>QXTE01000301.1:1085492-1363467 GCA_003942145.1 Platysternon megacephalum
CCATATTTGGGGTCGGGAAGGAATTTTCCTCCAGGGTAGATTGGCAGAGGCCCTGGAGGTTTTTCGCCTTCCTCCGCAGCATGGGGCAGGGGTCGCTTGCTAGAGGATTCTCTGCTGCTTGAAGTCGTTAAATCATGATTTGGGGACTTCAACAGCTGAGTCAAGGGTGAGAGTTATTTCAGGAGTGGGTGGGTCAACTCTTGTGGCCTGCATCATGCAGGAGGTCAGACTAGATGATCATAATGGTCCCTTCTGATCTTAAGTTCTATGATTCTATGAAATGATCAGTCCACCAAAACAGGGCACAGCATAGGGTTAAATCAAGCGCACACCCACATTTGGGTGCTCACCTTAAATACATTGTTACAAAGTTACTCATTGTATAGTGTACAAATACTTTTCTGCCTAGCCTAGGCTCTAGGTTTTTTGCCGCCCCAAGCAAAAAAAATTTTGGTTGCCCCCCCCAGCCCTGTCCCCCCTACCCACCAGTGCCCCCCCCGCACCCCCTGCCGCCCCAGCACTGGGCTTCCCCCCCCCAAAACGTGACCTCCTCGTTCATCACAGCAATCCCCATTTACACTTGCAGTGGGGATCAAACCGTTTCTCCTATTTTTATTTCACTTTTGTATAAATCTCACCCCCCTGTTCCCCGCAACCCCATCTTTAGTGCTCCAAATGCATAGGGGAAAACCCTCAAACCTTGTACCTGGAAAGGAATGGGGATCTAGTAAAGAGGGTTCAGGCAGAGGAGTGGGTGTGGGGGTGCTTGGGGACTCTACACGGGCAGAGAGGTGGGGTGTGATGTACCGGCGGAGGAGCGTGGGGGAGGAGAGGGGGTATCAGGAGGGTTGCGGGAGAAGAGGTGCAGGGGAAGGGGGAGGTGCAGGAGGAGGGGGTCGGGGGAGGGTACAAGGGGAGAGGTGCGGGTGAAGGGAGCGTACAAGGGGAAGGGATGCGGCGAAGGAGCGAGGGGGGGAGGTACAAGTGAAGAGGCTGTGAGCAGGATGGGGGATGCAAGGGCTGAGAGGGGCAGGTGCTGACAGCTGCTTCCCCAGCCCCGTGCAGGCGGAGCTGAGAGGACGGACACTGACCCCCAGGTGCCTGAGCCGCGGGGCTCCCCCAGTGGGGGCAGTATCCCCCGCTGCCCCGCTCGGAGCTGGGCTCTGCCTCTCCCCACCCAGGGCAGGCAGCGCGGGGCTGAGGCGGGAGAGGTGCACGGCGGGCTGGGTGGGGGGCAGGAGGGGGCGGAAGCAGCTCCCTGCCCAGCCACTCACCCTGTCAGCCCGCGAGCCGGGATCTGCGCCCCCTGCCCAGCCTGGCGGCACCCTGCACAGCCCACTCGGGCGGGAAAACGCCACGCCGCCCTGGGGAGACTCAGAGCGGCAGCGGCAGCAGGACCCCTCCTCCCTCCCTGTATCCCGAGCCCCGCTTCCCTCCTTCCCTGGGCTGCGGCGGCGAGAGTGGCTCCCAGAGTGTATGAGGAGCCGGGGAGGGAGGGAAGCGGGGCCCGGGATACAGGGAGGGAGGAGGGGTCCTGCTGCCGCTGCCGCTCCGAGTCTCCCCAGGGCGGCGCGGCTTTTCCCCGTCCGAGTGGGCTGTGCAGGGTGCCCCCGGGCTGGGCAGGGGGCGCGGATCCCGGCTTTTTACCGCCCCAAGCAAAAAAAAGGGGGGGGCGGAGTGCCGCCCCTTGGAACGTGCCGCCCCAAACACATGCTTGGATGGCTGGTGTGACGGGTTGGTTCACAGAAACCCACTTGGGAGCTGCCAGCTGATGTGCAATGGCTACCTCTGTTCCTGTTCTCCCTGCCAGCTACCAGTGGTTTCAGCACTCTGTCTTGCTGAAGCCAGACACACCCATCTGCTCCAGCACAGACCCAGAGTCTGAATAACCTGTCTCAAAGCTGCAGGTTTACCTGAGAACAGCTCACAGAAGTCTGCTTGCCCTTAGCACTCAGATGCCCAATTCCCAATGGGGTCTAAACCCAAATAAATCCGTTTTACCCTGTATAAAGCATATGCAGGGTAAACTCATAAATTGTTCGCCCTCTATAACACTGATAGAGAGATATGCACAGCTGTTTGCTCCCCCAGGTATTAATACATACTCTGAGTTAATTAATAAGTAGAAAGTGATTTTATTAAATACAGATAGTAGGATTTAAGTGATTTCAAGTAGTAACAGACAGAACAAAGTAAGTTACCCAGCAAAATAAAATAAAATACGCAAATCTATGTCTAATTGCACTAAATATAGATAAGATCCTCACCAGTTCCAAAATGTTCCCTTTTACAGGCTAATCTTCTTTTAGCCTGGGTCCAGCAATCACTCACACCCCCTGTAGTTACTGTCCTTGTTTCAGTTTCCTTCAAGTATCCTGGGGGGGTGGAGAGGCTTCTTCTTTAGCCAGCTGAAGACAAAATGGAGGGGTCTCCCACGGGTTTAAATAGACTGTCTCTTGTGGGTGGAGACCCCCTCCTCACCCTCTGTAGAATCCAGTCACAAAATGGAGATTCGGAATCACATGGGCAGGTCACATGCCCATGCATGACTCAGGACTGCAGGTAGCAGCCATTACCCACATGCTGCCTTGAACGTCCTCAGGTAGACTTCTAATGTGGATTGGAGTCTTCCAAGCTCTTTTGTCTGTTAAGTGCCCCCTGACTGAACACCTAATTTGCACATTCCTTTCCCAAGAAGTCATCAAATGTTCTAACTGAGGCCCCTTAGAAATCAAGCAACCATACAGCCAATGTTCATAACTTTGAACACACAAATGGTGCCTGCATACAACTAGGATGAACATAACTAGTAGATCATAACCTTTACATAGATGTGTACCTGGCACGGGCAACACAAAACATATTCCAGTTATGTCATATTCCCACAATGCCTTATGGGAGGTACCGTCACAGCTGGTGCCTAGAGCCGGCCCTGTGCCTAGCCCTAAGATTAGTTCGCTAATTCAGTTGTTTACCTGGTTGGACTAATGACAAATTGTTTATCCGATCAGGTTGCTGGCTCAGCTTTTAACTGGCTGTTCTTCCTCTCAGCCAGACAAGCAGGAATCTTTTCACATGTCCCAACACCTAAAATATAAACTCTACTTACCACATATCCTACATTCAGTCAGCCCTGAGAGAAGGGGATTATGCGGAGGGCAGTACACCCAGTGAAGGGCTGTATGAGACAGTCTCCCTGATGAGAGAGACTGTTCCTGACCATCGCCCCTGACACAAGGGGTCAGAGAGAGATTATGCAGGACGAGTACCCCAAGGGGATTAGAGCGAGACTGAAAGGCAGCTGAACCCCGCCAAACAGGGCCGTATTTGAGAAGGGAGCCCAAGGGGGAGTGAAGATGGAGATGCTGTCAGTACAGACTTTCGTTGCAGCGGGTGGATGCCGGAGTTGCCGTTCCCACAGAGAGGAGCTGGGAAGCAGCAAGGGCAGTTCTGTGCCTCATGGGGACAGATTTTCAAAAACCAGCAGAGACCGTGGGAAGCCCGTGTTTTTCTACAAGACTATTGGGCAAGGTTAGCTGGTCAACAACAGTGTTTGTACGGGATCCTACAGGTGGGAGGTAGGAGAAGGCAGAAGGGCCAGGAATGGGAAAGGTGCTCTGGGGCTAGGAGGCTAGAAGACCAACCCCCGAGGTGTTACGGTTGTGGGATCAAGGGGCATCTGAAGTGGGAGCATCCCTGTGTAGATGGAAGAAAAGAGCCATACCGAGAGGCAAGAAGGGAGGCAAGGGACCAGGAAGCAGGGGCGACAGAAGCTCCCTAAAAGTGGGGGGCCACGGGTGCCTGAACCATGCCTCCCCACGCTGCCCCTTTCTCCCGAGGCCCCGATTTGCACCGCCCCTTCTCCCCAAGGCCATGCCCCCACACCACCCCTTTTCCCCGAGGCCCTGGCCCTGCACCTACTCTTCTCCCTGAGGCATAGCCCTCCCACTTTTAAAAGTGATGGGGCTATGGCCCCCTCACCCCCCTGTTCCGGCACCTCTGCCAGGAAGCCCCACCCAATAAGCAGTGGGGTCAGAGGAGGATGTGCTTTCGGTGTGGGGAGAAGGGCCATATAAAGAGACATTGTCCCTACAGTAAAAGGGCAAGAACCGGAGGAAAGAAAAGAAAGAAGCACCAGAGGCCCATATGAACCTACAGATGTGGTGAAAGCTGAGAGGCAGGTGAGACTGGTGGGAGGAGAGAGACCCCCAGGGAGGAAGCTGAGGCATGCAGGAATTAACACCGAGATGAACCACAAGATGGTGAAGACTCAGACCCTGAGAGCGAGAGGGACGGGAGGAGTCAGTGGAGCAGGTGAAGCAGCTGCAGGGGAGGTTGGTAGCTGCAGAGTAGGCCTTGCAGGAGGCTGTGCAAGACCTGGAATCACAGTGGAGGAAATTGAGAGATACCATGGAAGAAAAAGAGAGAAAACTCCTCATGGTGGGTGATATAAAGCAGGAAAGAGATGGTTTGCGCACTCGGCTGCATGAGAGGCCCTAACCCTAATCCTCCCCCATGGGTAGCAATATTGAGAGGGAGGACACATGAGGTGTGGGCGGCAGGTTATATAGGCTCCTGGTGCTCGAGCACCAGGAATATTCAGGGCTGGGGGCTGTGCTCCACCAATATCTGGAGCTGGGTCTCTCCCCTGTCCCTGCCTGGAGCGGGCACCAGCCCCTGCCGCCACCCCACCCCCGCCCCGGAGTGCCACCCCCCCAGCCCAGTAGCATAGCTGGGGGGGAGCAGGGGGAGTGGCCGCTCCCCTCTGAGCACATTTTCCAAAGGTGGCGCCTTTCCACGCAGCCAGCACTGGGCTCCAGACTCGGGTTTTGCATGTGGCCACCGGCTGGCTCTGGGCTCCGCACCGCCCTCCCCCATCCCCAGCCCGGCTCGCTCAATCCGGGGCTGCAGGCAGCGTTGGCTGGTTGCCGGGCTCCCCGGGGATGAGGAAGAGGAGGCTCCCGCAGCTGCCCGGCTCCCTAAGCCGGGGTGGGCTCTGCCGGGAGGGGAAGGGGCGCCAGCGCAGCCCACCCAGCGTGTCGGGGGGGGGGCTGAGAAGCAGCAGCCCCTTTGGTCCCCAGCAGCCCCATGCAGAGCGAGGCGGCCACGCGGCGGGGAAGGGGGCTCTGAAGCCCAGCTGGTGCCTGCGGAGGAGGTGGAGAAGGAAGAAAAGGGGGGGGGGGGTATTTTTTTTCTTGTGGTCTCTCTTCAGCGGAGGGGGCTGGGCTGAGGGAGCAGCAGGACCAGGAGGCAAAGGAGCGACTTTGGGTTATTGCCCCCTCCCGTATTTACCCCTCCCCCCCAGTGCTGCGCCTGGGGCTGTGAAACTGCTTAGTGCAGTGTGTGAAGGAAGGAGGGTAAATGTGCTTTAAGGTGCCAGTTATGTCTCCTCAGTCTCACTGCTGACTAGCTGCAGCCCCAGTGCTCAGAATTAAGCAGTGTTCTCGGGGACTGTACAGTGCTCTATACTAGTTTTCAATTGCCTGCTAAATGCTTCATCCATGCCACCTTTGCACTTCGCTATCTCCTGAATAGTGGTGACTGGGAATCTGGGATTTTTTTTGGGGGGGGGTGGGGGAGGTGTAGCAGATGCCAATTTGAGGTGAATAGTCTCTTGGCCAGATTCTACTGGGTTTATGGTGCTTTGTGCTATGGACTGGAGCAAAGTGGCTGGTGAATTACCAGGAATCTGGTTAATAATTGTTCTCTAAATTCAGCTTTTTTCTTTCTCTCTCTGTGAATTATCACTAATTCAAAATAGTAGTGTGCAAGTTGACTGGATATTGGCAATAGCATAATCTCTTGTTATAACATTGTAAACCCTACTACCTGATTTTTATATTAAACACTTACTATACATAATACAATAAATCCGACAGAAACAAAACCTAGGAAAACGTTATTCTTTCTGTGTCTTATTTAAAGTTTTCCAGTAATCTCCTCTTGCTTCAGAATGCCTCATGCGTCACCCATACTGTTTGCAATAGGATTCAACATGTGGCTTGGCTGCTTCCTGAAGAGCTGGGAGTTCAATATTCATCTCAGATAGATACTATATGCAGAACTATATGTAGGGGGGTGGGGGGAATTATTGACCTTGTGCATATGTAATGGTGTTTGGTGTTTGTAAGACAAGGTATAATAATCATACTTTTAAATTGCAATGAACTGTGGAAAAGTTCATGTTTTGTGTGAGAGATGTTACTTATACCTAGATGCACTGCCCTTCCCCACCCCCAGCCCTACGCATGCTGGCTTGCGAATATCACTGCTGTAGTGCCAGCTTTTAAGAGAGCTTCACATGCACCCCAAGTTCCTTATCCCCAGCCCTGCCCCACCCCAGAGTCTGTGCCCCCAGCACCCCAACCCTGAGCCCCAGCCCTGAGCACCCTCCTGCACTGTGAACCCCTCATCCCCAGCCCCACCCCAGAGCCCTCACCTGAGGGGAAAAACAGGCAACTTAAATTTGGTGGTCAGTTTGGAGTATCATTGTGTTTAACACAATATTGATTGTTTTACACCCTTTAAAGTATATAACTAGTCGTATACAGGTATTATGAAGTGGGAATGGTCTTAATGTTTTCTCTGAATACTGTGTGGGTGCCTCAGTTTCCCCTATGCATTTCTTAAGTAGCTAGGTGGTGGGATAAGGGGGTGTGATTGTTGTAGAGCCCTAGAGGGCCAGTGTGATGCTGTCTGCACAGAGAATGGCCGAAACCCTGTCTCCAGGCAACTGATGGCCTGGCCGCTCTCCTGCAAGGTGCCAACTGAAGGTGTTGGAGAACAAAGAGATCAGGTGGCCTCCTAATGCCTGGAAAAGAGATAAAGGCCAGAGGAGGGAGTGTCAGTGCCTGTGCGGACTTCCGGGAAGCACATGGTGTGGAAGGAGATGCTGGGATGCTCTGGAACTACTCCTTCAAAGCCAGTCAGGACTCTGAGGGAGCCTTCTCTCTCTGAGCATACTGTCTCCAGGGCAAGAAGCTTACACCTTCCTGGCTCTGACCTTGGAGCATTCAGCATGCCCTTCCACACAGTGCGCTTCCCGCAGCGAGTCCACCCAGGCGGGGTCCTGGGGCAGCCAGAGGTCCCTGCACCTCAACTCTGCAGTCAGAAGTGACTCTCAGCCAGCCAGTAAAACAGAAGGTTTATTAGACGACAGGAACACAGTCTAAAACAAAGCTTGTAGGTACAGAAAACAGGACCCCTCAGTCAGGTCCATCTTGGGGGATGTGGAGCCCAGACCCAAGTTCTGGGCCTCTCCCCATTTCCCCAGCCAGCTCCAAACTGACACTCCCTCCTCTGGCCTTTGTGTCTCTTCTGGACAAGGAGGCCACCTGATCTCTTTGTCCCCAACACCTTCAGTTGGCACCTTGCAGGGGAAACTGAGGCACCCACACAGTATACAGAGAAAACATTAAGAACATTCCCACTTCATCACAACAGGTGCAACAAAATATAATACTGTATATTGAAGCAGGTAAGTGCTGCTTCTGACTTTCCACTTTTAATTGACCCTTGTAATCATGTGGCGCCGACACGTTGTAGCTTCATTTTATCCCAGCAACAAATTCTTGATTTGTAGGGCCACTAATAATCAACAATGGATTTTTCCGATAGTGATATTGTGCAATAAAGAGAAACTTAAATGCTTATGGCTTCCAGTCCATGTTTACACTATTTAATAAAATATATATATCGGGTTACAGGGCGGCAGCGGGGGGTACCACCATTTTGGGCACCACCAAAAATTATACAAACCTGCCGCCTATGGAGGACTGGAGGCGTTAAACTGGCCAGGTAGGCCTGTTATCTGCACAGGCTGCACCTGGAGGGAGAGCCAGGGAGCAGGGAATTGATGGCAAGCAGGTTCAGCTGGTCATGACAAGGCAGGGCCTGCAAAACCAGGAAGCTGGTAACAGAGAGGGGCGGCTGCTGAGAACAGGCAGTCCCTCCCTGCGAAGAGGGAGGAGGGTTTGGAGGCTGCAGAGACTTGCAAGTAGCAGTCACTCCCTGGTAGGAGGCTTTGGAGCTGGCACACTCAGAACAGGAAGCTGTCCAGGGAAGGAGCATTGAGGGCTGGAAGAGGAAAGTCCAGAACGGCTGGGTGTAGGATCAGTGGTCTGGATCCTGGCATAGAGGGCCGGCCGGGGTTCCCCTACCAGCCACCGAGGGTGTGGCACAGACCGGTGGGGCAGTAAACAGGAAGACTGCCTGAGTCACTGTGGGAGTGACAGAGAAATGAAGGACTATACCCCGGAAGGAGGAAAACGCTGAGTGGTCTAGGTGGAGGGCTGAGTCAAGAAGAGGACATTGTGGTTTCTGGGACGAGAGGGCAGCTGCGGACCAGACAGAGAGAGGCGGTGTGAAGGCATGTGACCTTGAGAAGGGGCATCGACCTGGAGAGCTAATCCCCAGAGTGACCAGGAGGAAGCATCAGACAAGTGGTGAGTGGCTAACCCCTGTGGGAAGTACTTTTAGCCACAGTATAACAGTTGGCGCTCTCGTTCAGCTGATTATCCACCGCCACCTCAAATGTTTTCCAGAGACACTGCTTCCCATGAGAGTGTCCCCCATCATGTAATTATGGTCAATATTCTGTGTTCCTAGATTTATACATTTCCATTTAGCCAGATTAAAATGCATAATGTTGACTTAAGCCTAGTTTACCAAGCACTCCAGATTGATCCATATCAGTGACCCGTCCTCTTCATTATTTACCACTCCTCCAAGTTTTGTGTCATCTGCAAACTTTCTCCGTGGTGATTTTATGATCTGGGGAAGAACAAGTGGAAGATGCTCCCCTTCTAGAGATGGGCAGCAGTTGTGCATGGACAAAAGCGGTAGGGACTGGTGCAAGAAGATGCAGAAATCACCGCAACAGCAACAGGCACAAAAGCATAGGCAGAGGAACCTAGGGTGACCCTAGACTGGGAGAGGAGAGGTCTCAGGTGGGAGCACTGTTGGCAAAGGTTGAGGAGGGGGAAGGGTTTCATCCTTTGAGGTGGTCATTGCGTTTGAGGGCAAGGTTCCTAAAGACTCATAGAGTTTGTCGAAGAGGTGAGGACTAAGGGCGGAGCTCTCTCCATGTCTCAGTCCTGCAGCGGGTAAGGGGGGCATCTGCCTCATAGGACTCTGCAATGGCTCAGATGGCCCTTCCTTCCCCTGTAGTCCCCGTCCCTTCTCCTTCTCCCTCTTCTCATCTCACTTTGAGCAATCGGTTTGCTCCTCTCATCTGGGCAGAGGAAATCGTGGGCCAGGAAGCAACTAAAGGGGTCACAGATGCTGTGGGCTGGTTTGACCGTGTTTTAAGTGACTTAATGTGTGTATTGCCTGACATTATGATGATGCCCAGTGTGTGAAGAATTTTAATTAAAAAAAACTCAGCATGGAGGCAGCTGATTAGTCCCAGGCAGTGCTGGGCCCATCTCTACTTTATGGGGCCAATTACTCAATGACAAGCCAATGCTCCATGTAGTTAGGTTTGGAAGCAGCAGTTTTTTATTGGCAAACGTCAGTAAACATCAATTTCATCACATGCACACCAACTGATAAAAATATTTTCATTGATGATCATCAAAATTTGCAGCTAGGCAAAGTAAAGGAAATGCTGCTTGAGAACTAGAGTTTGATTAACGAATAGTTACTTTGTGTATCTTGTCATGTGGTGTTGACAGTTTGTGTTTTAATGGATATAAAGCTTTAATTTTTTGAATTGCAACATCGACTGTCATTAAATAATTATTGTCTGTCCCCTATTATCTCTCAAACATACACCCCATAATTTCCTTGCAATAGTGAAATTTGTATTCATAAAAATACCAAAAAAAGCCTAAAAGCATTATTGCTTGCTATTAAAACATACATTAAATAGCTTCAGGTCATCAACCTGCACAGTGCTGAGAGAAACGATAGCGTGCTAAGGGCAATAAGTAATAAAATTAAAAGACAAACAAAACACAGATAAATAATTGAAAGGAAGGAAACTGCAGTTACAGCGGATTACAGAAAAAGAAGCCCAATTCAGGTGATCAGAAGAGAAGGCAAATTTGTGAAAATCATAGAATCATAGAAGATTAGGGTTCGAAGAGACCTCAGGAGGTCATCTAGTCCAACCCCCTGCTCAAAGCAGGACCAACACCAACTAAATCACCCCAGCCAGGGCTTTGTCAAGACAGGCCTTAAAAACCCCTAAGGATGGAGATTCCACCACCTCCCTAGGTAAGTAACCCATTGCAGTGCTTCACCACCACCATAGTGAAATAGTGTTTCCTAATATCCAACCTAGACCTCCCCCACTGCAACTTGAGACCATTGCTCCTGGTTCTGTCATCTGCCACCACTGAGAACAGCCGAGCTCCATCCTCTTTGGATCCCCACTTCAGGGAGTTGAAGGCTGCTATCAAATCCCCCCTCATTCTTCTCTTCTGCAGACTAAATAAGCCCAGTTCCCTCAACGTCTCCTCGTAAATCATGTGCCACAGCCAGATCATTTTTGTTGCCCTCCACTGGACTCTCTCCAATTTGTCCATATCCTTTCTGTAGTGGGGGGGTCCAAAACTGGACACAATACTCCAGGTGTGGCCTCACCAGTGCCGAATAGAGGGGAATAATCAATTCCCTCAATCTGCTGGCAATGCTCCTACTAATACAGCCCAATATGCCGTTGGCCTTCTTGGCAACAAGGGCACACTGCTGGCTCATATCCAGCTTCTCATCCACTGTAATCCCCAGGTCCTTTTCTGCAGAATTGCTGCTTATCCAGCTGTAAAATGCTGTAACACGATATACAAATGTCTTACACCCATGAAAAAGGACAAGGAATTTTTTGAAACATGAAATGAGAATTATGAAGTTGTTGGGGAAGAGAGGGTTGTTCCCTGCTAGAAGGAAAGAGGAGTGCTCAGTGTGTATATGTGTGTGTTACGCCCTGGTGGAGGGATTGAGTGTGTGTGTTAGTAAAATATTCCACTGACCCAAATCTTCTAGAGACCAGCCCTTCCGAGCTATTTAGGCCCTGACCTGAGAGAGCTGTCTCAGGAAGTCTGTAGGATGCTCAGTGCATGTTGCCAGCTGTCTAGTTTTATGGCCTCTGTATTGTCCCAGAAGTCCTGGTTTTTCATTGTACCTCAGAGGTAGTAACCCTAGAGGGGCAGGACTTAGGGGGTTGCTGATCTGGAGGGGAAAGGACTGGCAGAGGCTGGGAACTGCTGCATGGCAGTGCTGGCCTAGGGCACATTTTAACTGACCCCTTGTCAGATTATTTTATTTCTGTGGTGATCGAAGGATTCTTTCTCTGTTTGTAGTCAGAGCTCAATCTGCTGCCTGTCTGCTGTCAAAAGGTGCTTTTTGCCCAGGAGTTATGCAGAGGGAAAAGGTGAAAGTAGCAAAAATACCCAACAGCTGGTGATGGGACACTAGATGGGGAGGACTCTGAGTTGCTACAGAGAATTCTTTCCCAGGTGTCTGACTGGTGGGTGTTGCCCACATGCTCAGGGTCTAACTGATCGCCATATTTGGGGTCGGGAAGGAATTTTCCCCCAGGTCAAATTGGCAGAGACCATGGGGTTTTTTTGCCTTCCTCTGCACCATGGGGCACGGGTGACTTGCAGGTTTAAACTAGTGTCAGTGGTGGATTCTCCGTACCTTGAAGTCTTTAAACCATGATTTGAGGATTTCAGTAACTCAGCCAGAGGTTAGGGGTCTTTTACAGGAGTGGATGGGTGAAGTTCTGTGGCCTGCAATGTGCAGGAGGTCAGACTAGATGATCATGATGGTCCCTTCTGGTCTTAAAGTCTATGAAAGAGGAAAGCAGTTCACAACATGAGGAGAGACTATGTTGCAGTTACACCACCTAAAACAACCCTGGGAAAGGAAGAAACAGTATCTGCTGCTGGCGTACACGTTTTAAATGCTGAAGCCTGAGTAAGGCTGTCTAGAACATTATTATTAATAAATCTGTTCTTTTTTGTGCTCTCATTACATTACTGCACTTCTGGACTTCACCTTTCTCATTTCAGCACCAAGATCATGGACATCAGAAAAGTACACATTCTGATTGTAATACTGATGGCTGCGATCATTGGATACTTTGGGTAAGTGGTAGATGTGGTATATCTTGACTTTAGTAAAACTTTTGATACTGTCTCAAATGACTTTCTCATAAACAAACTAGGAAAATACAACCTAGATGGAGCTACTATAAGTTGGGTGCATAACTGGTTGGAAAACCATTCCCAGAGAGTAGATATCAGTGGCTCACAGTTGTGCTGGAAGGGCATATCAAGTGAGGTCCTGAAGGGATAAGTTCTGTTTCGAGTTCTGTTCAATATCTTCATCAATGATTTAGTTAGATAATGGCACACTTATAAAGTTTGCAGATGATACCAAGCTGGGAGGAGTTGCAAGTGCGTTGGAGGATAGGATTAAAATTCAAAATGATTTGGACAAACTGGAGAAAAGGTCTGAAATAAATAGGATGAAATTCATTAAGGACAATTGCAAAGTACTCCATTTAGGAAGGAACAATCGATTGCACACATACAAAATGGGAAATGACTGCCTAGGAAGGAGCACTGCAGAATGGAATCTGGGGGTCATAGTGGATCACAAGCTAAATATGAGTCAAGAGTGTAACAATGTTACAAAAAAAGCTAACATCATTCCAGGATGTATTAGCAGGAGTGTTGTAAGCAAGACATGAGAAGCAATTCTTCTGCTTTACTCCACTCTGATATGGCCTCAGCTGGAGTATTGTGTCCAGTTCTGGGTGCTACATTTCAGGAAGGATGTGGGTAAATTGGAGAAAGTCCAGAGAAGAGCAACAAACGTGATTAAAGGTCTAGAAAATATTACCTATGGGGAAACATTGAAAAAACAGGGTTTGTTTAGTCTGGAGAAGAGAAGACCAAGAGGGGACATGATAACAATTGGCTTAAATTGCAGCAAGGGAGGTTTAGATGGGAGATTAGGAAAAACTTCCTAACTATCAGGGTGGCTAAGCACTGGAATAAATTGCCTAGGGAGGTTGTGGAATCTCTGTCATTGGAGGTTTTTAGAGCAGGTTAGACAAACACTTCTCAGGGATGGTCTAGCGATAATATGATTCTATGATTATTGGTTTATAGCAATAAACCTGAGTGATATTGGTCATTTGTCCTCTTGAATATATTTCATAATGAACCAAAGTGTGGTCGAGCAATTGGCTATACAGTTTATCAACACTGGAGCAAAGGATCCATAGCTCCAATGGGGCCAGATCTACAGTTGGTGTTGATAAAAGTAGCTCTCTTAGAGTCTGCTTATCTATGCCAATTCTCAGCATCTGAGGATGTGGCCCTACAATATTGAGGCAGTTCCTTGTTGATTCACTCCCAGTACTTCACAGTGGGTGTTTTTTGTTAATTTGTTCCCTCCCTATGCTCTCCCAAGAGTCACCTCCCATGTTTTTCATCCAGTGACTAAGCATTCATCACCTACCCAGAAGATGTGTCTCAGTAACTGAACATGCTGCATTCCTGATGTTGAATAGTTGGGTGGTTCAATTCCAGTTTCCACTGATGCATGTGACCATTTTAGGTATGCAATGTTATTGTATTCATGTGGGTCCCAGGATATTAGAGAGACAAGGTGGGGGAGGTAATATCTTTTATTGGACCAACTTCTGTTGGTGAGAAAGACAAGCTTTCGAGCTATACAAAGCTCTTCTTAATGTCTGGGAAAGATACTCAGAATGTCATAGCTAAATACAAGATCAAACAGATAGTTTAGCATCAGTAGTTAGCACATATTCTAACGGACTATTCAAGGTAAAGAAGCCCTGTGATGGGGCAGGGAGACCCCATCCAGTGCAGGGTGAGTGCACTCTGTCCACCGAACTGCCATTGATGTCAAGGCTACAAGGTTTGGTGGTTGTTAGAGGCTTTCCCTTGACCCTCCCACTTCCCTGGTTCTTGTCACGCAGACAGCAAGCAGCAAAAGACCAGAAGTCTGAAGTGCAGACAATGCAATGTTGGGGTTAGTTTCCAAGCAAGCATATTCTGAAGCCCTTCACACCAGTTGGGCTTATCTCTATATGCGAATAGTCTGTTCCCTAGTGTTCCCTTCCCAGCTCTGACACCACAGAGCGTTTACCCCGTGTCACGCTTCCCAGCTCTGATGCTGCAGAGCATTGACCATGTCCCTCTTCCCCGTTCCCTATTTCCTGTTCCCATTCTCCCCGCACTTAGCAAACATGATTCCAATTTCCCTTCTACTTCCTGTTTGACCCCAGTTTATATATTAATATTCTCAGCTATACCTTAACCAATCATTTTACTGAAATTTAACTAACCAATCCTAACACATTGTAACATAATTCTCTAACCAATTATATCCCACTACCCTAATTAACTTACTCCTAGCAAAATTCATTATACAGCAGACAGAAACAATTAGAGAACCAGACAGATTAACAATAGAAAAGTAGGGGCCATAAAGATAAAACATACCGAAATGAGGGTTTCACACCCACAATCATTGATAAGTGATTTCTTGCCAGACCGGATGCTATCAAACTAAGTTTTCTTTAACCATCTTAAGATCTGTTTCTTTATCCGGTGGTGATGGGCACTATCAGGACACGTTCATCTTCCTAACAGCCCGATAGCACCTTATTTCAATGTGACTGGTTTGGGATGTGAGGATGTGACCATACGCTTCCCAGCTTATGGCTGCCCCTGCTGCTTAGCCAAAGGCCTTAGCCTAAGAAGAAGGCCTCAGACTATCCTAGTGAGAGAAGGCTCATACACGGACGGACTGTGATTTTGATTCTTTGTTTTTATACCCCTGTAACTAGCTAAGTGATAAAAATACACCTCAGTTCTTAAAGTATGGGCTTTACAGGGAGGCCTGAATATCTATATTCTAACAGTGGTCAGAGTCAATAGAGTCGCCCTTGCTCTCAGGGCTGGAACGCCTAATGCCCAGAGTCAGGGATATGGGGACCTGGGCCCTCCCTACTCTACCGGGTCACAGCCCAGGGCTGTGTAAGTGGCATGGGTCTCCTCCACTGAGTCAGCAGGGATCCTGACTGCAACATGCTAACTGCTCTTGGTCACATGACTGGCACCTTCCCTATATCCGCCCTGAGGCTACTTCCTACCATTTCCCTTGTGGTTGTGCTCCGCGTATCTCCATGGTCTTCTGTGTCCTTGGCGCAGATGGCTCCCAGCAACCCTGAATTCTCCCAGACCTCAGCTGGCATCTCAGCCTCCAGCTGGGCTTCTACATCCCTGGTTCCAGTATCAGAGACGCTGGTGTTTACAGGGCTGGAGCCTTCAGGGAGTGTCCAGGGCTGGAGCCATGGTAGCATTATCTGAAATGCTTCCAGTTCCACACGCAGGGCCAATCAGACACGCAGAACTGCAGGGTCTCAATGCGTGGATGAGATGATGGTGTAGGAAGGAGGGTTTTAGATTTATTAGGAACTGAGGAACCTTTTGGGAAAAGGGGAGCCTATACATGAAGGATGGGCTCAACCTAAACAAAAATGGAACCAGATTACTGGCACTTAAAATTAAAAAGATCGATTAGCAGTTTTTAAATTAAGGGCTGGGGGAAACCTGATGGGTGCGGAGGAGCATGTGGTATGGACAGAGACATCCCTTAGGGGAGGATCTTTTGGGGACAGTTTTGGTCACAGAGACCACCTTGGGACTGTCACCTGATATGCTGAAATTACCTCTGAGCCCGTTTTCCCTGCCAGCTTAGGACTCCAGAACCCTGCCTTGTTGAGACAGACCGGGGCCGGCTCTAGGTTTTTTGCCGCCCCAAGCAAAAAAAATTTTGGCTACCCCCCCAACCCTGCCCCCCTACCCACTAGTGCCCCCCCCCCACCTGCACCCCCTGCCGCCCCAGCACTGGGCTTCCCCCCCCAAACGTGACCTCCTCGTTCACCACAGCAATCCCCATTTACACTTGCAGTGGGGATCAAACCGTTTCTCCTATTTTTATTTCACTTGAGTATAAATCTTGCTCCCCTGTTCCCCGCAACCCCATCTTTAGTGCTCCAAATGCACATGGAAGGCATAGGGGCAAACCCTCGAACCTTGTACCCGGAAAGGAATGGGGATCTAGTAAAGAGGGTTCAGGCAGAGGAGCGGGTGTGGGGGTGCTTGGGGACTCTACACTGGCGGAGAGGTGGGGTTATTAATAAACAAAAGTGATTTTATTAAGTATAAAAAGTAGGATTTAAGTGGTTTCAAGTAATAACAGACAGAACAACGTAAGTTACCGAGCAAAATAAAGCAAAAACACGCAAGTCTAAGCCTAATACATTAAGAAACTGATTACAGGTAATATCTCACCCTCAGAGATGTTCCAATAATCTTCTTTCACAGACTGGACTCTTTCCTAGTCTGGACCCAATCCTTTCCCCTGGGTACAGTCCTTGTTAGTTCCAGCCGACATCTCAGGTGGTAAGCAGGGATGTTCTCATGACTGCTCACCCCCTTTGTCTGTTCTACCCCCTTTTATAGCTTTGGCACAAGGCGGGAATCTTTTGTCTCTCTGGGTCCCCACCCCTCTTTCTAAATGGAAAAGTACAAGATTTAAGATGTATTCCAGTATCATGTGACATAGTCATATGTCCTGTGAGACCCCCAGCCTCCATTCTTCCTGGGCTGGCCCACACATACACAGGAAGGTTTGCAAGTAAACTGGGCCATTTACAGTTCATTGTTCTGAAGCACCCTTAATGGCTTCCACTTCATATGTTCACATCAGTAATACGAGTTTATATCTTATTCTCCTACCTCCAGACATAGAAATAATACATGCAAACAAATAGGATGAACACACTCAGTAGATTATAAGCTTTGTAATGATACCTTACAAGAGACCTTTTGCATAAAGCATATTCCAGTTACATCATATTCACATTCATAAGCATATTTTCATAAAGCATATGGAGTGCAACATCACATCCTGCTCCTGAACTTAGTGCCAGAGACTTGGACACTGTCTATGGTGGAGGCAGTATGCCTAAAATTCCTCTTTTCTGGACAGGGCATCTGCGACTCGGTTCTCTTTTAGTTTAATACGCATAATTTCCATGTCAAATTCCTGCAGGACCAGGCTCCAGCAGTTTGGTTAAGCCATACCAAAGGTGAATGGTCAGTTAAAGAGGTAAGGCCTTAGTTGTTTGACAGCCCACACAATAGCATATCACTCCTTCTCTATGACAGAGTAATTCTGTTCAGCAGGGGACAGCTTTTTGCTTAGGAAGGCAATGGGGTGCTTCTTACTGTCCTCCCCTGTCTGCATCAGCACAGCACCCAACCCTGTGTCTGATGCATCAGTACACAATTCAAAAGTCTTATCAAAGTCCGGGCTGGCCAGCACAGACTCCACAGACAAGAGTGCTTTTACCTTGTTGAAACCTTTCTGGCACACCTCTAACCAAATTACCTTATTAGGTTGATGCTTTTTACATAAGTCTGTGGTTGGGGATACAATGTCACTGAACCCCTCCACAAACCTCCTGTAATAGTTTGCCAAGCCTATGAAGGATTGGACTTGCCTTTTAGTCTGGGGTACAGGCCATTTTATGATGGCTTCCACCTTAAGAGCGTCGGGAGATATTTCACACACCCCTACCCAGTGCCCCAGATAAGGGACTTTGTCTGCCCCTATCTTGCACTTAGAGGGTTTCACAGTTAGCCCAGCTTCTTTGAGCTTTGATAGCACAACTCTCAGGTTCTCCTTGTGGTCACCCCAGGTGTTGCTGAATACAGCAATGTCATCTATGTATTCCCTAGCACAGGGGTTCCCAAACTTTAACAGCTCGTGAACCCCTTTCACTAAAATATCAAATCTCACGAACCCCCTCCTAAAAATGAATATTTCCATGGATTTTCTCCCTTACCTGAGCATAAATTATAGAAGCAGTGATCTTGGAAATAACTTGGGTTTTTTATGACATGCTCATTACACACTATTTATTATTACATTGTAAATTTTATTACATTATGAAAACAGCAACATTCTTCCAAGATTTCACTTTTGTAGCTCATATCACTTCGATTAAGCCTCCTACATGTTTCATCAAGGAGTACCAGATGTGAAACAACATGAAGGTATTTAAGCCAACTCAAATAAAGAGTTCCTCCCACAAGCATTCGGGTCTTGAGCAGTCCAGGCAAACAACGCACAACTACAACAAAACTTAAACTTGTTGTGCCAGGAAGACATGGTCATGGGGCTCGGGCTGCCAGCCCCCACAGATGGCTCCCATGTCCCGAGGGATGGCTCTGTCCGTCATTACAGATTTTTTTTCTGAGAACCCCCTGATACATTTCACGAACCCCCAAGGGTTCACGAACCCCAGTTTGGGAACCACTGCCCTAGCATAATTCTGCAAACGATTTAACACTCTGTTGACCAGTCTCTGGAAGGTTGTACCAGCATTTACCAGACCAAAAGGTAGCACCATAAATTCATAGAGCCCTATATCAGTGATAAAAGCTGATTTTTGTTGTGCCTCCCCCTCCAAAGAGATCTTCCAGTAACCTTTAGTTAGATCAAAGGTCCTGAGGTACTTGGCTTGGCTCAGCACATCCAGCATGTCATCAGTTCTTGGCATGGGGTATGCATCTGTTACAGTGACAGCATTCAGTTTCCTATAGTCTACACAAAATCTTACAGTGCCTTCTCTTTTGGGGACCAAGACCACCAGGGAAGCCCATGTACTGTCAGATTCCTTGATCACCTCAGATCCAACATGCTTTGTATCTCAGCCCGAATTTGCTCCTTCACCTTGTCTATGGGACAGCAAGTGTGTCCTCCCTGGTTTGTTGGAAAATACCTCATTGTACCTTTGCAGCGCTGATAAAGCTTCCCCCTTTTCGACTGGTGTCAGCTCACTACAGATTTCCATACTTTCCAGAGTTGATCCATATTGGCATTCAGCCATCAAATCAGTGAGTGGGTGTGCCTCAGTTTACCCTTCGACACAACAGATCATGTTTACCCTGGCCACTCTACTGTGATAGGCCTTGAGTCTGTTTACATGTACCAATTGGGGCACAGTATCATCAAGGGCTTTTTAACTTTATAAGTGTCCTCACTTGCCACTTCCATCACTTCAAAGGGCCCCCTCCCAGGAGTTTTGCATTTTGAACTTTTTCGCAGGACTGAGTACCATTACCAAATCTCCTATGTCAAAAGTGTGTTTACAAGTATTTTTATCATACCACGCCTTTTGCTTGGCCTGACTGCTCTGGAGGTTGCTTTGGACAATTTCCATCATGTCCTTCAACTCCCTCCTGAACCTCTGAACGTACTCAGTCACGGGTTCTTCCCTCACCTTGTTGCATCCTAATGAGTTCAAGAGGTCCCCTCACTTTCCTCCCATCTAGAAGGTCAAATGGGGAAAATCCCGTGGACTCTTGGGGTACCTCCCTGTAGGCATACAGCAGGAATGTCAATAACTCATCCCAACTCTGGCCCCTTTTCTTGGCATACATCCCCAGCATGGATTTTAGGGTCCCATTGAACCTTTCCACCAGCCCATTGGCCTGGGGGTGATAGGCTGTTTCACTCCACACACCTTCCATAGCTCATTGAACAACTGCGACATAAAATTTGCCCCCCGATCAGACAAAATCTCCTTAGGGACACCCACTCTGCTGAATATGGTGAGCAGGGCTCTTGCCACTGTCTCAGCTTCTATGTTAGACAGCGTGATTTCCTCAGGATACTGAGTGGCAAAGTCTACTACCACCAAGATATACTTGTTCCTCCTCCGAGGGGGTTGCGGCATAGGACCCACTATGTCCATTGCCACCCTTTGGAACGCCTCCTGTATGACAGGTAAAGGACGCAGCAGACCCTTCTGGGGTCCCACCGGTTTCTTCCTCTCCTGACACACCGCACAAGTCCTACAATAATCCCTCACATCATTCTGTATCCCTGGCCAATAGAGATTCCTCCTCAGCCTGTCATAAATCCTCTGTACCCCCAAGTGACCAGCGAAAGGACTATCCCGTGCTACCAGCACTAATTCCCCCTGGTGTTGGCTGGGTACAACCAACTGTTATGCTTATAAGAAGCACTCAGGATCTTTTTAGGGGAAAAGGCAATACGCCACGTTTATTGAAGATACAACAATTAGCATGTGCATTCAATCACACCACACACACACTGTCCCGCCAGTCAATGTTATAGTTACCAGTCCAGAGTCTGGATCAACCTAGTGGCCAGCTAGGTTGATCACCGGTAGGGAGGAGCCGGGTTCCGTCATTCGTGACACGATGCTCCGGGGAAGTCTTGGGAGAACGAATCCAACGTTTCATGGCAAGGCACCCTGTTTATATAGTGATTTTTCTTCATTGGGACCATCATGCTTAATCAATTGTTGTTTAATGAGTGCTTGTTTTCTTAAATTGTCCTTCTTATTCTTTACATTAAGTTCCTCAGGGAGTTATTCCATGCTGGTTTTGATTACCGCTATTTTGTCCCCATTGATAGGTGCCTGTCTCATCTTTAGAGTCATCAATCTGCCCTCCTCTGATGCTTCAATAGGGGCTTGTTGCAGCCTCCTGGCGCCCTTGCGTCTGTCTCTGGTTCCTCCCTCATACATCTGGTTCAGCAATGGCCTTCACACTTATCTCTTAACACACACATTCCTTATTCACACACAAAACAGAATTAATTTACACAGAACATTTTGAACAGGAACATCAAGTTGCAATGCAAAAGAAAACAATCATGGCATTCTTTTACTTATTTTAAAATGCTAAACCTACAACAAATTGGTGACCCTCAAAGGTCTGTTACTGCTTTGGAATCAGTCCAGACACAGATTCTGGCTGATGTATCTCTACCCATTGGCCCATTAGGTCATTCCCTTTCTGTTATTCAAAAAGGGTGGCTGGCAGGATATGATCAAATCATACACCAGTACATTTAATACATGCTACATTATTATTCTTTATTCTTCATTCTAATTTATATAAAATACAAACATAAAATCCTACTACTACATGTCCCCCTTTTGACCCCTCAAGAACAATTCTTGAGTGGGTCATATTTTATACAATTGCTTCATAGCAATATTCTGAGAGACAATTTTAGCTTGTGGTTGTAATTTAACAAACTTTTTTTTTGTGTTTAACAGCACATACAACACATTCCTAGCAAGCAAACACAGGACAATATTAACACAACTAACAATGGATGGAACATGATAGACAATATGCCCTTAGAGGTCGGGGACCAGCCTGTAAAAACATTGTACCAATGATAGGCTGTTAGTTTGTTTTTTTAGACTTAGCAATTTTTAGCATGTCTTTCTTGGCATGTAATATTTGAATGACATGTTTCCCTATATTCTTTTGTCTCTGTTGTAAAAACTGAGTCACCTTTTTTAGTTTATTTTATACATATGTTTCCAATGATGTGTTCTTGCTGCATGGTTCTGTGGTGACAGGTAGGGACAAGCACACCCATTTGTGAGGGCTCCATTCCGTACACCCTTGGGTATTTAATAATTTATTTATTTTTAGCCCACTGACCTATAACCCGGGGTAGCCAAAAGAATCCCATGGTCAATTTTGGGAGTGGGATCACCTTTTATATTTTTGTCTCCACAGATTGTTGGTGAGTAATTTTAACAATAATTTTACCTAATAACAAATCAGGCTTAACCATGCTGGAAACATATTGCATTTCTTTATATTTGTAGGTGTTAAACAAGGACCTTTTTTGTTGTTTTAAAAGATGCGTTAATACCCAAACATTCCCAGTTATTACCCAAAACATTTTCTGTTTTAGTGATGCTAAACTAAGAATTTGCATCTTAGTACATCTTATGGCCAAGGCAGTTTTATTTCTTAATTCTACTTGTACCAAATTCACAGTATTATTTGCCTGCTTGTGAATGAGACTATTTTGCAGTTGTGACAAGAAACTTAACTTATTTTTAATTACCTTTAGGTCTACAGTGTTTATAATTTCTCCTTTAAATTTAAGTTTTCCTAATATGGTGTTTACTACATTTTATTTTGCTCGGCCATTGGAGTGTCGATGTGTTATTATTTGGGCCATTATAATAGGAAGGGAGTAGGTTGAACATTTAGGTTCCAATTTACTATGGGTATTGGACAGTACTTTACAATAACTGTTAATATTCTTTCTGTCTTATCAAGCTCATTCCACTGATATGGTAATTGTGGGTAGCTGGAACTCCAGGTGGTATCCCCATTGGGACCCTCTATTTTAACCCCTATTCCCCAGTGGTTTGGTATTTTTGTGGTGTTTATAAGGTGGGCCTTAAGTCCTACTTCCCCTTCCCAGGCATACATACTGGTATTTCCTAAGGGTTTTAAGAGTTGAATAATGTTTTTATTATACCATTCCATGAGGATCACTGGATTACTGGTAGGAATTTATGATTGGTTGGCGGGGAGTGAATTATTTCTTAAATATTACTCAATCCAGTTCCCTCTTAAGGCTGCTGAATGTAGCCCTGTAAGTTTCAGGTATAATCTGAAACTGTTTCAAAACCAATTCCTTAAATATACCATAGTTCGAAGCATCAGCAATAGGGATCTTATTGAATATGTCCAGAGCTCTCCCAATCAATTTTGCAACTAAAGTAGTCATCTTTTGATCCTCAGAAATCACATGGAGAGTGCACAGTCTCTCAAAGGTGATGAAATACTTAGCAATATCACTGGATTCATCATATGGTGGACATAATCGCTCCCATTTATGGATTTTTGGGGAAGTGGAGCCAGCTGCTGAAGGGTTCTGTCTCTTCTACTCCATCACAGCCACTTCATGCTTCTGGGTCTCAATCTGGCCTTGTATCTGGGCCTCAATTTCTTTGTCTTTTAACGCCAGGGCTTATGTTCCTTCCTCTTTGGCTGTCTGCCCAAACTGACCTGAGTTGCTCCCCTTTTATAGTGCTGCTACACTTGGAGCATGCCCGATAGGGCTCAGGGGATGTCGCTTCCTCAGCTCACAGTGTGGTGTTAACCCTTCCCCGCCCAGTGTGGGGTGAGTGCACTCCATCACAGGACTATTAACAGCCCTGTAGTCATGGGACAAAAAGAAACTGGATTTATGGCTTATTACAACTATCTGTAACCCACTAACCCCCGTGTTTTGTCCTATGACTACACAGGTTTTACTCTGTGAATCTCAAAAGCTTGTCTCTCTCACCAACCAAAGTTGGTCCAATAAAAAGTATTATTTCACCCACCTTGTCTCTTCATTATTTTAGATTTCAAAAGATTTAATACACCATCTAGGTGGGCAAACTTTTAGGCCTGAGGGCCACATCTAGGTATGGAAATTGTATGGCAGACCATGAATGCTCATGAAATTAGGGGTTGGGGTGCAGGAGAGGGTGAGGGTGAGGGCTGGGGCTGAGGGCTCTGGGGTGGGGCCAGAAATGAGGAGTTCAGGGTGAGGGAGGGGTCTCCGGGGTGGGGCAGGGGGTTGGGGTGCATGGGGGTGAGGGCTCTGGCTGGGGGTGCGGGTTCTGGGGTGGGGCTGGGGATGAGAGATTTGGGGAGCAGGAGGGTGCTCCGGGCTGGGACCAAGGGGGTCAGAGGGCAGAAAGGGGATCAGGGCTGGGGCAGGGAGTTGGAGCGCGGGAGAGGGTCAGGGGTGCAGGCTCCGGGCAGTCCTTACCTCAAGCAGCTCCCAGAAGCAGTGGCATGTCCCCCCTCTGGCTCTTACACGGAGGTGCAGCCAGGTGGCTCCACGCACTGCCCCATCCACAGGCACCGCCCCCGCAGCTCCTGGAAGTAGCGGCATGTCCCCCCCTCCAGTTCCTATGAGGAGGTGCGGCGCCATCCAGGCAGCTCTGCACGCTGCCCCGTCCGCAGGTGCCACCCGTGCAGCTCCCATTGGCCGCGGTTCCCAGTCAATGGGAGCTGCAGGGGCGGCACTTGGGGCATGGGAAGCGTGCGGAGCTCTCTGGCTGCCCCTATGCTTAGGAGCCATAGGGGGGACATGCCATTGCTTTCGTGAGCCACGCAGAGCCATGGCACGCACAGAGCAGGGCAATCCCCTGACCCTGCTCCCCAGTGGGAGCTCGAGGGCCGGACTAAAAGGTCTGACAGGCAGGATGTGGCCCGCAGGTCGTAGTTTGCCCACTCCAGATCTAGGGTCAATGAAACACAAAGTCACTGAGTTGTCCCCCCAAATCACACAAGTTAAACACAAGGGACCAGATCCCCAGCTGGTATAAATGTACTTCCATTGAAATCAATGGGGCCAAGTCCCACGGGGTGTAAATCAGCAGAGTTCCACTGAAATTAATTGAGGTATGCCAATTTGAAGATTTGGTGCTATTCTTGTAACCTAATAACTAGTAGCTGAAAACTCATGCTGTTTCCTGGGTGTAATTCATAAAGTCATGTGTGTAAAAAGCCAAAAATGGCTGAGGACCTAAAAACTGGACAGCAGCAGACTGTGAATGCCAGTGATGGTTGAACCCAGTGATATTCTGAACAAAGACCCCTCCACCATTCTTGTAGCTGTTTCCATCACTTCACAATGACTCAACAGACATTCTAGACTTCAGAATGATGTTTGGGGTTATTGCGTGTGCTGCTTGTGTTGCTGCATGTGGGTTTTGTTGTGCTGGGAGTAGTGTAGATTTGTGCAGATGGTGAGTGAGGTGTGTGTGGTGCCATGCGGGGCTATATAAAGTCAGTCTGGATTTACACAGCTGTAAATGGGATCCTACATGCCTCATCCTGAAAGGATCATTCCATTTATATTAACCTGTGATGCTCTTCTGTTTCCCTAGCATACCATATATCAGCCGGCCCTCATGCCACCCCGTAAGGTAAGGACATCTTTTACCTAAATCCAGCTCTCCCATAGCTGTGTTCTGTATTTATCTTAACCACTGTTGTGTTATGGCTTGACTAGGGGCCTTCTACTACCCTCATGCATGTTCAGTAGTAACTAGAGTGGAGCAAAATTCGGAGTTCCTGTCCTGTGGGGAATTCCCACATTCCAACATCTATTTTTGTTCCAAAACAGGACAAAATATTTGAAATTTTCTGCAGAACACAAATAAAAAATATAAATTTGCAAATGTCAAAACATTTTATCTTGACTTTTTCTGATGAAACAAAACATTTTGACCTTCCTGAAACGGAAGCAATTCATTTTGGTTTGTTGAAGCACATTTCAACATTAAACTACCTTTCCCTGTTGTCCAACAGGAGTTGTTGGTCCAGCCCACGTTCTCTCCTAGGAGCCTGGCTCCATGGGCCAACTAATCCTACTGGTTTGTGATAATCCCTTTAGGAAGAAAAATCTCATAGACACAGATGAGGATGTGTCGTCTCTACAGCAACTAGCATGGCACGGGTATGGCTGTGCCATTGTAGCACTGTAGTGTAGATGTTTCTTAATTTGATGGAATTTCTCTTGCTGTTGTTAATCCACCTATCCAAGAGGCGATAGCTCGGTTAATAGAAGAATTCTTCTGTCACCCTAGCCGTGTCTACACCAGGCATTAGACCAACTTACCTATATCACACAGGATGTGAAATTTTTCACAGCCCTGAGTGACGTAGCTCGGTTGATCTAATTTTTAAGTGCACACCAGGCCTGCCTGACACTTTGATTCAGGGTTCAGTTTTCTAAAGTCGCCCCTAATTTCAGCTGCCTGTGATTTTTGGACTCAACTTTAGATAGCATGGACATGGCCATAAAATGAGCTGAGTACCCCAACATGGAAGATGAAGTCAATGAGAGCTGAGTGTGCTTTTCATCCCTTAAAAATATAACAAGACTTAGGTTCTCAAAGCTGCCTCAGGGATCTGTGTACCTCATGGGGGCACAAATAGGAGCTCTGTCTGCCTCTCCCACTGTGGAATGTGGGCCTTTGTTCCCACTCAAATTTACAGGCTGCAATTTTCAAAGCCAACCAAGGGAGTTGGACCCACACAATTCCTGTTGAAAAGAATGGGAGAATTGCCTAGCACTTTGGGGACCCACTCTTGACTGGCTCTTAGGCACTTCTGAAATAAACATGTTAACTACAAATATGGGTGGCTTTGAAAATCCTGGCCGAGGTGACTACAACTGGTCATCCTAAAATTAAGGCCCCCCAGAAAATAAATAAATTAAATGATCAGAATGTATTTTTGAAAAGTTTGTGCTTTTTGGGCTAGATCAGGGGTAATCAATTATTCTTTGTCAAGGTCCAAGTTTCTTTGCAAAAGTATAGTCAAGATCCAAAGTCCAGAGAAAATAATACAAAAATAATAACAATAATAAGAATTATAATAAGTAACTAAAAAAGTGTCATGGTCCTTTTAAAAGTGTTTGGAGGTCCGGTGTTTGCTCACTGTCTGCCTATTGACTACAGCTGGTCTAGAACCTCAGCCAGTGCAAATCACATGGATGTCGATGGATTGGCACTGATTCACACCAGCTGAGGATCTGGTCCATTGATGCTAAGAGAGTAATGAAAGAACTCTGATTTCTTTCTCATTCATAGACAAGTTGACCTAGATGAGACCTCCTTGGTGATTTCCCGGTATGGATTCATTATTATATAGCAAAATAAACAGCTGAGATTGTGGCCATGGCAAATGAAGCAAAGAAGATCGATGCATGTCCAGCTTGATCTATGAATTGTGTATTAATTATATTGATTCTTTAAAAATTCCCTGTTATCACTCTGAGGTTCAACAGGTTCTGGTCCCAAGATCATGCCCAGAATTATTAAAATTACTCTTCATTTGGGAACCCCAATGTGCACGGTTGCAACACTCAGACTTTAGGAACCCTCTGTATTTGTAATAATTTATTAATACATTTAGCAAAGTCACACACACTCTAACCCAAGAAGGTAGATAGAGGTACCACAGAATGTCCATCAGAACGTCCATACTCACACCATCCCTTGCAGAACAACCGGAAATGTTAGCCATTATCTTCCTCATCACCATCACCTTCCTCATCATCACCAGTGGCCATCATCCCTGCACCACCCAAGGGCTACATCTCTCTCTCCTCCTGCCCACAGGCTGGGATACAATTTTAATAATATGTTACACTGACACCACTATGTCTAATGCATATTCAGTGAGGGGTTGTCCTCTCCTTCCTTATTTGTATTTTTCACTAGCTTGTGCTAATCCCTTTAGGAAGATAAATCTCATAGCCACTGATGTGTGTATGTCTTCACTACAGCAACTACTGTGGCACATCTATGGCTGTGCCATTGTAGCACCATAGTGTAGATATTTCTAGTGTAGACAGAAGGGTTTTTTCTGTTGACTTCATTAACCCACCTATCCAAAAAGTGGTAGCTAGGTTGGCAGAAGAATTCTTCCGTCAACCTAGCCATGTCTACACGGGTGTTAGACCAACTTACCTATATTGCACAGGATGTGAAATTTTTCACAGCCCTGAGCGACATAGCTGGGTCGATCTAGTTTTTAAGTGTACACCAGGCCTGCCGGACACTTTGATTCAGGCCTCAGTTTTCTAAAATCGACTCTAATTTCAGCTGCCTCTGATTTTTGGGCTCAACTTTGCATTACCTGGGCATGTCTGTAAAACAAGCTGAGTAACCTACCAGGGAAAATGAAGTCAGTGAGAGCTGTCTGTGCTTTTCACCCCTTAAAAATATAGCAAGTCTGAGGTTTCCAAAGCTGCCTCAGGGATCTTGGTACCTGATTAGGAGCTTTATCCACTCTCCCACTATGGAATGTGGGCCTTTGCTCCCATTCAGATTTACAAGCTGCAATTTTCAAAGCCAACCAAGGGAGTTGGACCCACACAATTTCTGTTGAATGAATGGGAGAATTGCCTAGCACTTTGGGGGCCCACTCATGGCTGGATTTTAGGCACTTCAACAATAAACATCTTAAATACAAATACACGTGGCTTTGAAAGTCCTGGCCTAGGTGACCAGGTGATCAACTGGGCATCCTAAAATTAAGGCCCCCATAAAATAATTTAAATAATCAGAATGTATTTTTGAAAAGTTTAGCCTTATTGGGCTAGATCCTCAGCCAATGTAAATCACAGGGATGTCGATGGATTGGCACTGATTCACACCAGCCGAGGATCTGTTCCATAATTTCTGTGATGCTAAGAGAGCAATGAAACATCTCTGGTTTCTTTCTCATTCCTAGACAGCGCCGGCTCCAGGGTTTTTGCTGCCCCAGGCAGCAAAAAAAAAAAAAAAAAAAAAAGCCGCGATCGCGATCGCGATCGCGATCTGCGGCGGCAATTCGGCCGGGGTCCTTCGCTCCGCGCGGGAGTGAGGGACCCTCCGCCGAATTGCCGCCGAATCGCTGGACGTGCCGCCCCTCTCCCGAGGGGCCGCCCCAAGCACCTGCTTGGTCAGCTGGTGCCTGGAGCCGGCCCTGTTCCTAGACAAACTGACTTGAATGAGACCTTCTCAGTGCTTCCACGGTAAGGATGGGGTGCCCTGCGTTCATTAATATAAAGCAAAATAAACAGCTGAGATTGTGGTCATAGCAAACAAAGCAAAGAAGATCGATGCAGGTTTAGCCTGGTGTCGTTATGTAGAAAATTCCCCCCTTACACACTCTGTTCCCAGTTCCACAAAATTTATGGGTGAATGTTGGGCCATTTATCTCTGTCAAAGTTTACAGCCCTGAAGCTTTATGCTAACTCCTGAAGGCAATGTCTCACAGCATACAGGTTAGGTAAGGTATCAGTGTCTTACAGGATACAGTCCTGTAGTTTCCTTATGTTACTGCTAAATAAAATGCTAGCTCTGTGGGCTACACAGGCAATAAATATATGGAAAGACTGTGTCTAGGTAAGGTCTTGATAAAGTGGAAGGTGATTCTTCCCTGAAAAAAGCAACAAAGAATCCTGTGGCACCTTATAGATTAACAGATGTATTGGAGCATAAGCTTTTGTGGGTGAATACCCACTTCGTCAGACCCACTTCTTCCCTGAGATCGTCTACTGTCTCCATACCTAGTAATCATGTTTATGGTGGTTTCCAGATTGGGCCATAGAGATGAAGAACGTCTCTTTAACCAGTACCTTAAAAGGAAATTACTCCCAGAATTAGTCTATGTACAATACAACTCTACCATGCTCATTTTTTCTAGGGCCTGTTATGCCCATTTCTAATTCATTCTTATTGGCCATTATGGAAGGTTAAAGATACTAAAAGATAAAACAGTTATATCACAGTAACTCATGTCTTCTTTCAACAGAATGTCATATCCTCAGCCATTTGTGGACAAGCCTCAGTAAGTCTCCCCGTCTCACATTTTGTTTTAAATTGGATAAATATTAAAAAAAAATTGAACAGGAAAAAAACATGATAGTTATATGTAGACCAGATTATTGCTCAGCAATTACAGGGATGAGAACCACACTAAGAACCTACAGAGTTAGCCCTGCCAACATCATAAATTAGATAGAAACGTCTCAAAATTATTTCAGTTCGATTTTGTGACAACTGCCAGTTTGTTTAACAGTGACTTTTTTTTCAGTAGAACACACTATTAAGTGCAAAAGATCTATTTTCACTTAAAGGAGGTTTTTTAAAGGGGAAGAATACAACTTTTTGTCATTTTACATATTAGAATTTGATCTGGCTTCCTATGTAAATCATTTAACATTTCCACTTGTCACAATGCATAAAAAAAGTCATCTCATTTGGATTTTCAAGGGGTGCTATGCAGTCAAACCCCTGTGTTTTTATATGACTCAAATGTCTCACTCCCCTCTGTTCCCTTGTAAATTTATAGAATCATAGAATATCAGGGTTGGAAGGGACCTCAGGAAGTCATCTAGTCCAACCCCCTGCTCAAAGCAGGACCTAATCCCAACTAAATCACCCCAGCCAGGGCTTTGTCAAGCTTGACCTTTAAAACCTCTAAGGAAGGAGATTCCACCACCTCCCTATGTAACTCATTCCAGTGCTTCACCACCCTCCTAGTGAAATTTTTTTTCCTAATATCCAACCTAAACTTCCCCCACTGCAACTTACTCCTTGTTCTGTCATCTGCTACCACTGAGAACAGTCTAGATCCATCCTCTTTGAAACCCATTTCTGGTAGTTAAAACAGGTATCAAATCCCCCCTCATTCTTCTCTTCTGAAAATTAAATAATCCCAGTTCCCTCAGCCTCTCCTCATAAGTCATGTGCTCCAGCCATTGTGAACATTAACCATGGTTTCTGAGTGACAAAATATCCTGGAATGAAATTGTGAATATGTTTGTGTGAAAAGTCATGAAGTTTGCCATTATTTGCTCCCTGCTGCATCATGTTGTCATAAACAGATTGTCATGAATAGTTAGTAAAGGGTTAAAACATAGTACCTGGTGGGCACCTGACCTGAAGACCAATCAGGGAAGAGAGTTTAAAATTCCTAGGAGGGAATTTTTTCCCTCTGTGGGTGTGTGTTTTTTTCTTAGCCATCTGGAATTACAAGGGTCTGGATGTTTAATCAAGTCTCTACAAATTTCCACCTTTATGAACTAATTCCTTCTAGTCAAAATAGTGAGTATTAGAAAGGCACTTGTGTCTTCACCTAATAATCCTATGTTTGCAATTCTGTGTGTTTGTTATTGATTATTCTTAATTCTGCCTGTTTTGTTATACTGAGAAAGAGAGAGGATTCTCTCCAGAACTTAGTAAGGTTATACCCTATGAATGCCCAGCTTAGGCTCATAGAGATTGTGTATTTTCTTGTTTTTCTTTTAATAAATTCTTTCTATAAAGATTTGATTAAATCCTTTCTACTGTGGATACAGGGGGAGGGAGCTAAGAAAACATTCTTCTCTGTAGTGAGACGGGTTATCTCCGGGCAGAGAAAGGAGGGGGAAGAAATCATTCTCCCTGGGTTTGATTCAAGCAGTTTGAATCAGGTATCTCTTTCCAGTGACTAGGAGAGAGGGAGGGGGGAGGTTTCCCTCCTGTGAGTGGATCTGTGTTTCCCCAGGGAACGCCTTTGGAAAGAGGCAGGGGGGGNTTGTAACTTGTCTTGGGCATTAGAGGAATAATCAAATTGGCTATTCGTTGGTGTACTAAGGGTTTTGCCCAGGGGAACATCCTCTGTGTTTTAAATCTGTTGTCCGTGAGATCAGCTTGTATGCTATCTCCCAGAGGCTTTTCTTTTACCTTTCTTTTCTTTAATTAAAAGTCTTCTTTTTAGAAACCTGATTGATTTTTCCTTGTTTTAAGATCCAAGGGGGTTGGATCTGGGCTCACCAGGAATTGGTGGGGGAAAGGAGGGGGGGATGGTTAATTTCTCCTTGTTTTAAGATCCAAGGGTTTTGGATCGGTGTTCACCAGGGAATTGGTGGAGGAGTCTCTCAAAACTACCCAGGGAAGGGTTATAGTACTTCGGAGGGAAAGGTTTTGGGGGAGAAGACAGAGTTTCCCAAATGACTCAAATATTTGGGTGGTGGCAGCATACTGATCTAAGCTGGTAATTAAGCTTATGAGTTCCCATGCAGGTCCCCACATTTGTACCCTAAAGTTAAGCGTGGGGGTGAAACCTATGACATGGTGAGCAGCGGTGAGATTTTAAAGGAACTAAAAGCCAGATTTTTTTTTCTCTCCTTGGAGATGCTGGGGAAACAGTGAAGGAGAGATACAGATCTTCTCTTTTGACCTGAAGGCAAACAGATTAAGTTTTTCTAACAGGACTGTTAGACTAGGTTCCAGCTGGGCTTAGCTGGAAGGTAATTTACATATTGCCAGACAAGTTACAAAACCAGTTTTCCTTGTTTCTTCCTTACTCTGAGGGGTCAAGTTACCATAACAAAGGAATTTACAAACTGTTTTTTTTTCTACCTCTCCAGTATAGTTAAGGTAGACCAGGGGGGAAAATGTCAACCAAGGGGAAAAAAACTATGCAACAGGAAATAGAATTAGCCAGATTACAGTCTGAAGAAAACCAAAAAGAACATGACAGACAGATGGCCAGAGAAGAAACTGCCCACAAGAGAGCTATGGAGGCGAAAGAAAAAGAGATGGAGGAGAGGGAAAGAGAGAGGAAGCATGAACTGGAGTTAGCAAGGGCTAAGCAGGATATACCAGCCAACCCTAGCAACCCCTCTCCAGGTACCGCTTCCCATCCCAGAAAATTCCCCACCTACAAGGCAGGCGATGATTCCAAGGCCTTCTTAGAAAATTTCGAAAGGGCTTGCCTTGGGTACAGCATCTCTACAGACCAGTACATGGTAGAGCTGAGGCCACGGCTCAGTGGACCCTTAGCAGAGGTGGAGTCTGAAATGCCCAAGGAACACATGAACAGTTATGAACTTTTTAAAAACAAGGCCAAAATCAGAATGGGGCTAACACCCGAGCATGCCCGTCGGCGGTTCAGAGCCCTGAGGTGGAAACAAGACGTGTCATTTACCCGACATGCCTACCACATTGGGAAAAATTGGGATGCCTGGATATCAGGAGCAAGTGTTAAATCTCCAGAAGAGTTGCCCTTCCTAATGCAAATGGAGCAGTTTTTAGAGGGTGTTCCTGAGGAAATAGAAAGGTACATCCTAGATGGGAAGCCCAAAACTGTAACCGAGGCGGGGGAGATTGGAGCCAAATGGGTGAAGGTAGCAGAAAAGAAAAAAACTAGTAGCAGTTGGAGCGAATATCAGAAGGGGCAACCCAAGGCCCCACCTACATCCCAAGGGAAACCCCAGATGCCTTCTCATCCCACCACACCAGTCTCCAGCAACCCACCTCGCCCCGGTGATACCTTAGCCGGGCGATGTTTTAAATGTAATGAACTGGGACATATAAAGGCCCACTGCCCCAAGAACCCCAACTGATTACAGTTAATTACACCACAATCACACCAAAGGTCCCCAGGCCCAGATGCCTCTCAAATACCCTCGGACCGAAGGGAAACCTTGAGAGTGGGCGGAAAGAAGGTTATCGCGTGGAGGGACACTGGAGCACAAGTGTCAACTATCCACCAATCCCTAGTGGACCCCAAATTCATCAACCCAGAGGCACCGGTGATAATTCAACCCTTCATGTCACACTCTTTAACCTTGCCTACAGCCAAGTTGCCTGTCCAGTACAAGGGCTGGTCAGGAATGTGGACTTTTGCAGTCTATGATGATTATCCCATTCCCATGTTGCTGGGGGAATATTTGGCCAACCATGTGAAGCTAACCAAGAGGGTGGGAATGGTCACCCATAGCCAGGCTAAGCAAGCTTTCACACCTATCCCTGTTCCTGTGAGCCTTCCACCAGGGCCCCGTCTGTGTTACCAGAGACCCAGACAGAGGAGGTGGAACCGGATCTTCTGCCCATGAGTGCTACAGCCGTAGTGGATCCAGTCCCAGAACCGGAACTGGTGAAGCAACCAGCACCAGAACCATTGCCAGCACTGAGTCCAGCGCTTGCAAACCCATCTACAACTACAACGCCAGAGGGCACCAGCGAACCTGAATTGGCAGAAGCAGCAAATAATCCTACCCAAGAGGCTCAGCCAGAGCCTGAAATACCACATAGTGCACCAGTGGAGAGTGGTTCACAGTCAACGGAAACAACCCCATCACCTGCATCGCTTCCAGAGGGACCAAGCCCAGGTCCACAGTCCAAGGAGGAACTGATGTCTCCAGCATCAAGGGAACAGTTCCAGGCTGAGCAGGAAGCAGATGACAGCCTTCAGAAAGCTTGGGTGGCGGCACAGAGCACCCCACCACCTCTCAGCTCTTCTAACCGATCCCGGTTTGTTGTAGAACAAGGACTTTTATACCAGGAGACTCTTTCTGGTGGACACCAGGAAGACTGGCATCCTCAGAGACAGTTGGTAGTTCCAACTAAGTACCGGGTAAAGCTCTTGAGCTTAGCCCATGATCATCCTAGTGGCCATTCTGGGGTGAACAGAACCAAAGACCGGTTGGGGAAGTCCTTCCACTGGGAGGGAATGGGCAAGGATGTTGCTAATTATGTCCGGTCTTGTGAGGTGTGCCAACGAGTGGGAAAACCCCAAGACCAGGTCAAAGCCCCTCTCCAGCCACTCCCCATAATTGAGGTTCCCTTTCAGCGAGTAGCTGTGGATAGTCTGGGTCCTTTCCCAAAAAAGACACCCAGAGGAAAACAATACATACTAACTTTCATGGATTTTGCCACCTGATGGCCGGAAGCAGTACCCTTAAGCAACACCAGGGCTAAAAGTGTGTGCCAGGCATTAGCAGACATTTTTGCCAGGGTAGGTTGGCCCTCCGACATCCTTACAGATTCGGGAACTAATTTCTTGGCAGGGACCATGAAAAACCTGTGGGACGCTCATGGGGTGAATCACTTGGTTGCCACCCAGTACCACCATCAAACCAATGGCCTGGTGGAGAGTTTTAATGGAACTTTGGGGGCCATGATACATAAATTCGTAAATGAACACTCCAATGATTGGGACCTAGTGTTACAGCAGTTGCTTTTTGCCTACAGGGCTGTACCACATCCCAGTTTAGGGTTTTCACCCTTTGAACTTGTGTATGGCTGCGAGGTTAAGGGGCCATTACAGTTGGTGAAGCAGCAATGGGAGGGGTTTATGCCTTCTCCAGGAACTAACATTCTAGACTTTGTAAGCAACCTACAAAGCACCCTCTGACACTCTTTAGCCCTTGCTAAAGAAAACCTAAAGGATGCTCAGGAGGAGCAAAAGGCCTGGTATGATAAACATTCCAGAGAACGGTCCTTCAAAGTAGGAGACCAAGTCATGGTCTTAAAAGCGCTCCAGGCACATAAAATGGAAGCATCGTGGGAAGGGCCATTCACGGTCCAGGAGCGCCTAGGAGCTGTTAACTATCTCATAGTATCTCCCACCTCAAATATGAAGCCTAAGGTATACCATGTTAATTCTCTTAAGCCCTTTTATTCCAAAGAATTAAAGGTTTTCCAGTTTACAGCCCAGGGAACAGATGACGCAGAGTGGCCTGAAGGTGTCTACTATGAAGGGAAAAGTGATGGTGGTGTGGAAGAGGTGAACCTCTCCACGACCCTTGGACATCTGCAGCGACAGCAGATCAAGGAGCTCTGCACTAACTTTGCGCCAATGTTCTCAGCCACCCCAGGACGGACCGAACGGGCATACCACTCCATTGATACAGGTAATGCTCACCCCATTAGAACCCCACCCTACCGGGTGTCACCTCATGCCCAAACTGCTATAAAACGGGAGATCCAGGACATGCTACAGATGGGCTTAATCCGCCCCTCTACCAGTGCATGGGCATCTCCAGTGGTTCTAGTGCCGAAATGAGATGGGGAAATACGCTTTTGCCTGGACTACCGTAAGCTAAATGCTGTAACTCGTCCCGACAACTATCCAATGCCATGCACCGATGAGCTATTGGAGCAATTGGGACATGCCCAATTCATCTCTACCTTAGACTTAACCAAGGGGTACTGGCAAGTACCGCTAGATGAACCCGCCAAGGCAAGGCCAGCCTTCGTCACCCATGCTGGGGTGTATGAATTTAATGTGCTCCATTTCAGGCTGCGAAATGCACCCGCCACCTTCCAAAGACTTGTAGATGGTCTCCTAGCGGGATTGGGAGAATCTTCAGTTGCCTACCTCGATGATGTGGCCATTTTTTCTGATTCATGGGCAGAACACCTGGAGCACCTGGAACAACTCTTCGAGCACCTCAGGCAGGCAGGACTAACTGTTAAGGCTAAAAAGTGTCAAATAGGCCTAAACAGAGTGNTGGGGTGTATGAATTTAATGTGCTCCCTTTCAGGCTGCGAAATGCACCCGCCACCTTCCAAAGACTTGTAGATGGTCTCCTAGCGGGATTGGGAGAATCTTCAGTTGCCTACCTCGATGATGTGGCCATTTTTTCTGATTCATGGGCAGAACACCTGGAGCACCTGGAACAACTCTTCGAGCACCTCAGGCAGGCAGGACTAACTGTTAAGGCTAAAAAGTGTCAAATAGGCCTAAACAGAGTGACTTACCTTGGACACCAGGTGGGTCAAGGAACTATAAACCCCCTACAGGCCAAAGTGGATGCTATCCAAAAGTGGCCTATCCCAAAGTCAAAGAAACAGGTCCAATCCTTCTTAGGCTTGGCTGGATATTACAGGCGATTTGTACCACACTACAGCCAAATCGCTGCCCCACTGACAGACCTGACCAAAAGGACACAGCCAAATGCAGTTCAGTGGACTGATGAGTGTCAGAAGGCCTTTAACCAGCTTAAGGCGACACTCATGTCTGACCCTGTGCTAAGGGCCCCAGACTTTGACAAACCATTCCTAGGAACCACAGATGCGTTCGAGCGTGGTGTAGGAGCAGTTTTAATGCAGGAAGGACTGGATCAAAAATTCCATCCTGTCGTGTTTCTCAGCAAGAAACTGTCTGAGAGGGAAAGCCACTGGTCAATCTGCGAAAGAGAATGCTACGCCATTGTGTACGCGCTGGAAAAGCTACGCCCATACGTTTGGGGATGGCGTTTCCAACTACAAACTGACCATGCTGCGCTAAAGTGGCTTCATACCGCCAAGGGAAATAACAAAAAACTTCTTCGGTGGAGTTTAACTCTCCAAGATTTTGATTTTGAAATACAACACATTTCAGGAGCTTCTAACAAAGTGGCTGATGCACTCTCCCATGAAAGTTTCCCAGCAGTAACTGGTTAAAATTGTCCTTGAAATGTAAAAAGTCTTGTAGTTTTTACATAATTAGTAGTATATGTAAAGGTGCATGTGTTTTATTAATCTGTTTATTCTAAAGTTCTAGGAAAAAATCACAGCCAGTGCGGTCCAACACTGTCTGAGATTTGGGGGGCGTGTCTCATAGACTTTAAGGTCAGAAGGGACCATTATGATCATCTAGTCCGACCTCCTGCACAACGCAGGCCACAGAATCTCACCCACCCACTCCCATAACAAACCCCTAACCTATGCCTGAGTTATTGAAGTCCTCAAATTGTGGTTTAAAGACCTCAAGGTGCAGAGAATCCTCCAGCAAGTGACCCGTGCCCCACGCTGCAGAGGAAGGCGAAAAACCTCCAGGGCCTCTGCCAATCTGCCCTGGAGGAAAATTCCTTCCCTACCCCAAATATGGCGATCAGTTAAACCCTGAGCATGTGGGCAAGACTCACCAGCCAGCACCCAGGAAAGAATTCTCTGTAGTAACTCAGATCCCACCCCATCTAACATCCCTCACAGACCATTGGGCATATTTACCTGCTAATAATCAAAGATCAATTAATTGCCAAAATTAGGCTATTCCATCATACCATCCCCTCTATAAACTTATCAAGCTTAGTCTTGAAGCCAGATATGTCTTTTGCCCCCACTACTCCTCTTGGAAGGCTGTTCCAGAACTTCACTCCTCTAATGGTTAGAAACCTTCGTCTAATTTCAAGTCTAAACTTCCTAATGTCCAGTTTATATCCATTTGTTCTTGTGTCCACATTGGTACTAAGCTTAAACAATTCCTCTCCCTCCCTGATATTTATCCCTCTGATATAGTTATAAAGAGCAATCATATCTCCCCTCAGCCTTCTTTTGGTTAGGCTAAACAAGCCAAGCTCTTTGAGTCTCTTTTCATAAGACAGGTTTTCCATTCATAAACAGATAGTTAAGGGTTAATGCCTCTTTTACCTGTACAGGGTTAAGAAGTTCACCTAGCCTAGCTGACACCTGACCAAAGGAACCAATGGGGGGGACAAGATGTTTCAAAAGGAAGGAGGGAAGTTCCCTTTGTCTTGGGTCAGTTTCAGTTCTGGCCGGAGAGGAAAAGGAATCAGGAATCTAACAGGGTAGTGAGTATTTAGTGAAGGAATTAGCTTATGTTTATTTTCTTTTTGTAACTTGTCTTGGGCATTAGAGGAATAATCAAATTGGCTATTCGTTGGTGTACTAAGGGTTTTGCCCAGGGGAACATCCTCTGTGTTTTAAATCTGTTGTCTGTGAGATCAGCTTGTATGCTATCTCCCAGAGGTTTTTCTTTTACCTTTCTTTTCTTTAATTAAAAGTCTTCTTTTTAGAAACCTGATTGATTTTTCCTTGTTTTAAGATCCAAGGGGGTTGGATCTGGGCTCACCAGGAATTGGTGGGGGAAAGGAGGGGGGGATGGTTAATTTCTCCTTGTTTTAAGATCCAAGGGTTTTGGATCGGTGTTCACCAGGGAATTGGTGGAGGAATCTCTCAAGACTACCCAGGGAAGGGTTATAGTACTTGGGAGGGAAAGATTTTGGGGGAGAAGGCAGAGTTTCCCAAATGACTCAAATATTTGGGTGGTGGCAGCATACTGATCTAAGCTGGTAACTAAGCTTAGGAGTTCTCATGCAGGTCCCCACATCTGTACCCTAAAGTTCAGAGTGGGCGTGAAACCTATGACACATGTGCTCAGATCTATAAGAGAAAATGTACAACTTGGGTTGGTTGGTAGCTAGATACAATTGTCACTTATGGATAAGTTGCTCCATAATTTACCCAAAGAGGGTCACTGGCACCTTCTCCTGAAGCATCTACTGCTGGCCAATGACAGAGAGGGGATATCAGGCCCTATGGACCCTGGTCTGATTCAGTCTGGCCATTACTGAGTTTTCCCTCTCATTTCGTGCAGGAGAACTGATGTCTTGCTGATGTCCCCGTGGATGGCTCCCATCATGTGGGAAGGCACATTCAACAGAGACATCCTGAATGCCCAGTACAGACAAAAAAATTCCGTTGTCGGGGTGGCCACGTTTGCGGTTAAAAAGTACGAATTCCCTTGCACAATCCAAGAACTGTGACACTACGCCTAGCTCTGCTGCCTATGGAGTGTGATAGACATCCTTGAAAAGCTCCCTGTACTGTTCCTAGCTCCGTTCCACTGCACACTGAGACCTTGTCTACACTACACAGCTAAATTGGCGCTGCTATGATCGATGCAGTGGTGTCGACGTCTGTAATCCACCTCAATGAGAGGCAGAAGCTATGTCGACTTAAGTTACGGTACTTACGTAATTTAACTAGCGTAACTTAGATCGACTTATAGTGTTAGTGTAGACCGGGCCTATGGCTGGGGTGTGCGGAGAGCCATTAAAGCACAGAGACACTGGGACTATGTCTACACTGCCGCGGTAAGTCAACCTATGCTACGCAACTCCAGCTACGTGAATAACGTAGCTGTAGTCGACGTACCTTAGGTCGAGTTACCGCAGGATCTACACCATGGGGGGTCGACGGGAGAAATTCTCCCATCAACTTACCTTACTCTTCTCATCGGGGGTAGAGTACAGGGGTCGACTGGAGAACAATCTGCAGTCGATTTGGCAGGTGGTTACTAGACCACGCTAAATCGACCACAGGTGGATCGATCTCAAAGTGTCAATCCGGGCTGTAGTGTAGACCTGCCCTGGGATTCATGAACTGGGGTCCACCCACTCCTTGTCAGATAGCACCGGTCTCACTAACCCATTTCAACAGGCCATAGGGCCACAAAAGAAAATATCTGGAATGTTTAAGCCCTAAGATAAGATTGTTAAAGGGGGGATCCTGTGTGCAGTAATTCAGCTCCTACTATGAAAGGAACTAGAGGCCTATATTTAAAACAGTGATTATTTTTTAAGGCTGGGGATTTCAACAAGGCCTTAATGGCCAGATTTTTAAAGGAATGTAGGCACCTAACTCCGATTGATTTGAGTGGGAGTTAGGGACCTAAATAACTTTGAAGACCAGGCCCTAAGGGAATTAAGAGGCCAAATCAAATTGCAAGTAAACTATTATTATCATGGCAGCTTAGGTGCCCCACTAAAGGACCAGGAACCCAATTGCATCAGGACACTCCCTCTGGGCTGTGGGAGACCCTCTAGTTCATGGTGCATGCCTGAACCACTGGGCTGTGGGACATTCTGATGTGGAGTGCCCTCAATCTGTCTTGTTGAAGCTGTTCCATTGTAGATTAAATAATTAGAGACATTGAGCCAGAGAAAGCAAGCATGAGAATGTGGACTCATTGCCTGGGGTTGTTGTGAAGGCCAGAATTATAACAGGGTTCAAAAAAGAACAAGATAAATTCATGGAGGATAGGTCCATCAACAGCTATTAGCCAGGATGGGCAGGGATTCAACCCCATTCTCTGAGTGTCCCTAGCCTCTGATTGCAAGAAACTGGGTGTGGATGACGGGATGGATCACTCAATGATTGTCTGTTCCATTCATTCCACACTGATAACTCATTTCATTCACTGTTGCACTCATTTTCCTTTCAGATATGTCCGGTTCATAGAAGGGTTTCTTGGCTCTGCCAACAAATTCTTCCTCTCTGGGCACAGGGTCAACTTCTATCTCTTCACTGACCACCCGGAGAAAGTCCCATCCATGAAGCTGGCCCCTGAGAAGCATCTCTTCATCATCCCTGTCCAGAACTACTCACGGTGGCAGGACATCTCCATGAACTGCATGGACATCATCAGCAACCACATCCGCAGCCACTGGCGCTACGAAGTAGACTACCTTTACTCCATGGACATCGACGTCCAGATGTTCGAGCACATTGGGGTGGAGATCATCGACACGCTTGTGGGGACCATCAGCTCCTGGCAATACACCAAGCCCCGGGATAGCAACTCCTATGAGAGGCGTCCGGAGTCGCGAGCCGCCATCCCCAGTGGGGAAGGGGATTTCTACTACGCAGCCAGCTTCTATGGAGGGAGCGTGTCTGAAGTCTACAAGTTGACCACAGCCTGCTTCAAAGGGGTCACGGAGGACAGAGCCAACGGCATTGAAGCCAAGTGGCACGAGGAAAGCCACCTGAATAAATACCTCCTCTACCACAAGCCCACACGCCTGCTGTCCCCGGAGTACTACTGGGATGAGGAGCTGCCCATACCTCCCATCATCAAGGTTAAGAGATTGTCGTCAGTGCGCAAAGATCTGAAAGAAGTCAGGTTCTGAAGGAAGGAAGAGAAAGAGAAAGAGATGGATGGATGGATGCTGTGACAGATATGGCACTCTCCTGTAATACCCTTGGAAAAAGCCTCATTGAATTAAGTTTAAGTATCTTTAAGTCAGTGACTCAAGCTTGTTGAATAACAGGCTCAATTGGAATTACTTAATCAAAGATTATCAATCAGAGATTAGTGAAGCACTATACAGAATACAGAAAGAAATAGATTCTAGGGCTGTCGATCAAGTACAGTTAACTCACATGATTAACTGAAAAAAAATTAATCGCAATTTAAAAAATTAATCATGATTAATCACAATTTTAATCACACTGTTAAACAATAGAATACCAACTGAAATTTATTAAATATTTTTGGATGTTTTTCTTCATTTTCAAATATATTGATTTCAATTACAACACAGAATACAAAGTGTATAGTGCTCACTTCATCATTTTTACCATGCATATATTTGTAATAAAAATAATAATATTAAAAAAATAGTATTTTTCAATTCACCTCATACAAGTACTGTGGTGCAATCGCTTTATTGGGAAAGTGCAACTTACAAATGTAGATTTTGTTGTTACATAACTGCTGTGGAAGAAACAAACTCCACTCTCAGGTTGGAAGCAACAGAATCAGAGACAGCTTTATTCAGGACATGCAATTGCAAGGGAAGAACACAGCTGACAGAGAGCATCTCTGCCTCAGTTTCTTCAAAGTACAAATAATATCACACAAGCATTTATACATTTTAGTGGCATGCATTAAAAGAGAGGTTACCAGCACATCACCTTGTCCTTTTCTCCTGCTGTCCAGAAGGAGGAAAAGAAATACTAAAAGGAGGGACAGGCTGATCAGCAGTCGGAGGGTCCAGGCAGTTGTTGTATCAAACCAGGCAAGGTACTAACAAGCTTCAACAGGACTTTATTTTTACAGTGGAAACCTCTTTACCAAGATGCTGCTGCTGCACCCTCTGTAACTCTCACTCAGCCTTCTCAACTCCTCCCCACTCCTTCCTGTTTCCTGTCCTTTCAGACTCCCAACAGCCAGTGCTCCCAGTTTTAATAATTACAAGCAGCATCTAAACACCACATTCCCTCCTCTCTTAAGAAACGTTCCCAATTAAAATAAACATTGTTGTTCTAACCACAGGAACAAATATGAAACAAGACACTATACTGTTGGCAGAAATATTACACTGAAAACACTGTAGATACTACATAACAGAGTCTCTAGTCCAGGCAGGTGGTCGTCTGGGTCTGACAGGCCGTCTCTCAAGCCCCGGTTCCAATGCAATGTCTTGTTGTGTTGGTTCTACGGTGAAGTCATCCAATGCAGACTGGGTGTTGGCATAATCTCCTCTTGGTGCATAGGCAGGTGCAAGATAAGAAGCATTCCATACCCGCCCATCAGAAAGTCGATAGGTGTAAGGTCCCTTCTTCTCTATGATTTTAAGAGGAGCTGTGAATTTATGGTCCCCTTTGCGTAAGATTACAGGTTTTCGTATTCTAACGAAGGAACCACACTCAAACTTTGGTTCCTTAGCACCCCGCCGCTTGTCTGTGAAAGCCTTAGACTTTGCTTGGTTCTGTTCAACTGTTTTTCTCACATCATCCTTGTTTGGGGCATCAGGTGGTGCCTTTAACAATCCAGCAATGTTCAGTTTAGTATCCATCTGTTTCCCATGCAGTAACTCTGTGGGTGATCTTTGCCTTGTGGCATGTCGTGTAGCCCGGTATGCTTGCAAGAAATCAGTATTGAAGGGTATCCACAATCCGCCCTTCCAGTTTAGCTGTTTGCAAACTCTCTTTCAAACTTCTGTTAAACCGTTCGATTTCCCCATTGGCTTGAGGGTAATATAGGGATGACCTTCTGTGTAAAATGTTCCTCTCTGCTAGAAAAGTTTCAAATTCCAGGGAAGTAAATTGACTACCATTATCTGAAACCAGTTCTTTGGGGTTAACTTCCCTGCTAAAAACTGAAGAGAGGAACTTAATTACTGTAGCAGAAGAGATTAGCGATGTAAACGCTACCTCAGGCCATTTACTGAAATAGTCTATTAAAGTGATGGCATAACGACAGTCAATTGGAGCAGTATCAAAGGGTCCTACAATGTCAATCGCTACTTTTTCCAATGCAGATTCAGGAAGAGGAACAGGCTGTAATGGAGGGGTACATGTCACTGCTGTCTTATCATGCATTTGGCAAGTGACACAGGATTTTATGAGTGCTTCAGTTTGAGAGTCCATCCCTGGCCACCCAGTCATTGTTTGGTTCTGACAATTCCTTGATGAGTATCGTGTGCCAGGTGTATGAGTTTTGACTGTAATTCTTCTGGCACAAGTAGCCGGTGTGTACCTCGTAGCACACAGCCATCGAGCAAAGAAAGTTCATCCCGAACTCTAAAATAAGGCAACAAAACCGGGTCAAGGTTTGTCAGAAATTCCCATAGTTTTTGTTGAATTGGACACGCTGAACAAGCAGCTTGAAATTGTTCTCTTGTAACTGCAGTAAGAGTGCTTGTAATAAGCGCAACTACTACATCCCCATCCTCCGGTGGACCATCTGGTGAAGTCAAAGGCAGGCGAGAAAGACAATCAGCTACCACATTTTTGTTTCCAGGCTTATATTCCAGTTCATAATTGAAAGAGAGTAGTCCAGCAGACAGGGCCGGCTCTAGGCACCAGCCCTCCAAGCATGTGTTTGGGGCGGCACGTTCCAAGGGGTGTCAGTCCACCCCCCCTTTTTTTTTGCTTGGGGCGGTAAAAAGCCGGGATCTGCGCCCCCTGCCCAGCCCGGGGGCGCCCTGCACAGCCCACTCGGGCGGGGAAACGCCGCGCCGCCCTGGGGAGACTCAGAGCGGCAGCGGCAGCAGGACCCCTCCTCCCTCCCTGTATCCCCGGCTCCGCTTCCCTCCCTCCCCGGCTCCTCATACACTCTGGGAGCCCCTCTCGCTGCCGCAGCCTGGGGAGGGCTGACAGGGCGAGTGGCTGGGCAGGGAGCTGCCGCCGCCCCCTCCTGCCCCCGACCCAGCCCGCCGTGCACCTCTCCCACCTCAGCCCCGCGCTGCCTGCCCTGGGTGGGGAGAGGCAGAGCCCAGCTCCGAGCGGGGCAGCGGGGGATACTGCCCCCACCGGGGGAGCCCCGCAGCTCGGGCACCTGGGGGGGGTCAGTGTCCGTCCTCTCAGCTCCGCCTGCACGGGGCTGGGGAAGCAGCTGTCAGCACCTGCCCCTCTCAGCCCTTGCATCCCCCATCCTGCTCACAGCCTCTTCACTTGTACCTCCCCCCATCGCTCCTTCGCCGCATCCCTTCCCCTTGTACTCTCCCTTCACCCGCACCTCTCCCCTTGTACCCTCCCCCAGCCCCCTCCTCCCGCACCTCCCCCTTCCCCTGCACCTCTTCTCCCGCAACCCTCCTGATACCCACTCTCCTCCCCCACCCTCCTCCGCCGGTACATCACACCCCACCTCTCTGCCAGTGTAGAGTCCCCAAGCACCCCCACACCCGCTCCTCTGCCTGAACCCTCTTTACTAGATCCCCATTCCTTTCCGGGTACAAGGTTTGAGGGTTTGCCCCTGTGCCTTCCATGTGCATTTGGAGCACTAAAGATGGGGTTGCGGGGAACAGGGGGGCGAGATTTATACTAAAGTGAAATAAAAATAAGAGAAACGGCTTGATTCCCACTGCAAGTGTAAATGGGGATTGCTGTGGTGAACGAGGAGGTCACGTTTGGGGGGGAAGCCCAGTGCTGGGGTGGCAGGGGGTGCGGGTGGGAAAGAGAGAGCCCAGTGCTGGGGCGGCAGGGGGTGCGGGTGGGGGAGGGGCACTGGTGGGTAGGGGGGGGCAGGGCTGGGGGGGGCAGCCAAATTTTTTTTTGCTTTTGGCGGCAAAAAACCTAGAGCCGGCCCTGCTTGCAGACCATCTAGCAGTATGATATCCTGCTCTTCCCAGTCCTTTTGTGGTGAGCAACATCGTCAAAGGGCTGCGGTCTGTGTGCAACTTGAACGTGCGGCCCCACAGGTAAGTTCTCCATTTTTCAGTAGCCCAGACACAAGCAAGTGCTTCTTTTTCGACTGTAGAATATTTTCTCTCAACATTACTTAGTGTCCTTGAAGCAAATGCAACAGTCCTCTCTGTGTTGTCCTCATGAAGTTGTGTGAGGACAGCCCCAAGTCCATAATCAGAAGCATCAGTAATTACAATTGTGGGCAATGCGGGACTGAATAGTGCAAGTACTGGACTATGTACAATCAGGTCTTTCACCATTTCGAAACTAGCTTGTGCATCCGGTGTCCACACTAAGGTTGAACTTCTCCATAGTAATTCTTGTAACGGTTCAATGACAGAAGCATAATTGGGAATGAATTTTGCATACCAGGAGGTAAGTCCCAAGAAGGAACGTAAGGTTTGCAAATCTGTTGGAGGATGAGCATTTGAAATTGCCAGGATATGATCTGGATCAGGTTTTAGTCCAGCCTGTGAAATTGTATGCCCCATAAAGGAGAGTTCAGTTTGTCTAAATTTGCATTTGGGCCTATTGAGCTTGAGGCCCGCTTTGCTGATGCAGTTTAGTACAGACTGCAGGTTATTGTCATGCTCCTCAGTAGTATTTCCAAACATGATAATATCATCCAAATAGCACTGAACTCCATGTTGATTCTTCAGAATCAATTACATCATTTTTTGGAAGGCACTTGGGGCTGATGCGAGACCGTATGGAACACGTTTAAAACAAAATAGCCCCTCATCTGTAATAAATGCTGTGAGGTCTCTGCTGTCTTCATGCAACATAACCTGGTGGTATGCACTCTGCAAGTCAAGAGTAGAAAACATCTTTGCTCCACGGAGTTCTGCAAATACTTCTTCTATGTGAGGAAGAGGATGGCTGTCAATCACAATAGCTTTATTTGTCTCCCTTAGGTCCACACAAAGGCGAATGCCTCCACCCTTCTTCTGCGTCACTACTATAGGTGAAACCCATTCTGAGGAATTAATCTCTTCAATAATGTTATTTTGAACAAGTTTTCTAAGTTCCTCTGAAACAGCTTCCCTGACTGAAAATGGTAAGCGCCGTAATTTCTGTCGTACAGGCATCACATTACTCCGCATTTTAACTTTATGCAGAAACCCATAAGCACAGCCGAGTTTCTCCTCAACCTGGTGTTGGGTCCCAGCTGAAACTGGGGTGTATACTGCAAGAGTGCTTTGCTGAGGAAGATCAATTTGTCCATTAACTACCCTGAGATTTAAAGCAGCCAATAAATCTCTGCCAAGGATAGGAGTGCCTTTGTGGACAATGTAGAACTCTGCAGTTACACAGCAATCACCAAAAGTAACTATTGCTGGCAGGCAGCCATGTACTGGAATATGGTTTTTCAAATAGCACACCAACTGAAGTTTGGGTTCAGTAAGAGGCACATCTTTGAAGTAATCCAAATAAATGGAATCAGGTAGTATAGATACTGCTGAGCCAGTGTCCAACATTAGCTGAATAGGATGTGATTTGCCTGAGGGTATGGAGGAAATGTTTACAGTGCACTTTATCTGTTCTGGAATATCTGCAGTAGTGGTTTTGTCCACGCTCAGCACAGTAACATCTGATATTGTAACTGCAAGCACCTGCGACATACTTTAGCAAAATGCCCAATCTTTTTGCAATGATTGCACTGAGCTACTTTTACTGGACATCCTGTGTAGCTTGCAAGATGTTGGGGGATCCACAGCGAAAGCATGCTTTTACTGAATTTTGCATTTGCTGATTCAGTGGCTTTTTATTAGTTTTCCTCTTGCAATTGTTTGTCTGCAGCAATAATGAACTTTTTTGCAAAGGAGTCACAGCATGGACTGTGCCTCCTGTATCTTTGCTCATTATTTTGGCTTCAGGTGTAGCTGACTCAATCTGAGTAGCAATGGTTATTGCTTTTTCTAGTGTAAATTGTGGTTCTAGAAGTAAGCGTTCTCTTACACAAAGCATGGTTGTTTTCTCAATGAGCTGGTCTCTAATCATCTCATCTGCCATATTCCCAAAGTCACAAGTTACAATCAGACTCCTCAGGAAAGCAATATACTGCATCATAGTCTCCCCTGGTTTCTGCTCACGCTAGCGAAATCTGTAGGGTTTGATACATTTTGGCGACGAGGATGGATCTTCTGCCTTTGAACCCACCTGCACCCTTTTGCAGGCAAAACAGAGGAATTACCCATTTTTCTTGTATTTGTTTCATAGGAAGCCCAGGTTTCAGTGGCTTCTACCTTATCAGTTAGATCATTTGCATTAGCACAGATGCTTTCTGGCTTGCTTCTGGATCCAAAGTTATCCACAGCTTAAAGACTCTTACTTAAAAGGGACACAATTGTTTTTACCAGAATTTTGATTGCCTTTTACTTTTAACTCCTGCTTTCAAAATACACAGCAATCTGAAAGAATCATAGAATCATAGAATATCAGGGTTGGAAGGGACCTCAGGAGGTCATCTAGTCCAACCCCCGGCTCAAAGCAGGACCTAATCCCAACTAAATCATCACAGCCAGGGCTTTGTCAAGCCTGACCTTGAAAACCTCTAAGGAAGGAGATTCCACCACCTCCCTAGGTAACCCATTCCAGTGCTTCACCACCCTCCTAGTGAAAAAGTTTTTCCTAATATCCAATCTAAACCTCCCCCACTGCAACTTGAGACCATTACTCCTTGTTCTGTCATCTGGTACCACTGTGAACAGTCTAGATCCATCCTCTTTGGAACCCCCTTTCAGGTAGTTGAAAGCAGCTATCAAATCCCCCCTCATTCTTCTCTTCTGCAGACTAAACAATCCCAGTTCCCTCAGCCTCTCCTCATAACTCATGTGCTCCAGCCCCCTAATCATTTTTGTTGCCCTCCGCTGGACTCTTTCCAATTTTTCCACATCCTTCTTGTAGTGTGGGGCCCAAAACTGGACACAGTACTCCAGGTGAGGCCTCACCAATGTCGAATAGAGGGGAACGATCACGTCCCTCGATCTGCTGGCAATGCCCCTACTTATACAGCCCAAAATGCCGTTAGCCTTCTTGGCAACAAGGGCACACTGTTGACTCATATCCAGCTTCTCGTCCACCGTAACCCCTAGGTCCTTTTCTGCAGAACTGCTGCCTAGCCACTCGGTCCCTAGTCTGTAACAGTGCATGGGATTCTTCCGTCCTAAGTGCAGGACTCTGCACTTGTCCTTGTTGAACCTCATCAGGTTTCTTTTGGCCCAATCCTCTAATTTGTCTAGGTCCCTCTGTATCCTATCCCTACCCTCCAGCGTATCTACCACTCCTCCCAGTTTAGTGTCATCTGCAAATTTGCTGAGAGTGCAGTCCACGCCATCCTCCAGATCATTAATGAAGATATTGAACAAAACCGGCCCCAGGACCGACCCTTGGGGCACTCCACTTGAAACCGGCTGCCAACTAGACATGGAGCCGTTGATCACTACCCGTTGAGCCCGACGATCTAGCCAGCTTTCTATCCACCTTATAGTCCATTCATCCAGCCCATACTTCTTTAACTTGCCGGCAAGAATACTGTGGGAGACCGTATCAAAAGCTTTGCTAAAGTCAAGGAATAACACATCCACTGCTTTCCCCTCATCCACAGACCCAGTTATCTCCTCATAGAAGGCAATTAGGTTAGTCAGGCATGACTTGCCCTTGGTGAATCCATGCTGACTGTTCCTGATCACTTTCCTCTCCTCTAAGTGCTTCAGAATTGATTCCTTGAGGACCTGCTCCATGATTTTTCCAGGGACTGAGGTGAGGCTGACTGGCCTGTAGTTCCCCGGATCCTCCTTCTTCCCTTTTTTAAAGATGGGCACTACATTAGCCTTTTTCCAGTCATCTGGGACCTCCCCCGATCGCCATGAGTTTTCAAAGATAATGGCCAATGGCTCTGCAATCACATCCGCCAACTCCTTTAGCACCCTCGGATGCAGCGCATCCGGCCCCATGGACTTGTGCTCGTCCAGTTTTTCTAAATAGTCCCGAACCACTTTTCTCCACAGAGGGCTGGTCACCTTCTCCCCATACTGTGCTGCCCACTTATTGTAGCCCCTTAGAGCCTAATCGGATTTTAATTAAATAGCACTGTATATTTACATTTCTTTAGCTAATTCGACTAAATTGTTCATAGCCAAATGGTTGCAATCAAATAATCTCTTTGCCTGGATTTATTTACAAACATTTCAAAGACACCAAGAATTTTCCTCTTTAGCATTTTACAAAGTTCAACTGCTTGATTCCCTCTAGCAACTACAGAGTTAACTTCTCACTCTCTTTCCTTAAATCACTTGCTTGTCTCCCAAAGGACACTTTTTATCAGCTCAAATCACCATTTCAAGTATTGTCCTGGGGATTTGAAATCCTCATGCTTATACTTACTTACTCTTTTCCTTCCAATATGCCCTCAAAATTTCCAACCTGTTTTCCAATCTCTCTAGCTGTTGCTTGCCTGCTTGTCTGGCCCGATCCTTTTTTCCTCACTGCATCATTTCTTTCCATGGGCACAGGCTTTGTTCCACTACCAATTTAGCAAGGAGGGTGGGCTTCTCAACCAGGGCCGGCTCAAGATTTTTTGCCGCCCCAAGCAAAAAAAGTTTTGGCTACCCCCCCCCCAACCCCTGCCCCCCTACCCACCAGTGCCCCCCCCACCCGCACCCCCTGCCGCCTCTGCACTGGGCTTCCCCCCCCAAACGTGACCTCCTCGTTCACCACAGCAATCCCCATTTACACTTGCAGTGGGGATCAAGCCGTTTCTCTTATTTTTATTTCACTTTAGTATAAATCTCGCCCCCCTGTTCCCCGCAACCCCATCTTTAGTGCTCCAAATGCACATGGAAGGAAAGGAATGGGGATCTAGTAAAGAGGGTTCAGGCAGAGGAGCGGGTGTGGGGGGTGCTTGGGGACTCTACACTGGCGGAGAGGTGGGGTGTGATGTACCGGTGGAGGAGGGTGGGGGAGGAGAGTGGATATCAGGAGGGTTGCGGGAGAAGAGGTGCAGGGGAAGGGAGAGTACAAGGGGAAGGGGTGCGGCAAAGGAGCGATGGGGGGAGGTACAAGTGAAGAGGCTGCAAGCGAGATAGAGGATGCAAGGGCTGAGAGGGGCAGGCACTGACAGCTGCTTCCCCAGCCCTGTGCAGGCAGAGCCGAGAGGACGGACACTGACCCCCAGGTGCCCAAGCCACGGTGGGGGCAGTATCCCCCGCTGCCCCGCTCGGAGCCAGGCTCTGCCTCTCCCCGCTGGGTCGGGGGCAGGAGGGGGCGGTGGCAGCTCCCTGCCCAGCCACTCGCCCTGTCAGCGCGCGAGCCGGGATCTGCGCCCCCTGCCCAGCCTGGCAGCACCCTGCACAGCCCACTCGGGCGGGGAAACGCCGCGCCGCCCTGGGGAGACTCGGAGCGGCAGTGGCAGCAGGACTCCTCCTCCCTCCCTGTATCCCGGGCCCCGCTTCCCTCCCTCCCTGGGCTGTGGCGGTGAGAGGGGCTCACGGAGCGTGTGAGGAGCCGGGGAGGGAGGGAAGCGGGGCCCAGGATACAGGGAGGGGTCCTCCTGCCGCTGCTGCTCCGAGTCTCCCCAGTCTCCGAGTGCCGCCCCTTGGAACGTGCCGCCCCAAGCACATGCTTGGAGGGCTGGTGCCTAGAGCCCGCCCTGCACTTCATAAAGGGGGTCAGTACAATTATCTCAATTTTACACAGGAGAAAATGGAGGGACTGAGAGCGGGATTGACTCGCTCAGTGTCACACAGAGTCAAGAATTAAATTCAACTCTCCTGATCTCCATAATGGTGCTCTGTCATTGGGACGCAACACAACCCTAAATGTGGATAAGATCCGTATAGAGCTGTGTGAACAACAGATTTTTCGGTTCGCCAGCCAACCAGGAAAGTTAAAATGAAAAATATTTTGGGTCACACAAAATGCTTCGTTTGACCTTCCATGATACCTCGTGTTTTATTTTCAAGTTTTTGGGGTATTTTTTACCTTTTAAGAATAAAATTGAAATGCAATTTAAAACAAAAAGTCATTCTGAATTGAAAAATTTGAAATGTTTTCTTTCAAAATGTCAGAACAAAACATTTCAGTATTTTGGGAGTTTCTGTCTCTTTTGACTGAAACAATTTGGCTAATCTGATACGAATTTACAAAATACTTCAGTTAACCTAGATGCTCATTTTTCAGTGAAAAATGTCCCCATCTTTAGAGATGTCTTACCTCAATGATAAGGTTTGTGGTTGCAGTAATCAACAGATCTTTTCAGGGTACTGCAAGGAAGACATTGGATGACTCCAACAGAGACAGCAGGCTACCTCCCTATGTTATCCAGGAAAGTGGCTTGACCCAACATTTAGGCTGGTGGGTATGTAAATGTTAATGGAATTTAAGTGCCATTCTACTAGAAGACAAGTGTATCACTCTGATATCATATTTGTTCAATTCCTCTAGTTAAACCCTTGGCGAACACAGAACAGGAAAACCAAATGTCCATCACAGAATTCATCCTCCTGGGATTCGGGAATCTCCCTGAACTGCAAACCCACCTTTTCCTGCTGTTTCTAGTGTTCTACATTCTGACCGTGGCTGGGAACAACCTCACCATGGTGCTAGTTGTGGCTGATTGACACCTTCACACACCCCCATGTACTTCTTCCTGGTGAACTTGTCCTTCTTGAAGACCTGTTACAGCTCCACCATCCTGCCCAGGATCCTGGCCAGTCTCCTGACCGGGGACAGAGCCATTTCTCTCTGTGGTTGTATTGTACAGTTTTATTTCTTTGCTTCTGTGGTGGGTTCAGAGTATTGTCTCTTGTCGATGATGTCCTATGATCGGTATTTAGCGATATGCAAACCTTTGAATTATGCAGGCCATATTAGTGGAAGGTTCTGCTTCTACCTAGTGGCAGGGTCTTGGATTAATGGCTTTGTAGCAATTGCTATAATCGTATCCTTAATGTCACAATTAAAATTCTGCGGTGCCAGTGAAATTGACCATTTCTTTTGTAACTTCACCCCGGTGATGAAACTCTCCTGCAGTGACAGCCGCTTGATGGAACTTGTGACCTTCATATTCTCATCCTTATTCACTCTGCTCCCGTTCGTATTAACCTTGGCATCCTATAATTGTATCATCATCACCATTCTGAGAATCCCTTCCAGCACTGGGAGACAAAAAGCTTTTTCCACCTGTTCCTCTCACCTCATGGTGGTTACCAGGTTCTATGGGATCCTGCACATTGTGTACCTGTTACCAAGAACCAATACCATGAGCAATTTGTTTTCTGTCTTCTACACAGTCCTAACTCCTATGGCCAATCCCTTCATATAGAGCCTGAGAAACAAAGATGTCAAGGGGGCCCTGAGAAGAGCTATCAAGAAAATGTTTGTATAACAGAGGGCAACCACCTGCAGTCTCCTGGATAAACTTTATTGAATTAAGTGTAATTCCACTGTATAAAGATCTAATTGTTTACGTGTTATTGGATTGTATGTGACTTTTCTAGGAGACTTGGCTCATGTAAATCTTAGGAAATGTTAGGAACTTCAAACAGTGTGAACTTTTAAAATTAAGCCATTTTCACTAAGCAAAAGGGAGTTGCTTGAAGATTTGCTTGGGAAGGGGACCTGTTGTCTGGCTGATTACCTATTCACAGTCTCTTCAAAGGACTGGATAAAGGACTCACAGATTCCTCGGGGTTCTTGTTCTGAGTGAAAGGTGTTATGAACTGGAAACCAAAGTAAAACCCTGGATGGGTTTGGAATCACTAATCACCTCCCAGAACCCTTGATGTAGGTAGGGTGGACTCTGATAAGCTGGTTAGCATGTGTTTGGGTCCTTTTATTGGTTTAATATGTTTTTTCTGCAATGCTTTCACCTTAAAAAAATGCGCTTACTTCTAAAGATCTGTGTGGTAAGTTAACTGTGGTAATTCCACTGTGCCTCATCTCTGAAGAGAAAGCAAAACAGGCCTGCATAGGCAGACTGTCTTGTGCTGGGGAGATCACAATGTAGGCAGGCAGTCAGGTGTGACACTCTGTACCCCATATTCACCATAGTGATATGATTATGAAATAATTATGATGCATCTTGTACAAAATATGTCATGTGAGGTGTCAATGGAAAAGTTATGGGTTGCTGAATATGATTATCCTATCCTATCATCACTTAAAATCTATCTTTCTATAGTTAATAAATTTGGTTTATATTTTTTTACCAAAAACAGTGCGTTTTGCTAGAAGTGCTCGGAGAATCTGCTCAGGAACAAAAACTGGTGCATTGTCCTCTCCACTTTGAGGGAGGGGTTGACAGGGTAATAAGCTTATGCAGAGAAAGGCTTTTGAACTGGCAAGATGGTACAGCTCTGGGGTCCTTGGCTGGGGAGAAATCTTCATGTAACTGCAGCTGTATAAAGATTTGTGTGAGTGCAGGACCAGGGGTGGTCTGCATCTTGTCACAGCAGCACAGTGTAAGAGGGAGTCCAGGCTGGTGAGACAGAAGGCTCAGTGGCACCGCAGTTCCAGGTTGCACCCGGGGGTGGCCCGTCACACCAGGAAATAGCCTTGTCAGGAGGGAGAGAGAGATGGGTGTCCACCCAAGAGGAGAATGGATGGGGAACTGGGACACTTTGCTAGACCTTAGACGGGGAATGTAGGTGCATTTTCCTTGAACTGTGACAGCTCCTTTCCCACAAGAATTCAGAGATAGCAAGATAATGGTGTGTGGGGCAAAACGAAATGGAGCACAATTCGTGTCATCATGAGGGAAGGTCCTACAAACCCTCTCCCATATTAGTCCTTTCTCATGGAGCCGTTCTGATTAAATCCATGAGACAGCGTGTGTGACAGGTCATACCTTCCACTGAAATTAAACTCAGTCTATCACTCTAAAGTCACTGGGATTTGAACATGCTCAGCAGCTCTCAGAATTTGCCCTCTCTCTTTAGCACTATATTTTCAGACTATTTCTCTCGATCCATCTATTTAGCAGTCTATGTACTGCTGACTGGAGAAGATGGAACTTTTAAACAAGATGAGACATCCTTCTAAAAGTCATATTTTAATCCATCTTATGAGGAGACAAATATATGGCCTGTGTATACAGGAGGTTAGATGAGATCAGGGGTTCTCAACCTTTCCAGATGACTGTACCCCCTTCATTTAAATTAAGATGGTTACAGCATCATTTTTACTCTGCATAGCATCATAGAAGATTAGGGTTGGAAGAGACCTCAGGAGGTCATCTTGTCCAACCCCTGCTCAAACCAGGACCAACCCCAACCAAAAAATCCCAGCCTGGGCTTTGTCAAGCCAGGCCTTAAAAACCTCTAAGGATGGAGATTCCACCACCTCCCCAGGTAACCCATTCCAGTGCTTCACCAACCTCCTAGTGAAATAGTGTTTCCTAATATCCAACCCAGACCTCCCGCACTGCAACTTGAGACCATTGCTTCCTGTTCTGCCATCTGCCACCACTGAGACCAGCCGAGCTCCAGCCTCTTTGGAACCCCCTTCTGGCAGTTGAAAGCAGCAATCAAATTCCCCTCATTCTTCTCTTCTGCAGACTAAACAATCCCAGTTCCCTCAGCCTCTCCTCATAAGTCATGTGTTCCAGCCCCCTAATCATTTTTGTTGCCCTCTGCTGGACTCTCCAATTTGTCCACATCCTTTCTGAAGTGGGGACCAAAAAATGGATGCAATACTCCAGATGTGGCCTCACCAGTGCCGAATAGAGGGGAATAATCACTTCCCTCGATCTGCTGGCAATGCTCCTACTAATGCAGCCCAACATGTCGTTAGCCTTCTTGGCAACAAGGGTACACTGCTGACTCATATCCTGCTCCTCATCCACTGTAATCTGCAGGTCCTTTTCTGCAGAACTGCTGCTTAGCCAGTCAGTCCCCAGTCTGTAGCAGTGCATGGGATTCTTCCATCCTAAGTGCAGGACTCTGCATTTGTCCTTGTTGAACCTCATCAGATTACTTTTGGCTGAACCCTCCAATTTGTCTAGGTCACTCAGGATCCTATTCCTACCCTCCAGTGTAACTACTTCTCCTCCAAGTTTAGTGTCATCCGCAAACTTGCTCAGGGTGCAATAAAGTTTCAAAGCTGTATTTAGTCAATGTTCAGTTTTAAACTTTTGAAAGAACAACCATAACATTGTGTTCAGAGTAAAGAACAACCTCCATTCCCGAGGGGGTTGTAACTCTGAAGTTCTTCTGTATTTTGTTATTTTGAGAACTAAAATATGCAGAATTTGGCAGAATTTTAAAGTGTTACATGCAGAAGTTTTAATATCTTGGCACAGAATTTCTAATGTTTTGGTGCAGATTTCCCTCAGGAGTGACCTCTTCTGGCCTTTATGAAGCAGCCCCTCTTTCCAACTCTATGGAGAGCTGAGCATTGAAACAGAGCCTGTGTCAAAGGGATTAGGGACCCTAACTCCACTAGTCAACTTGGGAAATTAATTCCACAGGGATCAGGCCCTACAGTTGTCAATGGTGCCCAGATCCCCTGGGTCCAGCCATCCCTGACGTGCTCCCAGTGACTGAGCCAGGACTGCCGTGTTTGGCAACACAGGAGTTCTGCCTATTGCTAGGTGGTAGCTGCTTTCTCTGGCCATAGGTTGCCTCATGCCCCAAGGAGAGGGAGCTACATGACACGGAGGTGTCCGAGGCACCTGGGCTTGGCTAGACACGATGCCCTGAGAACTTGCTCCTTCATATATTGCACTTGTTGCAACCAGTTTCGGGGACATTCACTGGAGTAGCTCCCTGTCTTTGAACTGCTCCGTGCAGTTGGCAGTACCTGAGCAGCTACTGACCTGCAGTGGTAAGTGCCAATTCCCTTCTCAGTGACCATTGGACAGGCCAGCTCCAGGACCTGCCTTGCTTCTACGTGTGCAAATCTCCTAGAGCCCTGAGAAACCCCCAGCTGCGTATGACTGTTCCCACTGACCTGGCTCTGAGTCTGCTTCTTTGTGGTTGCCCAACCTCTCTGCACCATGGGCCTGATGAGACTGGGGCCGGTGCTTTGCCAGAGCTGATCACAGCTGGGTGTAGCCAACATAAGAGCTATGAAGCTGTTCCAGGTGAAGTGCCCAGAGGTCTGGCTCTTTGCATCTCACCTGGGGTGTGGCATGGAGGTGGCTGATTTGTAGGGGATATGCTGGGGATGGCAAGAGGCACCGTTTTGGGGATGGCAGGTTTCCCAGGCTGATATCTGGACATGCTGCACCAGGAGTTAGTGTTTTAATTCTCCAAACATTTATTTTTGATTGAAAATGGCATTTTGCCAGCAATAAATTGGTGAAAATTTTGTCTCCACTCTGACCGATGCCCAGTTAAAAACTGCAAGACATGGCTGGTAGGAGAGAGCATTCTGTAGCTTCCAGACCACGAAAGGGGTACATTTGTGTCATGCAACCACTGACTGAGGTGGTTCTGTCCCCAGTCAGGAGACTGTCCAGTATCCTGGGTAGGATGGTGGAGGTGTAGCAGATCTCCAAGCAGGACAAGTTCCCCAGGAAGAAGTACATGGGGGTGTGCTGGTGCTGATCAGCCACAATTAGCACCATGGCAAGGCTGTTTCTGGCCACAGTTGCAATGTAGGTCACTAGGAATAGCAGGAAGAGAAGAATTTGCAGGTCAGTGATATCCTCGAATCCCAAGAGAATGAATTCCGTGATGGCCGTTTGGTTTCCCCAGTCCTTGTCTGCCATGGGTTGAGTCTAGGAACCAGAAAACAAGCGGTGAAATCGAATTGGTAGAACAGAGAGCTGAAAGTAAATCGAGTGTCAGGAATTCATTCCATAAATTTTCAAAAACTCCTCCTCTGCTTCGGTTTCCCCACTGAAATTTTAAGGTTAAATATAGATTTCAGAGCAAATTCCCAGGAGTCACAGTCTGAGAACAGAACTTTGGTATCCCTGCAGACTCACCCTCTGCTGTATCAGAGCAATAACTATGATTACAACAGCCAATGTCTCTGGTAGCCCAATTAGTGATGTGACTGATCAGACCCATTCTTGATCTGCTGTCATATCTCGTCTACTGACACACTGGAGCTTAACAATGATTGTTCAACGCAGCAGTGCACTGGTGGCCATGGCAAGAATCATGTCATGTCTTAGGAGGAGTCAAAATCAACTCAAATCTTGGACTGAGATTTTTGAATAACATCTAGTGACCTTAGGCACCGATCTTCTGTTAGAATTTACGGGAATTTTAGTGTCCTACAGGAAAAGGAATAAACATTTTCACCCCCACAAGAGATCAGTTTATGTCATAAATTATGAAGTGGAGTCAGTTCTTCCTTAATTCATGTAATGATGATGATGATGATGATGGTGACATGCTGAGGGAATGGCAATGCCTTTTCTGTTTCATATTCACCTATTCTGTGTTAAATATGAAACAGTAATAACACATTGTCTCTCTTCAGGCTGGATTTTAGCAAAGAGGAAAACCAGGCTGATGTGCAATTCTAATTGGGGTGTGACTCTCTGCACTGCATAATGACTGAGGGCTGATAATACAGGAATGAGAAAAGCACTGGGAAAGAAAGATGCTGCCCCTGAGCTCAGAAACAATCTGCCATGTACTAAATTTGATCTAGGCTAGTAACATTTTATTACCACTTGCCCCGTAGGGAGACTCACACTGAGCCAGATCCCCCATTGATGTCAATTGGCCATAGCTCAATTGGAGTCAATGGGCTAGATCCCCAGTTGAGGACCCTTTACAAGACATGTACCTAAATTTCCTCAGTGTTAAATGGTGCTATTAACCCCGACTGGCTCTGCTGTGGAACGGTGAAGCGGAAACTGCTAATATTAGAAACTTGTATGAAGTGCTGTTGTAGCCATGTTGGTCCTAGGATATTAGAGATGCAAGGTGGGTTGTGACAGGTTTTCACCCCTGGAGTGCAGTCTGGGAGCCAGTGGAACCGCTGTGCCCTCTAACTGTCCAGCTGGGCTGGCCGCTCTCATACTGCTCTGCTGGTGACACACCGACAGTTTCTCCAGGCCCTGTTATCACCCAGCACAACAGCAGATGGTGCCACAACCCAACTAAGCTACCTGAGTGTTTTACCTAAGCCACTCAAGGACAGACAGACAATTTCACAGCTCCCCAGCCATGCACCCGCACTGGAGTATAAACCCAGCATTATACCATCATACACTGCACAGGGATCTGTACAACTTAAGCTCATTAATATAGTTTGCTTTCCCCTTGATGTGGTAAAGATATGCACAACAAGGTGAGATTTTCCCCAGACACTTCACTTGAAACACATTGGTCAAGAAAAGGCATAAAACAAGTTTATTAACTACAGAAAGATAGATTTTACGTGATTATAAATGATAAACAGATCAAAGCAGATTACCTAGCAAATAAACAAAAATACAAACTAAGCATAACCTACTAGATGGATAGGGTTTGAATTAGCAATTTCTCACCCTGACTGATGATACAAGCAGTCCACCAAGTTTCCATACACGGGCTAGAAATAATCCCTTTAGCCTGGGACCAGCACTTCCCCCAGTTCAGTCTTCGTTCCTCAGATGTTTCCAGAAGTTCCCTTATGTGGGGAGTGAGGCCAAGAGACGATGTCACAACCCACCTTACATAGCTTTTCCATAAGACAGGAACCTTTTGTTTCAAACGCAGTTCCCAGTCCAATTTGTGGGAAAATACAGGTACCAAAATGGAGTTCAGTGTCAAGTGATTTAGTCAAGTGGTTCAGTGTCAAGTGCCTTGCTGGCTGAAACATGTACATGTCTTTAATTATTAGCCATCAGCATGTCTAGCTTCTTCAGTGTTGTACCTGAAGGAGTAGTTATGTGTGTTACCCAGAGTGAGCACATTTGAAATACAGATACCTAGTCAATACTCATAACTCCAGATATAAAAATGACTCATGCACACAAATAGAATACTCTTATTCAGCAAATCATAACTTTTCCATAGACACCTCACAAGACATGTGTCGTACAAGATGTATCATAATTATGTCATAGTCATATCATAACCACACAACTATGATGATGTGGAAGAAAATGCAGTCTTCACTCTTAGGTTGTTTGCAACATGTCAGAGACAGTTTATTCTCAAGCAATTGCAAGGGGGAGAGTGCGCATGGACAGGGATTCCCCCTTCCTAGGCAGGTCTCCACCAGATAAACAATCAGGGTAAGCATTTATACCTTTTGTTGCATACAATAATGATCAACAGCCACATCTTGTTTATACATATTCCTTCTTGATATCTTACTTTTCTCAATAGTTCCTGCTACAGTCTGCATTCCATTCTTATCTAACACAAGGTCAAACAGCATCTCTTACAGTTTTTCCACTCGCTTCCCACTTGCCCAGGCCCTGCCTTAAAGTCTCACGTTATTAGAGTTTGAGTTAGCTTGACTCTTGCTCTATTCTGTTGAAAACTAAGATGTCTGCATCCAAATTCCCTTTATCCCTTTTTTCCACTTCCACAATGAATATTGGGCGCACTGTCACAGAGGTCACCTGACACAGCTCTGACTAGCCCTGGAGGTATTCTGAACTTCATGGACCGTTGACCATAACAAGTCACAGTGTAATTGACAAATGGAAGTGCACTTTTGCTCACTTCAGTATCCCATAATGATAAGTGATGGAGAATGGGCCATAATTCACCGCAAGGCCTGGAATTCCACTTCTGCTTAGCAGAAGGGAGACAATATTGTTAAATAAATAAATATACAATAGTAATTACTAATCACATCCTAGTTCCTTGGGAGAAAAATTTCAATTTGGTTTGTGTGTCTGTCTGTGTGTGATAGAGAGAGAGACAGAGACAGAGATTTCCTTTCATCCAAATATTTCAATTTTAAACTACAGTTTAAATTTAATTTACATTCACTTTCCTGTGTTTTCATTAAACTTCACAGCTTCAACACCCAGTCTGCCAGACCTGACTGATTTTAGCCATTGTTACTCATGCACTTTTTTGCCATTGAAGGTTATGGGACAACTGATATGAGTAAAGATTACAGAGCAGAGTCAGTCTCTGCGGGGTCATGCACTCCATGGGCTCTGTGTTACATTTTTGTCATTCAGAGCAATGGCCTCAGACAGCAGGTAGCAGAAAGTCAATTCATCTCGGTGTGGGAGGTTGGTTGCATCAGGACAGTTGTTTGCACTGTCTGCACAGAAAACACAGAGCTAACTCCCCAGGCTCAGCCCTTCAGAGGTGGACTCAAGGGAGATGCAGGCTGCCATGGAGAAGGATACAAGTCTGAGGAGACGTCTGCACTTTGTACATTGAAGGGGAAGAGCCTGTTCTAAGACAGATCATGGCAGCTGTTCGTCCATTCATGTACATGCAGGTCTCTCGACTGAGAACATCCAAATTCTGCAGAATGATGAGACAAAAACTGCAGCTGAAGAACCTGAGTTCTGGCGGCCAAACCCAGAGACAGATGAGCTCATTGCTTCACGCTTGAGCCATCCAGGTTAGCTTCCTGACCACCTTTCTATATCACCTTCGAAACCGGGGCATGAATGTGTTTTGTGCAATATTAAGAGTTTTGGCCTCACCTTCTCACAGCAGTGCCAGTCCATGTTAAGAGCACCATTTAATGATGGGGGAATTGAGATATATGTCTTGTGAAAGGTCCTCAGCCAGGGATCTTGCCCATTTACTCCAATGGAGCTATGGCCAATTGACTCCAGCTCAGCTCAGATCTGGCTCAGTGTGAGTCCCAATGGTGGTGGTGGAGCGAGCGGTCATAAAATGTTACTACCCAAGATCCCAGGGTAGCACATGCCAAATGGTTTCTGAGTTCAGAGGCAGCCTCTTTCTTCCCCAGTCCCCTTCTTATTCCTGTATTATCAGCCCTCAGTTGTTATGCAGTGCGGAGAGTCACTCCCCAATTAGAACTGCAGATCAGCCTGGTTTTGGCCTGTCCTGAAATCCACCCTGAAGAGAGCCAGGATATTATTATTGATTCATAGTTAACTCTGGGAACTCGAATCTAAAAGAAAAAACGCATTGCCAGTCCCTCTGCATCTCCTCCTCTTCATTATTATTTTTATATGAAGTAAGGAAGAATTGACTCCACTTCATAATTTATGACAAACTGATCTCTTGTGCGGGGATGAAAATAATTATTCCTTTTCCTATAGGATACTGAAATGCTCAATATGCCAAGATCTATTATTAGATTAACTTCCATACATTCTAACAGACACTGACTAGATGGTATTGAAAATCACAGTCCAAGATTTCAGTTGATGGACCTATTGATTTTAACTCCTCCTAAGACATGACATGATTCTGGCCATGGCCACCAGTGCAATGCTGCTTTGAAATATCATTCTTAAACCCCAGTATGTCAGTAGACAGGATATGACATCAGATCAAGAAGGGTCTGACCAGTCAAATCACTAATTGGGCTATCAGAGAAATGGGCTGTTGTTATCGTAGTTATGGCTCTGATATAGGAGAGGATGAGTCTGCAGGGATACCAATGTTCTGTTCTTGGACTGAGACTGCTCGCACTTTGCTCTGAAGTTTCTATTTAGCCTTAACATTTAAGGGGGTAACCAGGAAGGTGTTTTTGAAAATTTATGGAATGAATTCCTGACACTTGTTCTACTGATTCGACTGCACAGTTTGTTTTACTGTTTCTAGACTCAACCCATGGCTGACACACTCTGGGGAAACCAAACAGCTGTCACGGAATTCATCCTCCTGGGATTTGGGGATATCCCTCAGATACAAATACTTCTCTCCCTGCTGTTCCTAGTGATATACATCGCAACGGTGGCTGGAAACATCCTTGTCATGGCGTTAATTGTGGCTGATCAGCACCTTCACACCCCCATGTACTTCTTCCTGGGGAACTTGTCCTGCGTGGAGATCTGCTACACCTCCACCATCCTGCCCAGGATGCTGGCCAGTCTCCTGACTGGGGACAGAACCATCTCAGTCAGTGGCTGCATCACACAAATGTACTTCTTTGGTTCTCTGGCAGGTACGGAATGCTATCTTCTAGCAGCGATGTCTTATGATCGGCATTTAGCGATATGTAAACCCCTGCACTATTCAGCTCTGATGAATGACAGGTTTTGCCTCCACTTGGCAGCTGGGTCCTGGTTAAATGGTTGTTTGGCTGCAACCATCTTTATATTATTCATGTCACAGTTAATATTCTGTGGCCTGAATGAAATTGACAATTTCTACTGTGATGTCATCCCAGTGATAAAACTCGCCTGCAGTGACACACATTTAATGGTGTTGCTGGATTTTATCCTAGCAGGTGTATTCACCCTGCCTCCATTCTTACTTACCCTGACATCCTATGTGTGTATCATCGCCACTATCCTGAGAATCCCGTCCACCGCCAGGAGGCACAAAGCCTTTTCTACCGGCTACTCGCATCTCATTGTGGTGACAATTTACTATGGAACGCTAATGAGTGTCTCCATGCTACCAACACTCAATACACTGAGAGTGTTAAAGAAAATGCTCTCCCTTTGCTACACAGTCCTGACTCCCCTGATGAACCCCCTCATCTACAGCCTGAGAAACAGAGAGGTCAGGGAAGCCTTGAGCAAAACATACAGTAAATATGTGGCATTCCAAAAAACCTGCAGAGATTCCTAGACCATCACTTGAGGCCGAGATTTTCAAAGATGCCCAAGTGATTTAGTCAAACAGCCCCCACTGTAATTAAGTTGAAAATTCTTATTGAATATGTCAGCACTAATGTGAAAAAAAAAATGGACATAATCTGCATGGAGTGACTGAGGCAGAATGTTTATGGCTCTGCACTGTGTCCATGTAACATATAGGAACGTGAGATTGGGGACAATTCTTTTAACCTGTTTTAACCTACTGTTCAGCAGTGCAACACTTATACATACAAGATTCTCCATGGTGTTAGATGAACATTCACCCTGGGTGAGGAGGGTTTATCACATCTGATAATGCACAGAGTTGTCACGTTGTGTAAGGGACAAACTCCACTAAATATCAAAGTAAATCCCTGTGTACATCCCCTGTTGTTCATTTTTTCTCTGTTTTAGACAATGAAATCTGGTAATCAAATTCTGACAGCCTAATAGAAATAAAACACAGAGAGTGACACTATCATAAGGTTTGTTTTTCCAAATTATTTCTTATGCCCCCAAAGACACAATGGAGAATCCAGCCAGAGGTCTGATCAGTGTTGTCCATCTAAGCTGAAAACCAGGACCAGCAGAATGGCCAAACTGGGTCAGACCAAAGGTCCATCTAGCCCTGTATCCTGTCTTCTGAGAGTGGCCAGTGCCAGGTGCCCCAGAGGGGCTTCTGGCAAGCAGAGGCTAGGGACACCATCCCTGCCCATCCTGGCTAATAGCCATTGATGGACCTATCCTCCATGAACTTATCTATTTCTTTTTTGAAACCTGTTATAGATTTGGCCTTCACATCATCCTCTGGGAAGGAGTTCCACAGCTTGACTGTGCATTGTGTGAAGAAATACTTACTTTTGTTTGTTTTAAACCTGCTGCCTATTAATTTCAGTGGGTGACCCCAGTTCTTGTGTTATGAGAAGGAGTAAATAACACTTCCTTATTTACTTTCTCCACACCAGTCAGGATTTTATAGACCTCAATCATACCCCCCTCTACTCGTCTCTTTTCCAATCTGAAAAGTCCCAGTTTTATTAATCTCTCTTTATACGGAAGCTGCTCCATACCCCCATCATTTTTGTTGCCCTTTTCTGAAACTTTTCCAAAACTAATATATCTTTTTTGACTGGGGTGACCACATCTGTACGCAGTATTCAAGATGTGGGTGTACCATGGATTTATCTAGAGGGAATATGATATTTTCTGTCTTATTGTCAATCTCTTTCTTAATGATTCCCAACATTCTGTTTGCTTTTTTGACTGCCGCTGCACATTGAGTGGATGTTTTCAGAGAACTATCCTCAATGACTCCAAGATCTCTTTCTTAAGTGGTAACAGCTAATTTGGACCCCATCATTTTATATGTATAGTTGGGATTATATTTTCCAATGTTTATTACTTTGCACTTATCAACATTGAATGTCAACTGCCATTTTGTTGCCCAGTCACCTAGTTCTGAAAGATGATTTTGTAGCTCTTCACAGTCTGCATGGGACTTAATTATCTTGAGTAGTTTTGTATCATCTGCAAATTTTGCCACCTCACTGTTTACCTTTTTTTCCAGATAATTTATGAATATGTTGACTAGGACTAGTCCCAGTACAGACTCCCAGAGGACACCACTATTTACCTCTCTCCATTCTGAAAACTATTTATTCCTAACCTTTGTTTTCTATCTTTTAACCAGTTACTGATCCAGGAGAGGACCTTCCCTCTTATCCCATGACAGCTTACTTTGCTTAAGAGCCCTTGGTGAGGGACCCTGTCAAAAGCTTTCTGAAAATCTAAGTACACTATATCCACTGGACCCTCTTGTCCACATGCTGATTGATAAGGATTCTAGTAGATTGGTGAGGCATGATTTCCATTTACAAAAAACATGTTGACCCTTCCCCAACAAATTATGTTCATCTATGTATCTGACAATTTTGTTCTTTACTGGTTTCAACCAGTTTGCCCGGTACTAAAGTCAGGCGTACCAGCCCGTAATTGCGGGGATCACCTCTGGAGCCCCTTTTAAAAATTGGCGTCACATTAGCTATCCTCCAGTCATTTGGCACAGAAGCTGATTTAAATGATAGGTTACAGACTACAGATAGTAGTTCTGCAATTTAAAATTTGAGTTCCTTCAGAAATCTTGGGTGAATACCACCTGGTCCTGGTGACTTATTACTGTTTAGTTTACCAATCTGTTCCAAAACCTCCTCTAATGACACCTCAATCTGGGACAGTTCCTCAGATTTGTCACCTAAAAAGAATGGCTCAGGTTTGGGAATCTCCCTCACATCCTCAGCCGTGAAGACCAATGCAAAAATTCATTTAGTTTTTCCACTATGGCCTTATTGTCCTTGCGTGCTTCTTTAGCATCTTAATCGGCCAATGGGCCCCACTGGTTGTTTAGCAGCTGTCCTTCTTCTGATGTACTTTAAAAAATTGCTATTACTCTTTGAGTCTTTGTCTAGCTGTTCTTCATATTCTTTTTTGACCTTCCTCATTATATTTTTACACTTCATTTGCCAGATTTTATGCTCCTTTCTATTTTCCTAACTAGGATTTAACTTCCACTTTTTAAAGGACACCTTTTTGCTTCTCAATGCTTCTTTTACTTTGTTGTTTAGCCACAGTGGCACTTTATTTTGACTCTTACTATGTTTTTTAATTTGGGGGTATATATTTAAGCTGAACGTCTATTAATGTGTGTTTAAAAAGTTTCCATGCAGCTTGCAGGGATTTGATGTTTGGTGCTGTACCTTTTAATTTCTTTTTAACTAACCTCCTCATTTTTGTGTAGTCCCCCTTTCTGAAATTAAATGCTTCAGTGTGGGCCGCTGTGGTGTTTTCCCCACCACAGGGATGTTAAATTTAATTATATTATGGTCACTATTACCAAGCGGTCCAGCTATATTCACATTTTGGACTTGATCCTGTGGTCACTTAGGACTAAATCAAGAATTGCCTCTCCTCTTGTGGGTTCCAGGACTAGCTGCTCCATTTAAGGTCTCAAGAAACTTTATCTCTGCATCCGTCCTGAGGTGATATGTACCCAGTCAATATGGGGATAGTTGAACTCCCCCATTATTATTGAGTTTTTTATTTTAATAGCCTCTCTAATCTCCCTGAGCATTTCACAGTCACTATCACCATACTGGTCAGGTGGCCGGTAATATATCCCTACTGCTATAGTCTTATTATTCAAGCATGAAATTACCATAGAGATTCTATGGTACAGTTTGGTTCATTTAAGATTTTTACTTCATCTGATTCTACGCTTTCTTTCACAGATAGTGCCACTCCCCCACCAGCACAAACTGTTCTGTCCTTCTGATATATTTTGTACCCTGGTATTACTGAGACCCATTGATTATCCTCATTCCACCAAGTTTCTGTTATGCCTATTATATCAATCTCCTCATTTATTATGAGGCACTCTAGTTCATCCATCTTATTATTTGGACTTCTAGAATTGGTATATAAGTACTTTAAAAACTTGTCACTTTTTAGCTGTCTCCCATTACATGGAGAGTCTATTCATTACATGGGAGTCTATTCATTTGACTGTTTCTCATCAGATCCTACTTTTATTTTATCATCTTCCATCCTCTCCTCCTTACTAGGACATAGAGAATCTCCATTAGTAGATCCTCCCCAAAGGATGTCTCTGTCTGAACCACTTGCTCCTCCGCGCCCATTGTCTTTCCTGCAGCCCTTAGTTTAAAAACTGCTCTACGACCTTTTTAATTTTAAGTGCCAGCAATCTGGTTCCATTTTGGTTTAAGTGGAGCCCATCCTTCCTGTATGGGTTCCCCCTTTTCCCCAAAGTGTCCCCAGTTCCTAATAAATCTAAACCCCTCCTACCTGCACCATTGTCTCATCCACGCATTGAGACCCTGCAGTTCTGCCTGTCTGACTGGCCCTATGTATGGGACTGGAAGCATTTCAGAGAATGCTACTGTGCTGTTGCACCCATTAAAGCTTTATGGAAATATGCTTATAAATGTATATATGACATAACTGGAATATGTTTTATGCTACATATGCCATGTAACATATCTCTGTAAAGTTTATGATCTGCTGAATCATCCTATTTGTATGCATGTATCATTTTTGTATTCAAAGTTATGAATATTGGCTGTATACTAGCTTGATTTTTAAATAGCTGTGACAGTGTACCCCATAAGGCTTTATGGGGGGGTGCTTATAAATGTATGTATGATGTAACTGGAATAGGGTTTTGCTACATATGCCATGTAACGCATCTATGTAAATGTTATGATCTACTGGTTATGTTCATCCTAGTTGTATGCAGGTACCATTTGTGTGTTCAAAGTTATGAACATTGGCTGTGTAATTGCTTGATTTCTAAGTAGCCTTAGTTAGAACATTTGGTCACTTCTTGGGAAACAAATGTGCAAGTTAAGTGCTCAATCAGAAAGCACTTAACAGACAAAAGAGCTTGGAAGACTCCAATCCACATAAGAAGTCTACCTGAGGACCTTCAAAGTAGCATGTGGGTAATGGATGCTACCTGCAAGTCCTGAGTCATGCATGGGCATGTGACTTGCCCATGTGACTCCGAATCTCCATTTTGTGACTGGATTCTACACAGGGGGAGGGAGGGGTGTCTACCCAGAAGAGAAAGTCTATTTAAACCCTTGGGAGACCCCTCCATTTTGTCTTCAGCTGGCTAATGAGGGAGCCTCTCCACCCCCCAGGATACTTGAAAGAAACTGGAACAAAGGACAGAAACTACAGGGGTGTGAGTGATTGCTGGACCCAGGCTAAAAGGAGATTAGCCTGTAAAAGGGAGCATTCGGGAACTGGTGAGGATCTTATCTGTATTCAGTTTGACTAGACATAGATTTGCGTGTTTTATTTTATTTTGCTTGGTGACTTACTTTGTTCCGTCTGTTACTACTTGGAACCACTTAAATCCTACTTTCTGTATTTAATAAAATCACTTTTTACTTATTAATTAACTCAGAGTATGTATTAATACCTGGGGGAGCAAACAGCTGTGCATATCTCTCTATCAGTGTTATAGAGGGTGAACAATTTATGAGTTTACCCTGCATAAGCTTTATACAGGGTAAAACGGATTTATTTGGGTTTAGACCCCATTGGGAGTTGGGCATCTGAGTGTTAAAGACAAGCACACTTCTGTGAGCTGCTTTCAGGTAAACCTGCAGCTTTGGGGCAAGTAATTCAGACCCTGGGTCTTTGTTGGAGCAGACTGGAGGGTCTGGCTCAGCAAGACAGCGTGCTGGAGTCCTGAGCTGGCAGGGAAAACAGGAGCAGAGGTAATCTTGGCACATCAGTTGGCAGCTCCCAGGGGGGTTTCTGTGATCCAACCTGTCAGAGTCTACCCTCACTTGAAACTGGGGGGTTCCAAAGTGAGGACCCGCATGTACTCCTCACCCTAAAATCCTAGGGTGGGTCTCCCTTTTTGCTGCCACCACCCGGTCAATTACGTGGGCCGGGACACCCCGGTTTCCCCCCCCTGCCTCTTTCCAAAGGCGTTCCCTGGGGAAACACAGATCCACTCACAGGAGGGAAACCTCCCCCCTCCCCCTCTCCTAGTCATTGGAAAGAGATACCTGATTCAAACTGCTTGAATCAAACCCAGGGAGAATGATTTCTTCCCCCTCCTTTCTCTGCCCGGAGATAACCCGTCTCACTACAGAGAAAGAGGAATCTGGGAATGCTATGAGGTAGTTAACAGCTCCCAGGCGCTCCTGGACCACGTATGGTCCTTCCCAGGACGCTTCCATCTTATGGGCCTGTTGCGCCTTCAAGACCATAACCTGGTCTTCAACCTTGAAGGAACGCTCTCTGGTGTGTCTATCTTACCAGACCTTTTGCTCCGCTTGAGCATCCTTTAAGTTCTCTCGAGCAAGGGCCCAAGAGTCTCGGAGGGTGTTTTGAAGGTTGCTTACAAAGTCCAGAATGTTAGTTCCTGGAGGAGGCGTAAACCCCTCCCATTGCTGCTTAACCAGCTGTAATGGCCCCTTAACCTCATGGCCATACACCAGCTCGAAGGGTGAGAAACCTAAACTGGGATGTGGAACAGCCCTGTAGGCAAACAGCAACTGCTGTAACACTAGATCCCAATTATTGGAATGTTCATGTACGAATTTACGGATCATGGCCCCCAAAGTTCCATTAAACCTTTCCACTAGGCCATTAGTTTGGTGATGGTACGGGGTGGCCACCAAGTGATGTACCCCATGAGTTTTCCACAGGTCCTTCATGGTCCCTGATAGGAAATTTGTTCCCGAATCTGTAAGAATTTCAGAGGGCCAACCCACCCTGGTAAAAATGTCAGTTAAGGCCTGGCACACAGTTTTAGCCCTGGTGTTGCCTAGAGCTACTGCTTCCGGCCATCTGGTAGCAAAGTCCACAAAAGTCAGTATGTACTGCTTTCCTCTGGGGGTCTTCTTTGGGAAAGGACCCATAATATCCACAGCTACTCGCTGAAATGGGACCTCCATTATGGGAAGTGGTTGGAGAGGGGCCTTGACCTGGTCTTGGGGTTTTCCTACCGTTTGGCATACCTTACAAGACCGGACGTAAGTGGCTACCGCCTTGGCCATCCCCTCCCAGTCAAAGGACCTTCCCAACCTGTCTTTGCTTCGCTTCACCCCAGAATGGCCACTAGGGTGATCATGGGCTAAGCTTAAGAGCTTTTCCCGGTACTTGGTCGGAACTAGCAACCGTCTTTGAGGATGCCAGCCCCCCTGGTGTCCACCAGAAAGAAATTCCTTGTATAACAGTCCGTTGTGCACAACGAACCGGGATCGGTTAGTAGAGCTGAGAGGCGGTGGGTTGCTGCGTGCCGCCGCCCATGCTCTCGTGAGGCTGTCATCGGCTTCCTGCTCGGTCTGGAACTGTTCTCTTGAGGCGGGAGACACCAGTTCCTCTGGAAGCGATGCAGGTGATGAGGGTGTTGCCGTTGACTGTGAACCGCTCTCCGCAGGTGCACAAGGTGATATTTCAGGCTCTGGCTGAGCCTCTTGGGTTGGGTTGTTTGCTTCCTCTGCCAGTTCCGTCTCGCTGGCGCCCTCTGGCGATGGTGTTGTAATCGCTGGCGCCAGTGCTGGCGCTGGTTGCTCTTCCAGTTCCGGTTCTGGGACTGGATGTAGTATGGCTGTTGTAGGTGTTGGCCTGGGATCCAGTTCCACCACCTCTGTCTGGGTCTTCGGTAATACAGACGGGGTCCCGGTGGATAACTCAGGAACAGGGATGGGTCCGGCAGCTCGTCTGGCTTGGCTGCGTGTAACCACTCCCTCTGTTTTTTCCTGTTCAACGTGTCGGGCCAAGTCGTTCCCCAGTAGCATGGGAATCGCATGGTTGTCATAGACAGCAAAAGTCCAAGTCCCTGACCAGCCCTTGCACTGGACAGGTAAACGCACTGTAGGTAACGTTACAGGTTTTGACATGAAGGGGCGAATTGTCACTGTGGTTTTCTGGTTGATGAATTTGGGGTCCACGAAGGTTCGGTGGATAGCTGACACATGTGCTGCAGTGTCTCTCCATGCGATGATCTCCTTTCCGTCCACTCTCAAAGTTTCCCTATGTTCCAAGGGTATTTGAGATACATCTATGTCCGGCTGTCCTTGGTGTGAAGGTGCAAGGAGTTGCACTCGGTTTAGGTTCTTTGGGCATCTGGCTTTGATATGCCCCAATTCATTGCATCTAAAACATCGCCCACTTGATGGGTCACTGGTTTGTGTTGGTCTACTGGAAACTGGTGTGGTAGAAGAAGAGGTAGGTGTGGGCTTGATTGGGCCTCGATGGTAGGGTTTAGTCTCGGTGGGTACCTTGTGGGATTCACTCCCCTTGGCAGTAGCTTTTGTGTTGTCTACCGATGCCATCCACCTGGCTCCAATCTCTCCTGCCTCAGTGAGAGTTTTTGGTTTACCATCTTGTATGTAGCGTCTGATGTTCTCAGGAACACCATCTAGGAACTGTTCCATCAATATCAGGAGGTGTAAGTCCTCTAACTCCGTAACCTTGGATCCCGTTATCCAGGACAAATAGTGTTTGTCAAGGTAAGCCGCGTGCTGTGGAAATGATATCTCTGGTTTCCATTTCTGGGCTCTGAAACGCTGACGGGCGTGATCAGGGGTGATGCCCATTCTGAGTCTGGCCTTGGTTAGGAATACTTGAAAGTCATTCATCTGGGCTATAGGCATTTCAGCTGCCACCAGGGATAATTGTCCGCTGAGCTGTGACCTCAGCTCTATCATGTATTCTTCTTCATGAAGTTTGTATCCAATACAGGCCCTTTCAAAGTTTGCTAAGAAGGCCTCAACATCATCACCTGGCCTGTAGGTGGGAAATTTTCTCCGAGAAGGTTGATCCGTAGGTTGAAGAGGGGGTGGATTGGTTGGATAATTCTGTTTAGCCTTTTCTAATTCCAGAGCCTGTGTCTGGATTTGTAGATCTAACTGTTTGGCTGCCATCGCCCTCTTGTGTTCTGCCTCTTTGGCTTCCAGCTCCCTCTTGTGGTTAGCTTCGTCCCTGGCTTGTTCTGCAGTAATTATTTCCAGCCTTCTTTTATGTTCTTTGTCTTTTTCCTCAGACTCCAGCCTGGCCAGGTCGAGTTTATCCACGGTTTCACTGTGACTCATATTGGTGTGCCTTTTGGTGTTGGCCACACCCCTCTGCAGTCAACGAACTGTCTGTACTGTTTGACAGTACCTAGCCCCTTTCTAGGATAACTTGAGTAAAGAAAGAGAAACAATCCTTTGTATAGCAAATTGTGGTTTGTATAATGTTACTGTTTTGTACTGAGAAAGAGGGAAAGAAAAAAGAAATTCTCTGTCTCCCTCTCCCTGAGCTATGGAACGAAGAAGTTCAGCTGACAGGCTGGGGCTACCAGTATGCAAGAAAAGTCTAGTGAATCCTCTCAGGAATTTGTGGATTCCTGTCCCCTGAGTATTTCAAAAGACACTGGGAGAGAAAAAAAACCTCTGGCTGGAGGGATTCTCTCTCCCCCCCCAAACCTGTTTTTCCCGCTGGGTGGGAATGTACTTTGACGAGCACTTCCCCCCACCTCAGGAATTCTGGGTGGTACCTCGTATCACAATAGACGAAGACACCGCTCCGCAGGTGGGCTTTGTAACAAGAAAGCCCTCTAATCCTGAAACTGCCTTAGGGTGCCTCTGGTAGAAAAGCCTTGCCTCTCTCTCTGGGTCCGAAACACCACTGCCACCCTGTCAGAGTCTACCCTCACTTGAAACTGGGGGGTTCCAAAGTGAGGACCCGCATGTACTCCTCACCCTAAAATCCTAGGGTGGGTCTCCCTTTTTGCTGCCACCACCCGGTCAATTACGTGGGCCGGGACACCCCGGTTTCCCCCCCCTGCCTCTTTCCAAAGGCGTTCCCTGGGGAAACACAGATCCACTCACAGGAGGGAAACCTCCCCCCTCCCTCTCTCCTAGTCACTGGAAAGAGATACCTGATTCAAACTGCTTGAATCAAACCCAGGGAGAATGATTTCTTCCCCCTCCTTTCTCTGCCCGGAGATAACCCGTCTCACTACAGAGAAGAATGTTTTCTTAGCTCCCTCCCCCTGTATCCACAGTAGAAAGGATTTAATCAAATCTTTATAGAAAGAATTTATTAAAAGAAAAACAAGAAAATACACAATCTCTATGAGCCTAAGCTGGGCATTCATAGGGTATAACCTTACTAAGTTCTGGAGAGAATCCTCTCTCTTTCTCAGTATAACAAAACAGGCAGAATTAAGAATAATCAATAACAAACACACAGAATTGCAAACATAGGATTATTAGGTGAAGACACAAGTACCTTTCTAATACTCACTATTTTGACTAGAAGGAATTAGTTCATAAAGGTGGAAATTTGTAGAGACTTGATTAAACATCCAGACCCTTGTAATTCCAGATGGCTAAGAAAAAAAACACACCCACAGAGGGAAAAAATTCCCTCCTAGGAATTTTAAACTCTCTTCCCTGATTGGTCCTCAGGTCAGGTGCCCACCAGGTACTATGTTTTAACCCTTTACTAACTATTCATGACACAACCCATCACAATAGCCTTAATAAGGCATTTGGTCAGCTTCTCGAGAAAGGAATGTGCAAGTTAAGTGCCCAATCAAGAAGCATTTAATGGACAATGCATCTGGGAAGGCTCTAATCCACATAAGAAGTCTACTTGAGGACGTTCAAGGTAGCATGTGAACCATGGCTGCTACCAGTAAGTTCTGAGTCATGCATGGACATGTGACTTGCCCAGAGAGGTGTCTTTGCAAGAAAATTTAATCAGCGTTGAGATATTGCAGAAGAAATAATTAATCCCACAGAATGGCAAGGTGAATACAGGCTATGTGCACCAGAGATACAATGCTACTGCTGAACCACGAGAGAACTGCCAATGAGAGGCAAACCTTCTGTGACGTTGCACCCCATAATGCTTTATGGAAATATGCTTTTGAATGTAAATATGACATAACTGGAATATGTTTTATGCTATATATGCCATGTAACATATCTCTGCAAAGGTTATAATCTACTAATCCTATTTGTATACATGTATCATTTTTGTATTAGAAGTTATGAATATTGGCTGTGTATTTGTTTGATTTTAAGTAGCCTTAGTAAGGTGTTTGGTTAGCTTCTTTAGAGAGGAATTTGCAAGTTAAGTGCCCAATCAAGAAACACTTAATGGACAATGGATCTTCAAAGACTCCAATACACATAAGAAGTCTACTTGTGGACGTTCAAGGTAGCATGTGAACAATGGCTGCCACCTGTAAAATTCTGAGTCACGCATGGACATGTGACCTGCCCATGTGACTCCAAAACTTCATCTTGTAGCTGGGATTCTACACAGGGGGGAGGGAGGGGAACCACCCGCAAGAGAAAGTCTATTTAAGCCCCTGGGAGACCCCTCCATTTTGTCTTCAGCTGGCTCAAGAGATAGCCTCTCCACCCCTAAGGATACCTGGAAGAAACTGGAACAAAGGACAGTAACTACAGGGGGTGTGAGTGACTGCTGGACCCAGACCAGAAAGAGACTAGTCTGTAAAAGGAAGCTTACTGGAACACCTTTGAGGGTGAGATTTTATCTGTATTCAGTTTTCTTACTGTATTAGGCATAGACTTGCGTGTTCTATTTTATTTTGGTTGGTAATTCACTTTGTTCTGTCTGTTACTACTTGGAACCACTTAAATCCTACTTTCTGTATTTAATAAAATCACTTTTTACTTTATGAGTTTACCCTGTATAAGCTTTATACAGTGTGAAACGGATTTATTTGGGGTTTTGACCCCATTGGGTGTTGGGCATCTGAGTGTTAAAGACAGGAACACTTCTTAAGCTGCTTTCAGGTAACCCTACAGCTGTTGGGGGACGTGGTTCAGACCTGGGTCTGGGTTTGTAGCAGGCTAGCAGGTCTGGCTCAAACCAGGCAGGGCACTGAAGGCCCAAGCTGTCAGGGCATGAAAGCAGGAACAGAAGTAGTCTTGGCACATCAGTTGGCAGCCCCAAGGGGGTTTCTGTGATCCAACCCGTCACAGCTACCCTGAAGTTCTGGACTTCAATCTCTTATCTAGCAGCCTAAATTTGTCCTCCAGGACCTCTCTTCTATCCTTACCTATATCATTGGTACCTAGATGTACCACAATCACCAGTTCCTCCCCAGCACTACACATTGGTCAATGTAATCCTTGGAAGCCCCAGGTCTCACATCTGTCCCATTACCCCCTCGAGCAGCTTTGTACAATCCCGGCCCATCATAACACACAAACCATTCATTGAATAGAATGGACCTGGAAGATACTTAAACTTAATTCAATCAGGTCTGCCAAGGATATGTCTGGAAATTGCTGGATCTTAAAGACCTCCTCTTGCAGACCACCACTGAGTTCACAAATGTTCTGTGTGACAGAGGCACCTGTGGATAGGTATCAATTGTCCGGTCAGTAGGGCCCCCATTGTCTTTCTAGATGTGGGTCAGTTTAGCCAGTCCTTTAGCAACCCATTCAGCCCACCCAGGACAGTTACATGACACTCATACCTAATTTGTGCTGCTCTCTTCATGAGCAGCTTCTAACCCTTTTGTATCCTCTGCATAGCAATGCCTAGTCAGGTACATCACTGCCATGCATCTCGTTCATCAAAAGGTTACAGAAAATTCCCATTATTATGGTGTCTTCAAAAAGGTTGTGTTTGTGGGGTGCTTGCTGCTTGACTGAAATATACCGTGTATACCTTTTCTTGGTGTGACGGGTTGGAACCCCTTGGTGAAACCCACTTGGGAGCTGCCAGCTGATGTGCAAAGACTACCTCTGTTTCTATTCTCCCTGCCAGCTCAGTGGTTTCAGCACTCTGTCTTGCTGAAGCCAGACACACCCATCTGCTCCAGCACAGACCCAGAGTCTGAATAACCTGTCTCAAAGCTGCAGGTTTACCTGAGAACAACTCACAGAAGTCTGCTTGCCCTTAGCACTCAGATGCCCAATTCGGTCTAAACCCAAATAAATCCGTTTTACCCTGTATAAAGCATATACGGGGTAAACTCATAAATTGTTCGCCCTCTATAACACTGATAGAGAGATATGCACAGCTGTTTGCTCCCCCAGGTATTAATACATACTCTGAGTTAATTAATAAGTAGAAAGTGATTTTATTAAAATACAGAAAATAGGATTTAAGTGATTTCAAGTAGTAACAGACAGAACAAAGTAAGTTACCCAGCAAAATAAAATAAAATGCGCAAATCTATGTCTAATTGCACTAAATATAGATAAGATCGTCACCAGTTCCAAAATGTTCCCTTTTACAGGCTAATCTTCTTTTAGCCTGGGTCCAGCAGTCACTCACACCCCCTGTAGTTACTGTCCTTTCCTTCAAGTACCCTGGGGGGGTGGAGAGGCTTCTTCTTTAGCCAGCTGAAGACAAAATGGAGGGGTCTCACACGGGTTTAAATAGACTGTCTCTTGTGGGTGGAGACCCCCTCCTCACCCTCTGTAGAATCCAGTCACAGAAGGGAGATTCGGAATCACATGGGCAGGTCACATGCCCATGCATGACACAGGACTTGCAGGTAGCAGCCATTACCCACATGGTATCTTGCATGTCTCCAGGAAGACTTCTTATGTGGATTGGAGCATTCCAAGATGCATTGTTCCCCGACCGGGTACTTAACCTAGTGAATTCCTTCCTAAAGAGGCTGACCAAATGCCTCACAAACCTTAAGCAAGCAAGTATACAATCCATATTCTTAACCTCAAGTACAAAATGATATATGTGTACAAAAGGGATGAATAGATATAGTAGATCATAACCTTTACAGAGATATGTACCTGGCACGGGCTACACAAAACATATTCCAGTTATGTCATATTCCCACAATGCCTTATGGGAGGTACCGTCACACTTGGCACCTTAAATGACTGCTTCTTGGAGCGGCTAGTTCTGGAACCCACAAGAGGAGATGCAGTTCTTGATTTAATCCTAATTGGAGTACAGGATCTGGTCTAAGAGGTGAATATAGCTGGACAGCTTGGTAATAGCGACCATAATATAATTTAATTTAATATCCGTGTGGTGGGGAAAACACCACAGCAGCCCAACACTGTAGCATTTAATTTCAGAAAGGGGAACTACACAAAAATGAGGAGGTTAGTTAAACAGAAATTAAAAGGTACAGTGCCAAAAGTGACATCCCTGCAAGCTGCATGCACACATGCACCACCTGCCCAGAGGGCAGGTAATCATACATGCTGCATTGGGTGCAATAAGCTGGATAGCCCCCACTCTGTTGCTGGAATTCTGCCAGCATTCTCTTTTTACTCCTGCAGCTCGTTCCTTTGTTGATGTTTTGTTTTATCATGGGGTGATTTTGGCTTTCAGTGGTAAGTGTATCTAGCCCCCCTCACACTCCTCCTCTAAATTCCCTCACAAAACTCCCCTATTAGCAACTGGAAAGAGGGGAGGTGGCCATAATCATGTTCCATCATTGTGTTTTTAACTGGGTCTGCAGTGGAGAGAAAATTTTCACCAATTTCTTTATTACCATAATGTTTGAATAATAATAATAATAATACAAATTTCTGGTGCACCATATGTGGGGACATTGCCTTCTCCACCATGTCGCCCCTGCAAACCAATGACCTCCATTGCACTCTCATAACCCGGAGGCAAACTGGGCTGCAGCAGTGAACTCTGGGCTCTTCACCAGGAACAGCTTCATAGCTCTTATGTGGGCTAAGCTTGGTGCTTACCACATCCAGCAAAGCAACAGCACCAGGCTCACCGGGCCCATGGGTGCAGGGAGGTTGGGCAACCACAGACAAGCAGATTAAAAGCCCAGGTCAATGGAGACAGTCCTGGCCCAGCTGGGGTTTTCCAGGGCACTAGGAGTTGCACACATGTAGAGCCGAGGCTGGTCATGGGTCCGGGCCTGTAAACGGTCTCTGAGAAGGGACTCTGCATGTGGCACTGCAGGGCAGAAACTGCTCGGCTGCTGCCAGCTGCACAGAGCAGTTCAAAGGCAGGGAGCTGCAACAATGAGTGTTCCCGAAACTGACTGCAACGGGGGCATGTCCCGAAGAGGCTAGTTCTCAGGGCATGGTGTCCAGCCAGGTCCAGGTACCTCAGACAGCTCCGTTCCACACAGGTCCCCCTCCTCAGGGCATGAGGCAACCTATGGCCATAGGAAGTGGCTATCACCTACCAACAGGCAGAACTCCTGTGTTTCCAAACACAGCTGGCTCAGTCACTGGGAGCATGTCAGGGCTTGGCCAGACCCAGGGGAGCTGGGCACTGGTGAGAACTGTGGAGCCTCAACTCTGCAGAAGGGATTTCCCAAGGTGCCTAGTGGAGTTAGGCACCCAAATCCCTTGGAAGTGGGAGTAGGGCACTGAACTCCATTTGACCCCTCTGAGAATTTCAGCCTGAATAGCCACTGGGCTTCTGTCATGTCAGGTTCAACCTATGTATTTCCATTGGAAACAGACTGTTAGGGCTTCCCCCTTCCCTCGCTTGGTTCTTATCACACAGACAGAAAGCAGAAGGCCAGAGTCCCAATTTCAGGCAATGCAATGTTTATTGGGGTTAACAAGCAAGTATAACCATAGCCCTGTACACCAGTAGAGCTTTTTCTTCCCCCCTCCTCCTTTTAGCAGACTTCATTATATCTGTATTTCACGCCCCTGGTCCCACCCCTTACAACTTATGGGTCGTGAGTCTGGGGGCTTCAGTACCACCTCTTTTGTACCACATAGGCGGGGTAGAGAGTGACGTTGTGTACTGGCCAAGGCCCCCTTTTCTTTGGCTTTTAGTGTTTCTTATACCCCCCTCCACCCCGTTATCTCCTCCCCACTAGTTGCTTGACCTTGTCTTGGGAAAGGAGTTTTGCATTCATATATCAAACTCTCACCATATCCAGCAACACTTTAACTCTATTTCTTATCTTTTCTCATTATTCTAAAAAACCCATCTGGCTAGGCAGAAGGAACACGCAGTGTCTTTTTCTGTGTTCACACATGTTAGTAAGGATATAAAAATATTAAAAGTCAAATGGGCAAACAAAATCCAAAATTCTATCTCAGGCTCACAGACAGGCCTACATACTATATTACAATCACTAACACAGACCCCCATCATAAGGAATGCACTGGACTGATGGAAAATCCTGGCTAAACGTCTGAGAGCTGCTGCTCTTGTTGTATCCGCTGTTGTTGCCACTAATGTTGCAATCATAGAATCATAGAATATCAGGGTTGGAAGAGACCTCAGGAGGTCATCTAGTCCAATCCCCTGCTCTAAACAGGACCAACACCAACTAAATCATCCCAGCCAGGGCTTTGTCAAGCAGGGCCTTTAAAACCTCTAAGGGTGGAGATTCCACCAGATCCCTAGGTAACCGATTCCAGTACTTCACCACCCTCCTAGTGAATTAGTGTTTCCTAGGGCATGTCTACACTTACCTCCGGAGCGATCGATCCAGCAGGGGTCTATTTATCACGTCTAGTGAAGACGCGATAAATCGAACACTGAGCGCTCTCCAGTCAACTCCGGAACTCCACCAGAGCGAGAGGCGCAGGCGAAGTCGATGGGGGAGAGTCAGCAGTCGACTTACCGCAGTGAAGACACCAGGGTGAGTAGATCTAAGTACATTGACTTCAGCTACGTTATTCACATAGCTAAAGTTGCATAACTTAGATCGCCCCCCACCCACCACCACCACTGTGTAGATCAGGCCCTAATATCCAACCTAGACCTCCCCCACTGCAACTTGAGACCATTGTTCCTTGTTCTGTCATCTGCCACCACTGAGAACAGCCTAGCTCCATCCTCTTTGGAACCCCCCTTCAGGTAGTTGAAGGCTGCTGTCAAATCTCCCCTCACTCTTCTCTTCTGCAGACTAAATAACCCCAGTTCCCTCAGTCTCTCCTTGTAAGTCATGTGCTGCAGCACCCTAATCATTTTTGTTGCCCTCCACTGGACTCTCTCCAGTTTATCCACATCCCTTCTGTAGTGGGGGAACCAAAACTGGACGCAATACTCCAGGTGTGGCCTCACCAGTGCAGAATAGAGGGGAATAATCACTTCCCTTGATCTGCTGGCAATGGTCCTACTAATACAGCCCAATATGCCCTTGGCCTTCTTGGCAACAAGGGCACACTGCTGACTCATATCCAGCTTCTTGTACACTGTAATCCCCAGGTCCTTTTCTGCAGAACTGATGCTTAGTCAGTCGGTCCCCAGCCTGTAGCAGTGCATGGGATTTTTTCCGTCCTAAGTGCAGGACTCTGCATTTGTCCTTGTTGAACCTCATCAGATTTCTTTTGGACCAATTCGCCAATTTGTCTAGTCACTCTGTACCCTATCCCTACCCTCCAGCATATCTACCTCTCCCCCCAGCTTAGTGTCATCTGCGAACTTGCTGAGGGTGCAGTCCATCCCATCTCCATATCATTAATAAAGATGTTGAACAAAACCAGCCCCAGGACTGACCCCTGGGCACTCCGCTTCATACTGCCTGCCAACTAGACATCGAGCTATTGATCACTACTCGTTGAGCCCAACAATCTAGCCAGCTTTCTATCCAACTTATAGTCCATTCATCCAATCCATGCTTCTTTAATTTTCTGGCAAGAATACTGTGAGAGACCATATCAAAAGCTTTGCTACAGTCAAGATAGTAGATAATGTTTTCCCCATATCCCCACCGCTTTCCCCATATCCACAGATCCAATTATCTCATCATAGAAGGCAATCAGGTTGGTCAGGCATGACTTGCCCTTGGTGAATCCATGTTGACTGTTCCTGATCACCTTCCTCTCATCCAAGTGCTTCAAAATGGATTCCTTGAGGACCTGCTCCATGATTTTGCTGTGGACTGAAGTGAGGCTGACCAGTCTGTAGTTCCCCGGGTTTTTCTTCTTCCTTTTTAAAAATATGGTCACTATATTTGCCTTTTTCCAATCGTCCAGGACCTCGCCCGATCGCCATGAGTTTTCAAATATAATGGCCAATGGCTCTGCAATCACATCAGCCAACTCCCTCAGCACGCTTGGATGCATTAGATCTGGACCCATGGACTTGTGCATGTCCAGCTTTTCTAAATAGTCCTTAACCTGTTCTTTCAACACTGAGGTCTGCTCACCTCCTCCCCATACTGTGTTGTCCAGTGCAACAGTCTGGGAGCTGACCTTGTCTGTGAAGACAGAGGCAAAAAAAGCATTGAGTACTTCAGCTTTTTCCACATCATGTGACACTAGGTTGCCTCCCCCATTCAGTAAGGTCCCACACTTTCCCTGACCTTCTTCTTTTTGTTAACATACCTGTAGACACCCTTCTTGTTACCCTTCACATCTCTTGCTAGCTGCAACTCCAATTGTGCCTTGGCCTTCCTGATTACACCCTGCATTCTTGAGCAATATTTTTATACTCCTCCCAGTCATCTTTCCAAATTTCCACTTCTTGTAACCTTCCTTTTTGAGTTTAAGCTCACCAAAGATTTCACTGTTAAGCCAAGCTGGTCCCCTGCCATATTTGCTATTCTTTCTGCACATCAGGATGGTTTGTTCCTGCTCCCTCAATAAGGCTTCTTTAAAATACAGCCAGCTCTCCTGGACTCCTTTCCCCCTCATATTAGCCTCCCAGGGGATCCTGCTCATCAGTTCCCTAAGGGAGTCTAAGTCTGCTTTTCTGAAGTCCAGGAGCCGTATTTTGCAATCATGCTGTTGTGTGTGATTTCATTCCCAGTGGCTATACTTTATAACAGCGCACACCTAGCAGTAGGTAAGAAATGAGGAAAGATGCGATTATGCTGTCTAGGGCCACTAGAGGGCAGAGGAATGGGATAGGTGTGAGGGTGCTGCCCAATGGATAATGACTGATATGAAAGTGTAAGACAGGAGGAGTTATGCTGCCTAATGAGCAACGCAGGGAAGTGGAAAGGGAGGTGAAGCTATAGAACGGTGTATCAGTGTCGAGGAAAGGGCCCTGAAGAGAAAAGGACCTCGATGCTAACTAATGAACGGTGCAGATGTTAAGGAAGGAGAAATGGGCTGTTATACTGAATAATGGGCAGGAGGGGGCACAAGAGAATGAAGATTTAGAAGGAGGCAGCTAGAAGAAGAAGAAGAAGAAGAAGAAGAAGAAGAAGAAGAAGAAGAAGAATCCACTTGTGGAGAGCAGATGGTCAGAAGAGAGTAATGGGCTGTCGTGCTGTGAAATCGACCCTAGATGGTGGCTGTGTGGCATAAATGAGAGGTCAGAAATAGTAAATAGTGACCAATGGATTTCAGTAGCAAATAAACCAGCGTCAAAAAGGAAGTGATGTTGTAAAATGTTCACTAGGTGGCAGCATCTATTGACTTTTAATAAAGGGGCAGTGCAAGTACATTATAACAGCCCATCTCCTGGGACAGGTATCTTCCAAAAAATGTAAGCTGGCGTTTAATCATCATCTAAAATATTTCCCCCATAGGATCATTAGACTTAAAATAAGATGCAATTATACAAGGAACATTGTCTGCAAGTTCTATTATACAAGTCTCATTGGGCATTGTTAGCCCCAAAGCTTTGGAGAAACAAAATTAACCAAGTGGGAGAATGAGTGAAGTGAGACCATAGTAAAAAGCGTGAAGACATCAGCAGTAGAGAAGATCCAGTTTCTGTAGAATGATGAAAGACAAGAACCTCAGTGGAACCTGAGTCCTGTCTCCCAAACACTGAGAAATAGGAATTAATCAACTCAAGCTTGAGCTGTCCTGTGGATAGAGGTAAGCATCCACTCCCAAACTGCTGTTATTTCACATTTATATATCACCTTCCAAACGGGGATCAAAGTGCTTTAGCAGTGGAGCATTAGCAATTGAAGCTTTAACTTCAGTGATTGCTAAAAGGTAGCTAAGGGTAAAAACTCTAAAACAATAGCAATAGACAGAACGCTATGGCCTGTTGCTCAAAGAGAAAATTCCCGTAATCCAATATGAGGAAAGTCCCTCTGACTTCCTCTGGAGAAATGCATGAACCCAGTCAGGGTCTCGAAATGAGACACACAGATTTACCAATGAGGGTAATTAGTCATTGGGACAATTTACCAAAGGGTTACGGTGGATTCTCCATCCCTGGCAATTTTTAAATCAAGATTGGATGTTTTTTCCAAAGGGTGTGCTGTAGTTCAAACAGGAATTAATTCAGGGCAGTCTGGATGACCACATGGGCCCTTCTTGCCTTGGAATCTGTGAATAAAAGGGGAGAGATTCTAACTGGGGTGTCAGACTGTCCGAAAGATCATGGCTGTGGGGAAAACCCATCTGACTGGACTTGGGGGTGCCTGGGTTAAGTGGAACCAGCATAAACTGGCAATGAAGGGTGATTAGAGAGACAAGGTGGATGAGGTAATAGACCTCTGTGTGGCTCTAAAGCTGGTCTCTCTCACCAACAGAAGCTGGTCCAATAAAATATATCAACTCACCCACTTTGTCTCTCCAATATCCTGGGACCTATATAGCTTCTACTACACTGCATAGGATGAAAGGTTATTTTTAGGTAAGACAATATGCACATAGAACAGGGGTAGGCAACCTATGGCACGCGTGCCGAAGGCAGCACGCGAGCTGATTTTCAGTGGCACTCACACTGCCTGGCTCCTGTCCACTGATCCGGGGGGCTCTGCATTTTAACTTAATTTTAAATGAAGCTTCTTAAACATTTTAAAAACCTTATTTACTTTCCATACAACAATAGTTTAGTTATATATTATAGACTTATAGAAAGAGACCTTGTCATAGGTTTCACCCCCACTCTGAACTTTAGGGTACAAATGTGGGGACCTGCATGGGAACTCATAAGCTTCATTACCAGCTTAGATCAGTATGCTGCCACCACCCAAATATTGGAGTCATTTGGGAAACTCTGTCTTCTCCCCCAAAAACCTTTCCCTCCCAAGTACTGTAACCCTTCCCTGGGTAGTTTTGAGAGACTCCTCCACCGATTCCCTGGTGAACACTGCCCCAAAACCCTTGGATCTTAAAACAAGGAGAAATTAACCATCCCCCCTCCTTTCCCCCACCAATTCCTGGTGAGCCCAGATCCAACCCCTTTGGATCTTAAAACAAGGAAAAAATCAATCGGGTCTCTAAAAAGAAGGCTTTTAATTAAAGAAAAGAAAGGTAAAAGAAAAACCTCTGGAGATAGCATACAAGCTGATCTCACAGACAACGGATTTAAAACACAGAGGATGTTCCCCTGGGCAAAACTCTTAGTACATTAAGAAATAGCCAATTTGATTATTCCTAATACCCAAGACAAGTTACAAAAAAGAAAATAAACATAAGCTAATTCCTACACCAAATACTCACTACCCTGGTTGATTCATGATTCCTTTTCCTCTCCGGCCAGAACTGAAAACTGACCCAAGACAAAGGGAACTTCCCTCCTTACTTTTTGAAACATCTTGTCCCCCCATTGGTTCCTTTGGTCAGGTGTTAGCTAGGCTAGGTGAACTTCTTAACCCTTTACAGGTAAAAGAGGCATTAACCCTTAACTATCTGTTTATGACAGACCTTCTAAAAACGTTAAAATGTATTACTGGCACATGAAACCTTAAATTAGAGTGAATAAATGAAGACTCGGCACACCACTTCTGAAAGGTTGCCGACCCCTGACATAGAATATTATTGTTTTAACCCTCTTTCCCTCTGCTGGTTACATTTCTGTGGACCAGTCAATTGCACTTGTTTTTTAAAGAAGCCTTCCTAAGTCACTGTGAAATAAAAGTTATTAACTTTTTTAGAAATATTGGTTGAGATTTACAAATTACCTTAATGGATTAAGGAGCCAACTCATCAAAGAGGATTTGGGTGCCTAACTCTTTTAGAGTGCTATGAAAGTCTCAGCCTACATAGTTTATGTCTTCATATTACCGACAGTGAATTCCCAGCACAATTTTAATGACCTTTCCAGCTTCCACAACTTGCATAATGAAAAGGGTTTTCAACACTTAATATTTGCTACAGGTGGTATATGTAGTCCTCGTGAATGGCAGGGTCTGCCTGCAGCTAGCAGCAGGGTCTTGGATAAATGGATTTCTGGCCATGACCATAATAATAGTTCTTATGTTACAATTAATTTTCTGTGGCCCCAATGAAATTGATCATTTCTACTGTGAATCCACAGAAATACTTAATCTTTACTGCAGTGACACCAACCAAATAGATCTTGTCATTACCTTCCTGGCTGCTATATGCCCTCTGCCCCCATTTGTATTAACCTTGGCATCCTGCGTATGTATCGTCACCACCATTCTGAGAATTCCTTCCCCCACTGGGAGACAAAAGGCCTTTTCCACCTGCTCCTTTCACCTCATGTAGTGACAATTTTCTATGGGACCATAATGATTCTCTACATTCTACCGAAAACCAACACAATGAGATACCTGAACAAAGTGTTCTCTGTCTTCTACACAGTTCTGACTCCTATGGCCAATCCCTTCATATGCAGCCTGAGAAACACAGAGGTGAAGGAGGCTATATGAAAAATAGTTAGTAAATGTCTAGATTTTACAAGAAATCAGCAATCACAAGGTTTTTTTTCTTTCTGTATAAAGTGAAAATGGTGAGATGCACAGCTGATTCATTGTTTTATTGAGCTAGATCCTATGTGGTCCCTATTGCTGGCTAGGTCTTTGGGAATGTGCTGCTGTCGTATTTTAGGACATGCAATGATCTGAAATGGTAAGATCAGTCAACGCCAGGATCTTTATTTTATAATACCTGTTTTGAGTTAGGAAATTCCATAGAGTCGTCGTCAGTCCCTGGGAGTTTGAGGATGATTGTTTTCCAATAAAATGATAGCCGGTTATCGATGGTGGACCCACCAGTGACTAATGAGGCCTATCCAGGATTAACAGAGCTTGTCAGAGTTGGGGCAGACATTTCCCAATGGAAGGGGCGGATCTGGGCTGAAGCACATTCTTTCCTTGTTTCCTGGTTCTCTGTTACCTGTTGTCTCCATTGGATCTCAAAATACTGGCATCCTTACCACAAAGTCCTTTTCTATTTTGGTCGATCAAGGGCTTGGGTTTCCCTTGGGTTTATGTCAACATAGCACTTCTCCATGCTGACTTTGAGAGCCCCCTCCATACACCAAGCCTATATAAGAATATAGTAGAAAAGAACTATTTACGCTCAGATTTTCAAAGCATTCTAAGAGGATTAGGTGTCCAGCTTTCAATGGGACTTAGTTACCCAACTCCCTTAAGTTCCTTGAAAATCCAGCTGAATGACAAAATATTTGAAAGCATACATTTATTTTTTGGTGTCTCAGCGATTCGGTAGCCCCACTTGAGACACCAAGATTTTTCAGAGTGCACAGAATTTTCATAACCTGTTGTGTTTTCAATGGCAGGAAATGGTCAGCTAATGTCACCCTATCTAGCTACATTACAAGGTCCTCACCAAAATACTAACTGAACACCCCACAGTCATTAACAATGGGATACCTCAAGAAAGAATAGCTTAATGACACAGAGAGAAGCTATGTGAATTTGAAGAAATTCGGACCCTGTTTTTGGAAACGATGGGTATAAAGAATGTGGAAATAATGCCAGACTTCCATTCCACCCAACCTCTGCTTTTTCCTTTGCACTTCTCCCGTTTTTCCCACCTCTTCTTACTGCCAATTTGTGTGCCTTTTTTTAGTATTGTTACCCCCACCCTCATATGTGCAATGTTTGTCTAATTTTCATAGAATCACAGAATATCAGGGTTGGAAGGGACCTCAGGATGTCATCTAGTCCAACCCCCTGCTCAAAGCAGGACTAATCCTCAGACAGATTTTTGCCCCAGATCCCTAAAAGGCCCCCTCAACGGCTGAACTCACAACCCTGGGTTTAGCAGGCCAATGCTCAAACCACTGAGCTATCCCTCCCCCCACCCTGTCTGCTCTTGTGTCTTTGAGAAGAGGTAAAGTTGAATAATGGCATAATTCTATTCCCTATCCTATGAAATGTGTGGTACTGGTTACCATGGACAGGCTGTCACAATGTATATTGATTGTTTCCCTCCGAAAATTTATAAAATTGAATCACAAAAGTAAAATGACAGGTCACCTCACAATTACTGGCAGAAGGTAGGGAAGGAATATCCCCATATTGCACAAGGCAGATTATGTCACACACCCAGATCCACACAGAAGGTCTGTGGCTGAGCTGGAAAGGGAATCTAGGAGTCCTACATCTAGGTACAGTGTCCTATCACTGCATCATCCTTCTGACCTGGAGAGGGCACAGCCTGCCCATTCTCATTGCTTAACCTCCTACACTGTCTACTGGCCACAAAATACTGACCCCACAAGCAGACGGCAAGGTTGAGAAACAGTCATTTATTCTCTGCAAGAGCCATTGGATGGTGAACAAGGCAACTGATGACGGATGCTGTGTTGTATAATGGCTACCCTGGTCGAGGGTGAGGGATGGAAAAGCATGGCTATACTATATAATGGGCACTAGGGGCAGCAGAGGGTGGGGGTGGGGAAGGGGCGGCTATACTGGATAATGGACACTAGGGGCAGCAGAGGGGGGGGGGGGGAAGGGGCGGCTGTACTGTATAAGGGGCACTAGGGGCAGCAGAGGGTGGGGGGGGGGAAGGGGCGGCTATACTGTATAATGGGCACTAGGGGCAGCAGAGGGTGGGGGTGGGGAAGGGGCGGCTGTACTGTATAATGGGCACTAGGGGCAGCAGAGGGTGAGGGTGGGGAAGGGGCGGCTATACTGTATAATGGACACTAGGGGCAGCAGAGGGTGGGGAGGGGAAGGGGCGGCTGTACTGTATAATGGGCACTAGGGGCAGCAGAGGGTGAGGGATGGGGAAGTGGCAGCTATACTGGATAATGGACACTAGGGGCAGTAGAAGGCGGGGGCAGGGAAGGGGCGGTTATATTGTATAATGGTCACAAGGGGCTGCAGAAGGTGGGGGTGGGGAAGGAGCAGCTATACTGTATAATGGGCACGAGGGGTAAGCTGGGGGTGGGGGTGGGGCAGGTATACAATACAATGGGCAGTAGGGAGCAGCAGTAATTATGAAAAATGCCCTCTTGAATGCAGTTTTATGAATATTGACAAAGCAACATTGTTGTTTTAATTATTTTTTTCTATTATGGCCGTGCTGTAATAGAACCATCCAGGAACCTGTCCCCATTGTGCTCTGCCATGTCTAAGTCCAGAGTGAGAGACAGTCTCAGAGAGCATCCAATCTAAATAGACACAACAAACCCGGGGTGTGGACAGGGCTATAACTAGGCTTTGGACTTTGGAGGGGTTCTGAGCTGAGAATTTGGTCCACCCTGTTGCTGGAAACATTTGGTTAGAACAGGGGTAGGAAACCTATGGCACGTGTGCCAAAGGCGGCACGCGAGCTGATTTTCAGTGGCACTCACACTGCCTGGGTCCTCGCCACCGGTGCGGGGGGCTCTGCATTTTAATTTAATTTTAAATGAAGCTTCTTAAACATTTTAAAAACCTTATTTACTTTACATACAACAAGAGTTTAGTTATATATTATAGACTTATAGAAAGAGACCTTCTAAAAACGTTAAAATATATTACTGGCACGTGAAACCTTAAATTAGAGTGAATAAATGAAGACTCGGCACAGCACTTCTGAAAGGTTGCTGACCCCTGGGTTAGAATGTCACCTTGAACTCGTCTACTTTGTTCAGTTACTAGAAAGTGTTTTATCTTCATTTCTCTTATAAACATTATTGACTTTAAACACTTGTCCTCTCTTTAAACATACCTCTTTGTAGTTAAATAAACTAATCCAGTGTTGTGTTTAAACAGAACTGTTTGGTAACTCCAAGGAAGTTAGAAAACTGCTGTACATTGTCCCCTTATACGCCCAACTGAACTGAACTGTCCTGGAGAGAGCTGGTCATTGCAGAACATAAGTTTTGGAGGAAAATCCATGGCTGGGAGTGTGTTGGGGTCACCCTGCAAGTGCTAATCAGGGCTGGAGGAGGCCAGAGTGTGGCTGGTGTTTACAGACAGGCTGCTGGGGCAAGAGCTGCTGCCTATCCATACAGACTTGGGGTGTGACCTGCCTCAGTTCTACATGTGCACATCTCCTGGCACCCTGGCAAACCCCCATCTGGATCAGGACTGTCCCCATTGACCTGGGCTCTGAGTCTTCCTCTCTGTGGTTGCCCAACCTCCCTGCACCATGGGCCCAATGAGCCTGGGACTGGTGATTTGCCAGAGTTGGTCACAGCTGGACATAGCCCAGAGAAGAGCTATGAAGCTGTTCCTGGTGAAGTGCCCAGAGATCACTGCTGGCATGGCTGTTTGTGTCCGGCCTGTGGGAGTGCAATGGAAGTGGCTGATTTGTAGGGGGTAAGGTGGGGATGGCAAGAGGCACCGTTTCAGGTGTGGCAGATTTCCCAGGCTGCCGTCCCCACATGGTGCACCAGGAAACAGAAGAAGCATGTACTTAAGGACACCAGTCACCCTGGCTATTCAGTGGGGTGTGTTTAAAACCATTCAGTTCAACAGGATGAGTCAGCTCTATTGTACTCAAACACATATCTGAACCATCCCTTTTTTGTTTGTTTGTTTGTTTGTTTGTTTGTTTGTTTTATTGTAAACACATTTTTTGGATTTTTTTCCCTCCCACAAGATTCTACAATGTACATTTCAGTTTTTTGCTGTAAATGGGTCTCTTTTACACAAAGACACAAGAGCTAGGTTCTCACAAACAATGTTTTTTATTTAAAAGACATACAGCTCCTTGAAAACAAACCAAGATGCTCCATTAAAACTTTTAGCTCACATAAGGGCCAGAGAGACCTTCTAGCAGAAGCACAGATAGTCACAAAACCCTTTTCAATAGATATTTTTATTCAGAGCTACCAAGTTTTATATCGCATGTTTGTCCCCTCACTATTCTCTAACTTAATCCTTTTAGATTTCTTACAAATAGTCTTTTTCTTAAGCAGGGTTCTGTAACTTTTTCTGCAGACCAGACGGTCAATATAACTCTGTAAGCAGCATCTTCCAGTTTGGTCATTTTCTTTAAAACACGGTCAGGGTCTCCACTGAATTGCACAGCATTTATCAAGGTCACCCCTTGCACTAAATGTTCTTGGGTTAGGCACAGACATTGCAAAGCATAACCTATGGCAATAACAGTGTTTAATAAGCTTTCCAAACACAGCTCAGCACACAGGCCCTGGAGCTTGCAGTTTATATCCACTGAAGTCCAAGTCACACAGTCATGGTGCCATTGGGCTGGCGCATCTCTGACACAACCCTCACAATCTTCGAAAAGCATTTCCCTAAGGCAGTGTTTAAGGACAGCATAAACAGCAACGCGTACAATAGTCTGCATGACTTTTTTACACTCATGACGTAACACTGCCTCAGTTATCATAGAATCATAGAATATCAGGGTTAGAAGACACCTCAGGAGGTTATCTAGTCCAACCTCTGCTCAAAGCAGGACCAATCCCCAACTAAATCATCACAGCCAGCGCTTTGTCAAGCCTGACCTTAAAAACCTCTAAGGATGGAGATTCCACCACCTCCCTAGGTAACCCATTCCAGTGCTTCACCACCCTCCTAGTGAAATAGTGTTTCCTAATATCCAACCTAAACCTCCCCCACTGCAACTTGAGCCCATTACTCCTTGTTCNTGAATAGAGCAGAATGATCACATCCCTCGATCTGCTGGCAATGCCCCTACTTATAAAGCCCAAAATGCTGTTAGCTCTCTTGGCAACAAGTTAGTTCCATGCCAAGCCTCCTCCTAAACTCCTCAAAGCTGTCATCCTCTGAGTCCTCTTCAACAATTTGTATCAGCATTGAGCAAAACCAAGGCTGACCTGGTTCATCTTTGCTGCTTGATGCAACGCTGTCCTGGGCCTCCGGGTCCTCTAGAAAGGCATCGTTGAGCTGTTGAGAGACTTTCAGACAATAAACAAGTGCAAGTTCCCCCTGCTTGTTTTTAGATTTACACAATCCCGGTTCCTATCCCCATTACACCCCATCATCGACCATCACTTCTTAATAATTCATTTACCTGAGAGATGTCTTTTCCATTCACCTTGTCCGCTGGTGACTCCCCCGAGCTGTGTTTGCCTTCCTCTTCCAGGGGGGTGGACGACGAGAGGCCACCATGCTCATCAGGTTCGGGTTCTGGCATATCCATCAATGGCTGGGCCAAAGGGCTCCCCTCTGCCACTCCCTCCTCCTCCTTGGAACTGTTGCTGATATAGTGCGTTCTCTGCAGATGGTCGAAGACACTTGGTGCTAAAATAAAGTCCGAAGTTCTCACAGGGGTGGTGAAGGAGTCCATCTTTCCTCTCAGCCTTTCCACAATTTCTAAAACACGCGTGCTTGATAAGAGATGGCCGGCGCTGGGACTTATGGGGTGATGGTGCAGCACTCTGATTGGCAGAGGGTAGTGGGAGGAGTTCTTAGAGGGATCACATGACCCTTTTCTGGGCAGTTCATCCCATCCCAGACCCTGCCCTATTTTGGTCAAATCTGCTCTCGGGGGAGTCCTCTGCAGCCAAAACCCATCACGATTGGTAGAGGATGGTGGGAGGAGTTCTTAGAGGGGTCACATGACCCACTTCCAGATGGGTCACCCCGCCCCAGAACTCCCCCCGGTTGGTCAAATCTCCTCTTCGGGCGGTCCTACCATGGCAAAATCCAGCCTGATTGGTAGAGCGCGGTGGTAGGAGGTCTTAGAGGGTCACATGACACACCTTGCTTCCGGTCATGTGTCCGGCTTGACCCCAAAAGTAATACCCCCATGGGGCGGGACTTCCTCTGACAGGTGGGCGGGGCTTAAGGGGGTCAAGGGGCGGGGTTAACGTTTGATTGACATACGTACCTTATACTACTCCAGCACCTCTAGGTTCAGCAGTTCATGAAAGTAACAAACTTGCTTGAGCCCCGGCACCTCTTTCATTACAAATTAAGCATGAGTCACTGAACTGCACTAGCTAAGCAGAAGGTTTGGATTAGGAAGAGAGAGAGGGTGGGGCACAGGTGTTTTGCTTGGTGGTGTGAGCTCTGCCTAAGAGTCACAGGCACTATTTGACCTGCCCCTCTCTCCTGTTTTGAGATAGAGACTATTAGGCTCCATAGAGAGTCTTTTGGTTTGTTAAGTGACCACTACATCTGAAATCACTGATAATCAGATCTAAGTGCTTACACCTGCTACCGGACAGTGTTTCTGTGGACGAGACAGCCCCGTCTGCACTAGCAGCGACGTTCCCCCATTGAGAGCTGAAATCACTGAGAGCTGGGTGGAACCTCGAGAGATCAACTTGCAGAGGTCACAGTGGCAGGTGGCAGCAGAAGGTGACAGTGCAGGGCCATTGGGGATGGAGCAGTAGAGTGAACGGTGGCATGACGAACAACAGCGGCACAGAGCATTGGACTATGTTTTAATGACTTCGCTCCAGAATGCTAGATTTGTGACTGGCAAATTTATATAAATATATTTCCTAGTAGACCAAGATTTTTAAAATGCATTATTTGCCAAGGTCATTATCTCACATCATTGCATATTGGGGAGTTTCTGTACTAAACTTTTTTATTATTATAATTATTTTTATGTAAGAATGGCCATATTGGATCAGACCAATGGTCCATCTATCCCAGAATCCTGTCTTTTGATGGTTACGATTCCAGGTGCTTCAGAGGGAATGAACAGAACAGGGAATCATCGAGTGATCCATCCCCGGTTGTCCACTCCCAGCTTCTGGCGAACAGAGGCTAGGGACACTCAGAGCATGGTGTTGCATCCCTGCCCATCCTGGCTAATAGCCATTGATGGACCTAACCTCCATGAACTTATCTAGTTCTTTTTTGAACCCTGTTATAATTTTGGCCTTCTCAACATCCCTGGCAAAAAGTTCCACGGGTGACTGTGCGTTGTGTGAAGAAATGCTTCCTTTTGTTTGTTTTAAATCTGCTGCCTATTAATTTCATTGGGTGACCCCTGGTTCTTGTGTTAAGTGAAGGGGTAAATAACACTTCCTTACTCATTTCCTCCACACCAGTCAAGATTTTATAAGCTTCTATCATATCCCCTATTAGTCATCTCTTTTCCAAGCTGAAAAAACCCAGTTTTATTAATATCTCCTCATATGGAATCTGTTCCATACCCCTAATCATTTTTGTTGCCTTTCTCTGTACCTTTTCCAATTCCAATATATCTTTTTTGAGATGGGGTGACCAGAACTGCACACAGTATTCAATTTGTGGGCATATCATGGATTTATATAGTAAAAATGGAGGAGCTTGGTTTGCCAGACTGATCAGCTAAGCCAACACTGGCAACCTCTATGAAAAGGCTGCAAAACACCATGCCTCCGGACTGCATCAACATGCAGGAAGCTTATAAGCCAGTCACTGTCAAAGCCAATTTTAGAAGAACTTAATGAGACCATCTACTCCAGCTAGTGCTAGTAGAAGCTGCAGAATCTTCAAAAGACATTAAAAAGCCATAAATTTAAAGGCTTTTTATACTTTTTTTTTTTTGCGAGTGTCGAAAAGGACTGCATGTCTTGGAAAGAAATAGAAGATATACTGGGACTGAAGTTCAAATTAGTCCAACCTGGGAAAACCTGTTGCCTTTCTCATGAGCGATCCTTGGCTGTTGTCTTAAAATTACTGCAACCATTATTACTGGCTTTGGAAAGAATCCACCAAGATAGGACAGATCTAAGTAGTGAGGCTGGTGGACTACTTTTGCTACTACGTTCAGAGAAGACTATCACCGTTCTCTCTCTTGTAAGTCTACTGTTGAAACCACTTGGGTCATTATACAATGCCATCCAGGCATCTGCTACAACAATAGTAGATTTTTGTCCAGCAATAGAAGCTACCCTTGGATCAATCAGAAATATCCATTGAAAATGTACTGGAAGAAGCAAAGACTTCTGTTCAGAAAATGACTAATGAAGGTACTTATATTGACTCCTTAAATGAAGAGGACAAGAAGTGTTTGTTAAGCCAGCTGAAAAATTACGCAGACTTGATTCTTATAAATCTACAATAGTGATTTCTGATTTCTATCAACCTCCACGTAGCTTTTACATATGCCTGTCTTATAAAACACCGACAGTTGAGTGGAGTGAGACACTACCAGCAATGGGGCTGCCATGTGATCAGGACAGAATAGAGAATTTAAACATAGAGTGGAATATTATAGGACTAATGAATGAAGATTAACTTCAACTTCTTTATTATCACTAATGGTTCGACCCAATTTTTGTGCTGTTTCCTGGGATGAAAGAAGTAGGAATGCCCAGTCACAACAGCTACAGTTGAGCATTCTTTTTCCTCATTTAATAGAATTTTGTATCCTGCAAGAAGTCACCTTCTGCCTGATCATGAGCATGTCATGAAGGACTGGAAGTAACGGACAAGAAGACACCAAAGAGTGCAAGAAACCAAGACAGATGTAGATGTTGTGCTTCCTAGTAGGCTTGAGTAACCAACTTTAATTTTTGTGATGATTTTAAAACATGAGTTAAATCTAATAAAATGGTTGTGAAACATTTGTCAGTTTTTACTATGGTGCCATACAGCCCACCTTTGCCCTCACGGTCTCAACCCTTGTCGGCCCTCACCCCCCTGAATATTCCAACAATTCCTGGGGAAAACACTGCAGGTGATGATACACACATAGGATGTCAGGGTCATTAGGAATGGAGGCAGGGTGAATATAAAGGAGAGCATGAAATCTAACAACATGATCTAGTGAATGTCGTCACAGGAGAGTTTTATCACTGGGATGACATCACAATACAAACGGTCAATTTCATTTGGGCCACAGAATATGAACTCTGACATGAATAATACCAAGATGGTTGTAGCAAACCAACTCTGAACCAGGACCCAGCTGTCAAGTGGAGGCAAAACCTGGTGTTCATCAGAGCTGAATAGTGCAGGGGTTTACATATTGCTAAATACCAATCATAAGACATAGCTGCTGGGATATAGCATTCTGTAGCTGCCAGATCACCAAAGATGTACAGTTGTGTGAAGCAGCCAATGATTGAGATGGTTTTATCCCCTGTCAGGAGACTGGCCAGCACCCTGGGCAGGATGGTGGAGATGTAGCAGATCTCCAAGCAGGACAAGTTCCCGAGGAAGAAGTACATGGGGGTGCAAAGGTGCTGATCAGCCACAACTACAGCAACAATGAGGATGTTCCCCACCATGGTTATGATGGAGATCAGAAGAAAAAAACATGAAGAGAAGAAATTTCAGGTCAGGGAGATCTCCGAATCCCAGGAGGATGAATTCTGTGACAGCCATTTGGTTTCCCCAGTCCGTATCTGCCATGGGTTGAGTCTAGGGACAAGAAAACGAGCTGTGAAATCAAATCGGTAGAACATAGAGCTGAAAGTTAATCAAGTATCAGGAATTCATTCCGTAAATTTTCAAAAACTCTTCTCCCTCTTCTGGTTACCTACTGAAATGTTAATGCTAAATAGACACTGCAGAGAAAAGTGTCAGGGCTCTCAGTGTGAGAACAGAACTTTGGTATCCCTGCAGACTCATCCTCTGCCGTATCAGAGCCATAACTATGATAACAACAGCCCATTTCTCTGGTAGCCCAATTAGTGATGTGACTGATCACACCCCTTCTTGAACTGCTGTCATATCCTGTCTGCTGACATATTGGGGCTTAACAATGATACTTCAAAGTAGCGTTCCACTTGTGGCCATGGCCAGAATCACGTCTTAGGAGGAGTCAAAATGAATAAATACATCAACTCAAATCTTGGACTGAGATTTTCAATACCATCTAATGCCCTTAGGCACTGATCTTCTGTTAGAATTTATGGGAGTTAATCTAATCATAGATCTTGATAAATTGAGAATTTTACTGTCCTAGAGGAAAAGGAATAATTATTTTCACCCCCATAAGAGATCAGTTTATGTCATAAATTGTGAAATGGAGTCAGTTCTTCCTTATTTCATGTAATGATGATGATGATGGTGGTGGTGGTGACATGATGAGGGACTGGCAATGCCTTTTCTGTTTCATATTCACATTCCCTGTGTTAACTCTGAAGCAATAATAACATACAGCTCTCTTCAGGGTGGATTTGAGGAAAGGGCAAAACCAGCCTGATGTGCAACCCTAACTGGGGAGTGACTCTCGCACTGCGTAATGACTGAGGACTGATAATACAGGAATGAGACAGGCACTGGGGAAGAAAGATGCTGCCCCTGAAGTCAGAGCGCATCTGGCATGTACTAGCCTGTGATCTGGGCTAGTGACATTTTATCACTAATCGCCCCCCATGGGAAATCACTCTGCGCCAGATCCCAGCTGGTGTCAATTGACTGTAGCTCCATTGGACTCAATGAGCCAGTTCCCCAGCTGAGGACCATTGAGAAGACATGTACCTCAATTTCTCCATTGTTAAATGGCACTATTAACCAGTGATGAGCTGCCAAAATCTTAACAACCGGTTCCCTCCTCCTCACCCCATGAGGGGGTCATGGTCCACCCCCGCCCCCCGGGACTCCTGCCCCATCCAACCCCCCGCGTTCCTTGACGCCCCCCCCCCCCGGGACACCTGCCTCATCCACCCCCCTTCCCTGTCCCCTGACTGCCCCCCCGCCGCCCCATCCAACCCCTCCTCTCATTCCTGATGGCCCCCCGGGACCCCTGCCCCATCCAACCACCCCTTCTCTCTGTCCCCTGACTGCCCCTGGAATCCCTGCCCCTGACTGACTCCCACCACCCCATCCAACCCCTGCTCCTTCCTGACTGCCTCCCCGGGACCCTTGCCTCCATTCAATCCCCCTGTTCCCTGCCCTCTGCCCGCCCCGACCCCTATCCCCCCCCCCGCCACCACCCCGAACTCCCCTGCCCTCTATCCAACACCCCCTCCCTGCTCCCTGCTCCCTTACCGCGCTGCCTGGAGGTGGCTGGTGGCACTACAGCTGCGCCGCTCGGCCGAGTCCGGGTCCGGGCTGGAGCCGCTCATCCGGGGCCGGGGCCAGGCCGGAGCAGGTTGGCCGGGGCCAGAGCCGTGGGGCCGGAGCCGCTCAGCCGGGGCTGGGGCCGGGGCTGGGGCCGGGGCCGGAGCCGGAGCAGGTCGGCTGGAGCCGCTCGGCCAGGACCGGGGCCGGAGCAGGTCGGCCGGGGTAGGGCTGGAGCCGCTCGGCCGGGCCACACCGCCGCACAGCACCTTCCTGGAACACTGCTCGTGCCGCCCCCCCCCCCCCCGCCCCAGCTCACCTGCGTGAAGCCGCCACTTGCTTCTCAGCCCTCCCAGGCTTCCCGCGTGAACAGCTGATTCGCGGGAAGCAGGGGAGGGGGAGGAGAAGACGGGTGGAGCATTCAGGGGAGGAGGCGGAGGTGAGCTGGGGCCGGGGGCAGGGTAGAGAGCTGCCGGAGCTTTACCAGTTGTTAAATTTAAAAGCCCTTTTAGAACCAGTTGTCCCACGTGGGACAACTGGTTCTAAAAGGGCTTCTAAATTTAACAACCAGTTCCCGCGAACCGGCTCCAGCTCACCACTGCTATTAACCCCGACTGGCTCTGCTGTGGGAAGGTGAGGTGGAAACTGCTAATATTCTGTAACTTTAGCGCCCTCGTGGCCACGATGGAGTCTGCTCTGCAGGCAGCTCTGGCCAAGAGAAGGCGCGTGCAGGAATGCAGCAGGAGAAATCCCTTCCACCCCAGGGGCACCTGTTCCAAACCCCCCAGAGTGAACACACACACCCACAGGAAAAGTACAATGGCTATAACAAAGGGAAATATTTATTTACAGAGGGATGAGAGGAGAAATACAACGAGGGGAAATATAGGGGGAGCAGTAGAACAGGGTTGCATTCAAACCCAGGCCCCACGGGCCCAGTGGTAGCACAGGCTGGAAGGGCAGACACTGAGCAATGTGTCTGCACACAGAGTTCAGGAGTCCTGAGCAAAGTTCCAGTCCAGGGGTGAGTCTCGGGTGCTCCTGGTCGTCTTCGGCGCCAGTGAACTTTCCCCCAACAAACCCCTCCGGTGCCCTCTTCTGCCGCTCTCTGCAAAGCCACACAGAGCGACCACCTCCCCACTTAACTAGCTACAGCCTCCCTCCTTGTTCCCAATGCAGAGTCCCAAGCCCCAGTACTCACAGCCCCATGCAGCTCTGGGCAGCCGTGATACTGGGTCCAGCTCCGGCCTGTCCTTCTCGGGCGATTCCCCCTGGCACAGTGCTCCTCCTGGCTCCTGTCATTGGCTGTCCTCGATCGGCCCTGTCCTTCCCAGGCTTCCGGCAGGTTCTCCCTGCTTCACTTTTCCAGGGCCTGCAGGCTGCTCTCCCTGGAGCTCCAGCGCTGCCCCCTGGAGTTTCCCTCCTTTTTTCTTACCCCCCCCCCTAGGAAAAAAGATTTAAAGGGGCCGTGCTCTCTAAACCCCAAAGGGGTTACAATTCAAAAGTTGTATGCAGTTTTATGGTTGCCAATTCAGTCCTAGGATATTAGAGATGCAAGGTGGATGAAGTAATAGAGCTGAAGGAGAGCTCTGTTTGGCTCGAAAGCTTGTCTCTTTCACCACAAGAAGTTGGTCCAAGAAAAGATATCACCTCACCCACCTTGTCTCACTAATATTCACAAAGCACACTCATGCCCTGTCTGGAAGGTGCTATAGAAATACAGTCAGGAAGATGGAGCTCACTTGTAACCACAGGAGAAGCGTGAAACGATGATCTCTTATGTCTCAGGGTTCTGCAGCTAGGACTCAGGTTCCACCGCTGAGGTTCTTGTCTCTCATTGTTCTGCAGAAACTTGATTTTCTCAGCAAAGAGACCTGCATCTACCTGAAGGGATGAGCTGCTGCCCCTGTCTTACATCACACTTTCCCCCCTCCGTTTACATAATGCAGATGTCTCCTCATACTTGTATCCTTCTCCATGGATGGCTGCATCTCCTTTGAGTCCACCTCCGAAGGGGCTGAGCCTGGGGAGTTAGCACTGTGTTTTCTGTGCAGATACTATAAATAACACTCCTGAAGCAACCAACCTCCCACACCCAAAGGAATCACCTTTCTGATTGCTGCTGTATGAGATCAATGATCTGAAACGTAACACAGTGCCCATGGAGTGCATGGCCCTGCAGAGACTCTCTCGTCAATAATCTTTACTTATGTCAATTGTCACATTGCCTTGAATGGAACAAGTGCATGAGTAACAGTGGCTAAAATCAGTCAGGCCTGGCAAATTGAATGTTGAAGCCGTGTAGTTTAACAGAGGAAACCAAATGTAAAGTAAATTTAATCCATACTTTGCAAATGAAAGATTTGAATGAGAGGAAATCTCTCTCTGTATCTCTCTCTATCATACACACAAACACACAAAACCAATGGATACATTTCTCCCAAGGAACTTGGATGTGATTACTAATTATTAATGTTTATTTATTTATTTAAAATATTTTCTCCCTTCGTCTGGGTGGAAATGGAATTTAGGGCCTTGCAGGTTGGTTTGCAGTGGGAGGAGAATCCAGTGATGTGGAGTTTGGGTAATTTCTTGCTGTAACTTGTTTATTGACACTGTGTGCACCAGTCCTGGAGCAGTGGTAGTCACAAACACCATGCAGGAAATTCCATCTTTAAGGGATCTCACTCCATATTCAAGGAGCAGGACTAGTGTGCAAGGACCTTCCTTCTCATGGTAATTACAGCCCAGGACACTAAGGTTGAAGGTTGGGTCATCCCCAGTGCGTGGAAGCTGGACAAGGACAAGGCAAGATTCTCCTCTGGATTGCCCGGCACCTGCCTGAGGAGTGTAGCTGGAAGCTCAGTTCTAATGAGGTTGTTTGAATTAAATGTTCAACATGTTTCCGATGAGATGCCCTCTGGTGGTCAGTTTGTTAATAGGTATTGGGATAGCCTCTCTAGTTCCAGTGCCGTTCCTGGCATGTGCCGTATGGGGTGCTTGACCATTTCTCTCTGTTAGATTCTCATTTTGGAGAGATTCCTGTCTCTCCCAAAGGAACAGAAAATAAATCATTTGAACTGGGAAAGGAAAAGCGCAGGATTCTCCTGAGGCTACCAGAGTTATGCACAGTGCCCCCATTTTGGGAAACCCTGTTTTAAAGTAAACATCTTATGTTTTCTGGTCTCTTAGATTTGGCCAATGTTCCTCTGAAGCGTTGCTCAGGAGTTTGGAAATCTGTATTCACAAAGTGCCTGAGAGATTGTAAGGATGAGAATTGAAAAGGGCATTCCATGAATGTATCTATCCTCTTTAACTCAATTCTTTTTGAACCTCTCCCTTGTTACCTCTCCCACAGTAGGTCAGAAAAAATGGACAGGGTAATGCAGTAAAGTTTATTCCGGTGACATAGCACAGTATACCCTTGATCGCCTCTTCCTGTCCCCGTTCCAGCCTGCCCCACCTATTCCCACACAGTTCCACCCCTCTCCTGAGCATGCCGCATCCCCGCTCTTTCCCCTCCGTCCCAGCACCTCCAGCATGCCGTGGAACAGCTGATCACAGCGGGCGGGAGGCACTGGGAGTGAGGGGGAGAAGTTGATCAGTGCGGCCGCCAGCAGGCGGGAGGCGCTGCAGGGGAGCTGGCTGCCGGTGGTGTTAAGTACCCACTAATTTCATAGTTGGCACCTATGATCAGTACTGCACTGCTGGACATGAGAGGCTGATAGAACTCTCCAGAACCTCACGTTCCTATATGTTACATGGACACAGTGTGGGATCATAAACACTCTGCCTCAGTCACTCCATGCAGATCATGTCCATTTCTTTTCCACATCAGCGCCGACAATAGGAATTTTCAACTTAATTTCAATGGGGGCTGTTTGACTAAATCACCCAGGCTAACAAAAAAGCCTGTATGCTAACATGTAGTCAGTGTGAACCATAGATGTGTCTGATTCAGACAGTGAGGGTCTCTGTGAGTTTACAGTATGCAAGCTGGACAAAGGCATTGGAGAAAGGAAATGTAAACATTTCCATTCCATATGTGGGGAACAGAGCTATGAACTGAAGCCTAGATACTCAAAGCGTTTAGGAAGTCAAGGGTAGTTAATAGTTTAAATATCTTTGAGGATCTGGACCTGAGAGATATAGTCTAGGATTTAGGATTTTCAAAGGCGACTAAATGTTCCATTCTATGTTCCATTCTATGCATCCAATGAAGTGGGCTGTAGTCCACGAAAGCTTATGCTCAAATAAATTAGTCTCTAAGTTGTCACAAGTACTCCTGTTTTTTTTAAGGGAGGGAAGTGTCCCATTCTCAGTGAAATTCAGCAAAAGCCATCTTAAGCTCCCACGTTAAGTTGTTAGAATATAGATATTCAGGCCTCCTTGTAAAGGCCTATACTTTAAGAACTTAGGTGTATATTTATCACTTACCTAGTTACAGGGATATAAAACAAAGAATCAAAATCACAGTCTGCCTGTGTATGGGCCTTCTCTCACTAGGATCGTCTGAGGCCTTCTTCTTAGGCTAAGGCCTTTGGCTAAGCAGCAGGGGCAGCCATAAGCTGGGAAGGTACGGTCACATCCTCACATACCAAACCAGTCAGATTGAAATAAGGTGGAACTGGGCTGTTAGGAAGACAATCCTGTCCTGATAGTGCTCATCACCACCAGATAAAGAAACGAATTTTAAGATGGTTAAAGAAAACTTAGTTTGATAGCATCTTGTATGGCAAGAACTCCCTTATCAATAGTTGTGGTTGTGAAACCCTCATTTCTTTATTGTTTTGTCTTTATGGCGCTCACTTTTCTATTGTTAATCTGTCTGGTTCTCTAATTGTTTCTGTCTGCTGTATAATTAATTTTGCTAGGTGTAAGTTAATTAGGGTAGTGGGATATAATTGGTTAGAGAATTATGTTACAATATGTTAGGATTGGTTAGTTAAATTTCAGTAAAATGATTGGTTAAGGTATAACTGAGAATATTACTATATAAACTGGAGTCAAACAGGAAGTGAGGGGAGGGAAATTGGAATCATGTTTTCTAAGGCAGGGGGAATGTGAACAGAGAATAGGGAACAGGGACACAGGCAAGGCTCTGTGTTGTCAGAGCTGGGAAGGGGGACATGGGGTAAACGCTCTGTGGCATCAGAGCTGGGAACAGAATACTGGGGGTCAGACTCTATTGGCATATAGAGATAAGCCCGACTGGTGTGAAGTACTTCGGAATATGCTTGCTTGGAAACTAACCCCAATAAATATTGCATTGTTTGCACTTTGGACTTCTGGACTTCTAGTTTCTGTCTATGTGATAAGAGAGAGGGTGAAGGGAAAGCCCTCTAACATAAGTGACTTTTCCAAGGTCCCAAAGGAGGTGGAGATGAGAAGTCAGGTCTGTTGGGTCACATTCCAGAGCCTTGACCATACACAGGTTTGGAAGGATTAAGTTTTTTATTGGTAAATAAAGAATAAGAAAAGGAAAACAGAAGAATGGAAGACGTGTTGTGATCGGCGCAATCTCTATTAGGGCTAACGGATGTATTAGCAGGAGTGTTGTAAGCAAGACACGAGAAGTAAGTCTTCTGCTCTACTCCACACTGATAAAGCCTCAAATGGAGTATTGTGTCCAGTTCTGGGCGACACATTTCAGGAAAGATGTGGACAAATTGGAAAAAGTCCAGAGAAGAGCATCAAAAATGATTAAAGATCTAGAAAACATGACCTATGAGGGAAGACTGAAAAAATTGGGTTTGTTTAGTCTAGAGAAGAGAAGACTGAGAGGGGACATGATAACAGTTTTCAAGTATATAAAAGGTTGTTGCAAGGAGGAGGGAGAAAAATTGTTCTCCTTAACCTCTGAGGTTAGGATTAGAAGTAATGAGCTTAAATTGCAGCAAGGGCAGTTTAGGTTGGACATTAGGAAAAACTTCATAACTGTCAGGGTGATTAAGCACTGGAATAAATTGCCTAGGGAGGTTGTGGAATCTCTATCATTGGAAATTTTTAAGAGCACTCCCAGCTATCTCCGTGACACCACTGATTTCCTGAGAAAACTACAATGCATTGGTAATCTCCCAGAAAACACCATCCTAGCCACTATGGATGTGGAGGCTCTCTACACTAACATCCCACACACAGATGGAATACAAGCTATCAGGAACAGTATCCCTGATGATGACACAGCACAACTTGTTGCTGAGCTCTGTGACTTTATCCTCATGCACAATTATTTCAAATTTGGTGACAATATATACCTTCAGACCAGTGGCACCGCCATGGGCACCCGCATGGCCCCACAATATGCCAACATTTTTATGGCTGACCTGGAACAACGCTTCCTCGGCTCTCGTCCACTCACGCCCCTTCTCTACCTACGCTACATTGATGACATCTTCATCATCTGGACCCATGGGAAGGAGGCTCTGGAAGAATTCCACCATGATTTCAACAGCTTCCACCCCTCCATCAACCTCAGCCTGGACCAATCTACACGGGAGGTCCACTTCCTAGACACCACAGTACAAATAAGTGATGGTCACGTTAACACCACCGAAAACCCACCGAGCGCTATGCCTACCTTCATGCCTCCAGCTTCTACCCCGGACACACCACACGATCCATCGTCTACAGTCAAGTGCTGAGGTACAACCGCATCTGCTCCAACCCCTCAGACAGAGACCAACACCTACAAGATCTTCACCAAGCATTCTCAAAACTACGATATCCACACAAGGAAATAAGGAAACAAATCAACAGAGCCAGACGTGTACCCAGAAGCCTCCTGCTACAAGACAAGCCCAAGAAAGAAACCAACAGAACTCCACTGGCCATCACCTACAGTCCTCAGCTTAAACCTCTCCAACGCATCATCAGTGATCTACAACCCATCCTGGACAATGATCCCTCGCTTTCACAGACCTTGGGAGGCAGGCCAGTCCTCGCCCACAGACAACCCGCCAACCTTAAGCATATTCTCACCAGCAACCACACACCGCACCATAACAACTCTAACTCAGGAACCAATCCATGCAACAAACCTTGATGCCAACTCTGCCCCCATATCTACACCAGCAACACCATCACAGGACCTAACCAGATCAGCTACAACATCACCGGTTCATTCACCTGCACATCCACCAATGTTATATATGCCATCATGTGCCAGCAATGCCCCTCTGCTATGTACATTGGCCAAACTGGACAGTCACTACGAAAAAGGATAAATGGACACAATCAGATATCAGGAATGGCAATATACAAAAACCTGTAGGAGAACACTTCAACCTCCCTGGCCACACAATAGCAGATATCAAAGTAGCCATCTTACAGCAAAAGAACTTCAGGACCAGACTCCAATGAGAAACTGCTGAGCTTCAGTTCATTTGCAAATTTGACACCATCAGATCAGGATTAAACAAAGACTGTGAATGGCTAGCCAACTACACAAGCAGTTTCTCCTCCCTTGGTGTTCACACCTCAACTGCTAGCAGAGGACCTCACGCTCCCTGATTGAACTAACCTCGTTATCTCCAGACTGATTCTTGCCTGCATATTTATACCTGCCTCTGGAAATTTCCATTACATGCATCTGACGAAGTGGGTATTCACCCACGAAAGCTTATGCTCCAATACATCTGTTAGTCTTAAAGATGCCACAGGACTCTCCATTGCTTTTTACACATATAGAAGCGACAACAGCTGTTATTTGGACAATTGTCCACCAGGAGATGGGGCTGTAAGATGCATTATGAACAGGATCTTTCAGTTGGGTGATGGTTTGATTGGAGAACTGAGCTTGAATGCAACCTTTGCTGACATGGTTATGAACGGGGGTAAACGCAGACGCAGAAGCCAGGACCACTTTGAGTAGTTGCTCCTTTGCTAATTGAACCGGTGTGTTGTCTAGGTATAGATTGTTATACCACTGAGGAGCTGTTGTCATTCCAGTGAACACACAGCCAGAGAGGTGCACATCACCTAGGGTAAATGAGTTAGTGATCTGCAGGCACATGGAAGCGTTTGCCTGGCACTGTAATGGTCCGTACATGTAATAAGATGCAGCGGTGATGAAACACTACTGAGAAGCGAATACTTGCACAGCAATTTCACCATCTGCAAGAGAAAGGACATCCACAACAACAGAAGAGGACGAGGTCAGAGGGCGAAGGGTAGAGCAGGAGCACACGATGTAATTGTCTGTTTCTGTGCAACAGTCCGAGGTTGTCATCAGTGTAGCATTGTCATGGGATGGTGTCAGGTATCCAGACAGCCCTACTTTATACACCTTATTATTAGCCACATATTCAATAGACTTGAAATGGAAAGAAGAAGGAAAAACATGAGTAGGAATGACAGAAATATACACAAGAAGGAAATTGAAGGTGAAGGGTGAGTCTGGAGGAAGTAAAGAGGCTACTATTAGTTGTGTAGGAATGCCTGAAATTTGGGCAAGGGTGGGGGAGGAAAGGGTATGAGATGGGGGAAAACCCAGGCATACATCTAACATATATATATATATATATATTTTTGCAATGTTAAACAGATTACGAGCCAGCATATCACAAGCACGACCTTTAGCTTGTGACTTGGCCAGGTTGACTATAGCATCCGAGGTTTTCTTAATGATTTTGTAAAAATCCACTATGGCTACATCAATTGCAGTCAAAGCATAAGATAACCCGGTGTTGGTATGTCTAAGGGCTTGGGTGGTTTGGCCTTTGACCCAACATTTTGTGATCTTGCATTCTGAAATTGGGGGTCCTATATGTGTGTGCCCACATCCCCTGAAGCTAAATACCCAGTTACAGTCCAGATCCGGTGAAATGCAGGGAGGGAGCCGAAGACTGCTCCCAGGTTGTGGTAGTCAGATTGAGACCTTGGAGCCTGGATGTTTTTGGAGGCGAGCTGTAACAACGATAGGTCCCAGGTGGTCCAGTCTGGGGGCAAGCCAAGTGTTTGGTTCTTTACCCATTCGCCGCTGCCTCCTTTAGGAAGTTGCACATACTGGCCAGCTTTGAAACAGGTATCTTGTGTAACATGTACCAAGGGCAGATCCCAGGAGGCTGCATCAGGTATGTTTGCCAGGAGGATTAATGTGGGGAGTCACATTTGTTACCTAAAAGGATACAATATAAACAAAATGAATTTATATATACGTTTTAATTCTGGTTTTATGAACCCGTGTTGGAATTTCTTGCACTTTCACAGAGGTATTTGTATGGGCCAATACCATGACCTGATTTCCCTCCTTTACGTCCGCCCAAGAGGGGGTCTCTTGAGGGTCCTGGGCTTACGAGGGTGCACTTCTACAAGGAACCAGTATGCCTTGCTGAAGTAAAGAGTAAATAATATTACCTACCACGTTCATGGCCTCAGATTTGAGGGGGTATTGCTTGGTAGGTGGAGGAAATTGACTAGTAGCCTGGATGGGTGGGCAAAGATGAGCAGGCATCGAACTGCAAGACAGCTTATCTTCTGCCCAAACAGAGGAGAACCTGGAACATAATTCTTGAAAAAGGGTTAGATGTATCCCAAGTAAGAGCCACATATTTGCCAGTGCAACAGAAGAGAGAAATGTATCATTGCAGAGGGGGATGGTATGAGTACGCATAAGTTTATCAGTAACTGTACTCTGAGCGAGGTTAAGAGTTGCTGCAAGGTCGCAGAGGACGTCCATGCCCAAAATAGTCCCCTCTGCATTTGGAGCTACATAAAAAAGACTGAGTCCAGAAGAATAGATTAGATTTTACAAGAACAGGGTAGCTTTTATAAGCCGTGAGTTGTACACCTCCTATCCCTGAAATAGTAATATACTGTTTAGTAGTGGGGAGGGGGAGGTCAGTAGTGGAAACAGACATGTCTATGTCTGTGAGAATTGTGCCTGGCCGGCCCCTTATCCATGCTTGTAAGTGTGGCCTCGAGGGATTTATATCTGCATCAGCAGTACTGACAGGCACGTGGGGCGGGGGGTCGCTGGATCCTAGCGGGTCATGGAATTTAAAATCCTGGCCATTTCCTCTGTACTCAGGTGTTGGCAGTCGGTTGAGACACCAGGTGGGGCTGTTGTTGGTTTCCCAGGGTTATTCGGCTTGCGCACCCGGCTGCCCAATGTCCGGTCTCTCCGCACACAAAACACTGGGAGGTGGGGAGGCGGGGGGCAGTGGGGGCAGGACCAGGACCAGGTCGAAAAGGCAGAGAAGTACTGCAGGGATTCAACTGGCCATGATTCTGTCCCTGACTAGGCTTTTGGGTTTTTGCATTTGCAGTTCTTTTGGGTATGTCTGAGACACCCACAATTATAGCAGGCTACATTATCTTTTGCAGTTACCACAGCAATGTGAGCAGCCTTGCTCCTTATCTCTTTGGCCTGTCTGGCTTCGCATTCAGAGGCCCACATACAGATGGTTTCATAATCAGAGCCTGGGTTCACTCCCCAATTAAGGGCTGTTTGCAGGTGGGAGTTAAAACCTTCCTTTAACATCTTTAAAAATGCCTGATCCATTTTCTTTGGGTCCACAATCCCTGCATTGCTGGAATACATCTCCCACTTTCTCTCACAGTATTGAGCCGCAGGCTCGTCCTTGCCTTGTACACAGCCCACGATCAGTCCCCAATTACCAGCTCCGTTTCCCAAGGCTTCTTGGACGGCTTCCTTAAACTCAGTGCAGGCAAGGGTCATATCATTTTCAGATTCAAATTTAACCGAGGCCCAAATGCCGTTTCGGTGTCCTTCTGTAGGGATCTTGGCCCATGATAGATCGGGGCATTTAGCTTTTGTTAAGATATAAAGATCCCTGGGATGTAACATATAGGTGGTAACTATCTGGCTTATTTTTTTCCAGAATATCAAATTTGGGTCTTTGGGCTTTAAATCAGGGCGATCTTTTAGTAAGCCCCTCATTTCCTCTCTGCTGAGAGGAGTGTACTTATAAGTATTATGAGCCACTGTTTTCACCTGCCCCTGACCACCGAGTGGTCACTTGGAGAGGGGCCAAGGGAGAACTGGCACTTAATTTTGGGTTAAACGGGGGGGGAGGAGGAGGAGGGAGCCAATTATCTTGATTTTTCCCCGTGTGTGCCGGGTTCCAATTTTGAATTTGTTTCTCAAGGTGTTTCCAATTAATTTCATTTTGGTCTTTATCAGTTTTGCTGCTTGTGTTGCGGTCAGTAAAATTACCCTTCTGTTGTATGCTAGCAACAATACGACATGCAGAGAAATTTTTTACTTTTAGTTTTGCTTTTAGAGCCTTGTTTTCTACTTCAAGCTGACTTAGCTTGTGGTTGAAATCTGCCTTTTGATTCAGCTCTCATGTAAGAGCCTTTTGGAGTGTTTCCAACTCTTGTAATTTCCTTTCATATTCGCAATACATTATTACAATTCCTTTCCCTAGTCTTTCTTTTGTCTGACCAGACCACCACAACTTGCTATCCATCATACTCATACCCTCATTCCATCCAGCTTTTGCCATTATCTTTTGAACATTCTCATGTTTCCCTTTCATAAAATCAGAGTCTCCCTCCCGTGGAGGGCATCACTGATGTTCCCCGGGGCCAGTCAATGAGTATCCCTCCTGTAGAGGGTATCATTGGTGCACCCTGGGGCACACCAATGAGTCCCCCACCCCTGTAGAGGGTATCGATGACGCATTCTGGGGCAATTCATAAGACATTGTATCCCAGCTTCATGAAACCCACTTAAGCGGCGCTTCAGGGGAGACTGACTGAGCACACCCTTGTACTCAGTTTACTGCAGCCCACACCCTGGTGCTCAGCACTTGGCAGTGCAGCCTTTGCCCCCAGCGATCCCGGCACCCCAACAATCACTGCAGCCCACACCCTGCTGCTCAGTACTTGGCAGTGCAGCCTTCGCCCCCAGCGATCCCAGCACCCCAACAATCACTGCAGCCCACACCCTGCTGCTCAGTACCTGGCAGTGCAGCCTTCGCCCCCAGCGATCCCGGCACCCCAACAATCACTGCAGCCCACACCCTGCTGCTCAGTACTTGGCAGTGCAGCCTTCGCCTCCAGCGATCCCGGCACCCCAACAACCTTGGCCACAAACACAGTCCCATTCAGTCCTCTTGCCTGTGCGTCTTATATGTGGTTCGTATNTCATTCCCCTACACCCTGCTCACTGCGCCAAAACCGTTAGGCAAAAAGATTCTTTTCCCCAAGAATCAGGCAGGCACAGACAACACTGAAGGGGGTTTATTCACGGTACCAGGAAGCAGCTTCAAAAATATGGTGCCACCGTGGCCAGTTATATACATTCTCTTATCAATTCATTTGCTTTTATCTGAACATTCAGAGACAGACATTGTTACAAGTCAAGAGAGAACCCTGAACAAAGATAAAAATAAGAACAGTACGTACATATAGAGGTCATCCGAATTGCATCAAACATCTATAACTACCTAGTGGGGGAAGGAGGTGGTGGGGGGGGAGGTAGGGATGAGTGCTTACAGATATCTGGTGGGCTGTGAAGGGAGGGTTTATTCTATTCTAAGAACTAAGTTACTGGGCGGGCATTGACCATATAAGCTTATCAATGGTTTATATTGGTCACTGCCATTTGTGCTACTGAAATATTCCTGCTTGCTTGTCTGGGCCCGATCCTGCTTTCCTCGCTAAACTGTCCCTTTCCATGGGCACAAGCTTTGTTCCTTCTTACCGATAAGCCTGAAGTTATCATGTATTGACAGAAACTATGTCCTTGCATCTCAGCAGTTTCTGTCTTTTCTGCTGGCTGAATTTTAACTCCTTCCTGACACTATAAACCAGTCAAAAAAGAGCAAAGGCTTGATACAAAATTTCTGTGAAAAACGTATATGCTATTTAAAAAATCCATTTAAAAAAAAATCTAATATTTGCCTTCATTGTTTTTTTCCCTAGAGAATGTTGCTGCACTATTGGATTTGCCTTTAATGTTCTTCCTCGTATCCCTTTGCTTTGTGATTTGCAGCTTGTCTGGAGCACTTAAATAACGTTTTAATGTTTATGTATTGAACTCTTTCTTACTGTCAGCTGCAATTAATTAATTTGGGCAAAGACTGTTCTACTTTAAATTCATCAAGGGCCAGAATCTGCCTTTCTCCCTCTCATGGAGTTTGTTATAGGTTTAAAATGTGAGAGAAAGCAACACTTTGTTTGTACTTTTTAAAAGGTTTTCACAATTCTCCAGTGGGCGCCAAAAGTTTCAGCATAGAAAGCGGTGTTTTCCCCTCCCAACATTTTCTCCTTTTTTAAAAACAAACAAACAAACAAACAAACAAACAAACAAACAAACAAACAAACAAACCTTTTTTCAATGTTTTCCATTGAATTTTTGATCAATAGCCCTGTGAGGGTTTACGCCCCTCGTTAGCAGGCAGCATGGCCTAGTGGCCAGAGTCTGACTACGCTGGGTCTAGTGCGGGGCGGAACTGCCCCGTCACAAGCCCATTTTTCAATGCAATTAGGCTACACTTCTGCTGGCTAAAGGACTGTGCAATGTGCTCTGACCAGAGGGCCAGGACACTCATATGGTTAGAATAAGCCAAAGAAAAAATGGGGAAAACTGAGGCAAAAGTTTCCATGCCACAACCATGCCAGGAAGGGGCGTGTCAGGGCAGCAACTTTGCCACGCTCCCGTATACACATTAGACAGAATATACGACTGTCACAATCAGAAGAGTGTGGGTATCTATGCAGGTTTCTATTATTGATGGCTGAGATGCCTGATTTCACATCTGTGAGAGAAAGTTATGGGCCAACACTCTGAGTAAGTGACATGCCCTTGTCCTCTGCCTTTGTTGTCTCTGCAGATCCAATGGCGACTGGAAATCACACCACAACACCTGGCTTCATCCTCTTGGGATACTCCAACCTCACGAACCTGCAGGGTTTGCTCTTTGTGGTCTTCTTGGTCATCTACATGGTGATCCTGCTAGGGAATGGTGTCATTGTCTTGGTCACGGTGTTGGACTCTGCCCTGCACACCCCCATGTATTTCTTCCTCAGGAACTTGTCCTTTGTGGAGAGCTGCTACACCTCAGTCACCCTGCCCAAGATGGTGGCCAATTGCCTGGCAGAGGATGGAAAAATCTCATTCATTGACTGTGCTGCCCGGATGTATTTCTTACTTTTACTAGGTGGCACAGAGTGTTTCCTTCTGGTGGCCATGGCCTATGACCGTTACATGGCCATATGTAACCCCCTGCATTACACACTTATTGTCAACAGGGAGGTTTGTGCTAGGATGGTAGCCGGGTCCTGGCTTGTCAACATCCTGGTTCATTTTGGGCAGACATATTTGGTGTTTTCTTTGCCCTTCTGTGAGTCTCGTGAAATTAACCATTTCTTCTGTGACATCCCCCCTCTGCTGGAGCTGTCCTGCATGGACACCTACAGGAATAAAATTGTTGTGTTTATGGCAGTTCTGCTATTCATAATCACCCCTTTTATCTTAATTGTTATCTCTTATATTAAAATCGCCAGCACGATTTTGAAGATACCTTCAGTTGAGGGCAGACACAAGGCCTTCTCCACCTGCTCCTCACACCTCACTGTGGTGACTCCATACTATTGCTCTGGTATGATAGTGTATTTGAGACCCAAGTCAAGGGACTCACAGGACACTGAAAAACTGCTCTCTCTGTTTTATACCATTGTGACTCCGATGTTCAACCCCTTAATATATAGTCTGAGGAACAAGGAAGTGAAAGCCACCCTAAGGAAATTAGTAGGTAAAAAATGATTCCACAAAATACACCACATATTCCTCAAATAATGTTGTAGATTCCTCTAAAGACAATGCACAGCCCACAAGGTATATTTCTGGTTCCCCAAGAGTAATTCTAGATTTCTGAAGATCTATTCTAGACTCCTTGGAGAGTCCACCAGACATATTATTAATTATTATGCATTCCAGATTGCTCAAGACACATTCTAGACATCTTAACATCCTGAAACAATTCCTTCAGACATGTTCAGCAAGATACATGTCATATTCCTCAAAATATAGCTTAATATTCATGTTGAACTCCATTATGTATAGTTTAAGGAGTGGAGGAAAAAATATTCTCTTGAGGGAAAAGTCATATACAAAGCAATTATTTCATGTAGGGTTCACATTTTTACACATCTGCTTTCTTGTTAATATAAAATGTGATGTAACTTTAATAAAGTAAACATATGTAATGAAAGAATATATCCTGATTTAAATTCTTTCTTTCTTTTATTTTTTGGACAGCTGCATTCAAATCTGAAATGTTATATATCCTCAAATGTAATCCAAAATTAAATATATTTTAAAATCCCAATTTTTGCCTTCTATATTAAAAATGTATATACTTGGACAGAGGTTGAGATGGAAATAGGAGACAGACTTGTTGAAAGTCTCTGGGTAACGATAAAAGGGGTAAAAAACAAAGGTGCTATCGTGGTAGGGGTCTACTACAGACCACCTAACCAGGAAGAAGAGGTGGATGAGGCTTTTTTAAACAATTAACAAAATCATCTAAAGCACAAAACTGGGTGGTGATGGGGGACATCAACTACCCAGACATCTGTTGGGAAAATAACACAGCAGGGCACAGATTATCCAACAAGTTCTTGGAATGTATTGGAGACAAAAAAAAATTTCAGAAGGTGGAGAAAGCTACTAGGGAAGAGGCTGTTCTAGATTTGATTTTGACAAATAGGGAGGAACTGGTTGAGAATTTGAAAGTGGAAGGCAGCTTGGGTGAAAGTGATCATGAAATGATAGAGTTCATGATTCTAAGGAATGGTAGGAGGGAGAACAGCAAAATAAAGACAATGGATTTCAAGAAGGCAGACTATAGCAAACTCAGGGAGTTGGTAGGTAAGATCCCATGGGAAGCAAGTCTAAGGGGAAAAACAATTGAAGACAATTGGCAGTTTTTCAAAGAGACGTTATTAAGGGCCCAAGAGGAACCTATCCCACTGTGTAGGAAAGATAGGAAGTATGGCAAGAGACCACCCTGGCTTAACCAAGAGATCTTCAATGATCTAAAAATAAAAAAAGAGCCCACAAAAAGTGGAAACTAGGTCAAATTACAAAGGATGAATATAAACAAATAACACAAGTATGTAGGAACAAAATTACAAAGGCCAAGGCACTAACCAAGATCAAACTAGCTAGAGACATAAAGAGTAACAAGAAAACATTCTACAAATACATAAGAAGCAAGAAGAAGACCAAGGACAGGGTATGACCTTTACTCAATGAGGGGGGAAAAACAATAACAGAAAATGTGGAAATGTCAGAGGTGCTTAATGGTTTCTTTGTTTTGGTTTTCACCAAGAAGGTTGGTGGCGATTGGACGCCTAACATAGTGAATACCAGTAAAAATGAGGTGGGATCAGAAGAGGCTAAAATAGGGAAAGAACAAGTTAAAAATTACTTAGACAAATTAGATGTCTTCAACTCACCAGGGCCTGATGAAATGCATCCTAGAATACTCAAGGAGCTGACTCAGGAGATATCTGAGTCATTAGCAATTATCTTTGAAAAGTCATGGAAGATGGGAGAGATGCCAGAAGACTGGAAAAGGGCAAATATAGTGCCCATCTATAAAAAGGGAAATAAGGACAACCCAGGAAATTACAGACCAGTCAGCTTACCTTCTGTACCCATAAAGATAATGGAGTAAATAATTAAGCAATCAATTTGCAAACATCGAGAAGAAAATGAGGTGATAAATAATGGTCAGCATAGATTTGTCAAGAACAAATTGTGTCAAACCAACCCGATACCTTTCTTTGACAGAGAAACAAGCCTTGTGGATTGGGGGGAAGCGGTAGACGTGATATATCTTGACTTTAGTCAAGCTTTTGATACTGTCTCCCATGACCGTCTCACAAACAAACTAGGGAAATGAAACCTAGATGGAGCTACTATAAGGTGGGTGCAAAACTGGTTGGAAAACCGTTCCCAGAAAGTAGTTATCAGTGGTTCACAGTCATGCTGGAAAGACATAACGAGTGGGGTCCTGCAGGGATCAGTGCTGGGGCTGATTTTATTCAGTATCTTCACGAGTGATTTAGATAATGGCCTAGAGAGTACACTTATAAAGTTTGTGAATAATACCAGGCTGGGAGGGGTTGCAAGTGATTTGGAGGATAGGATTATAATTCAAAATGATCTGGACAAACTGGAGAAATGGTCTGAAGTATATAGGATGACATTCAATAAGGACAAATGCAAAGTACTCCACTTAGGAAGGAACAACCAGTTGCACACATACAAAATAGGAAATAACTGCCTAGGAAGGAGTACTGCGAAAAAGGGATCTGGGGATCATAGTGGACCACCAAGCTAAATATGAGTCATCAGTGTAACACTGTTGCAAAAACATAGGTCTAGTCTATGTATATTCTTATACCATACTCATCACAGTAGTATTTGAGCACTTCCCAATACTACACTAAGCACTCAGAAGAGCTTACAGGGTCAGACACTGTACATAAAGTAGATAGAATAGATAGCTCATAAGTTCACATAATTTTGAATGTTGGTGTTCCTTTGCTGGACCCTGCTTCAGGCACTAGAGTACATATAGGAACTTTAATGGGACTTAAAAATGAGCTTAAAGTTAAGCACAGGTTTAACTGATTTCCTTCAAAGGGAGGGCCTAAAGGACAGAGTCCAAATTTATTTACAGTGTTTAACTTTTATTAATCAAAGTAGAACTTCAAGATCAATAAGAAATTACAAAAGATTAAAAAAATATATACAGCGGCATGTAAGGGACTGGGGCATAGGTGGTCTTGCCTAGCAAACACAACTGGTCTGCTCAGCAGGGGCGGGAGTCACCGGGCCGGAGTTGGAGGAACCACAAGGCCCCGTAACCAAGAGTGAAGATCAGAGTCAGGCTGGGGTCGGACACCCAAGATCAGAGGCAGAATCAGGTTAGTATCGTGAGGCAGGAATCAGAGCCAAAGTCAGGCCAGAGTCAGAGACTGGAGATGAGGATACAAGGCAAAGTTGGATATTGAAGCAGGCCAAGGCCTGTATGTTTGCCCAGATGACTTCACTGGGGCAAGCCCAGGGGTTAAGTAGGGGCACTTGGCCAATCAGAGGGCCGCAGGGTACTGTCACTCTAGGTCTCGTGGGCAGTACTTCCTGTGGTGCCTGCTCTCCACAGCACTTCCTGGCGGTGTCTCTGCATGACCTTCGAGTGGCACTGGGAGAATATGGCCACTTCAGGCTCTGCAGACGCATATTCTAGTCCCCAGGTCTTTACACAGTGCTATCAAAGTTAAAATGGACTCATTTAAAATATGGTATAATGCTAAAACATATTCAGAACTTTGGAATAAGAGTACGATAAATGAAAGTCTTATAGCAAAATGTTAAATTGATTCCAACTTTCTGCTCTTTTTTGGGGGGAGGGGAGGGTGAAGAGATTTGGGTACCAGTATAGAAATATGGATACTTGGTGTTAGTCCTTATCCACTTGCCAGTTAAACTGGTTACCAGTCAAAATTTCAAGACCATCAGCAACTATTCAACCAAATGAAATTCTAAACACAGAAATTATTTTATTACTGAAATATCAATTTAACCCAAAGTTATCGTCTTAGATCATTACAAAAGGAAAGGGAAGGAAAGGAAAGGAAAGTTGAAATGAAAAGTTTTGACATTAAAACAAAACAAGAAAGCTGAAACAAATTGCTTCCAAATTTCTCATCTAACATTTTGTAAAAATTGCCCCATTCCCATAAAACATTTCATTTTCTCAAAGCAGCGTTTCCTGACAGAAGATGGTTTAGTTACAAAAAGTTTCCACTAGCTCTAAAAATAACTATAGATGTGAATTCCAACTGATTTATTATTTCAGTAGCAGTTTGTGTGTGGACGAGATTGCATGTGTGTGTGTTCACATGCTCATACTTGCTTATTGGAGATGATAAACTGCAATTGTGGACCAGAAAATAGGAATCAAATTCTTTAGCTACAGCACTAAATATAGCCCTGAATCAGTTTAGGAACAAACCTGAGTGAACATCAATCTGGGGCCAGAAGTATTTCATACAATAAACGCCCGGGCACTTCACATGAACCAGGGGCTGTCAGTGTGAAGATAGAGAGCACACAAGAGAAGCTTCTTCTCTGATGTGCCAAGTATCCTAACGAATCAAAGCAGGAGTGAAAAAAAAGCCCTCTCTAGAAATATCAGATTGTTCTTTTATTGCAAAAATAATCCTGGGGCACCAATTGGCTTTAACATACTATATATTGTGTTTAAATATAATGATCTCTCTGGCCTTAGCAATTCTTGGTTTTAATTACACCACCTGAGTCTTGGATTGTGCTGAGCTTAAAGCGGATAAGAAAATGCTGCCAATATTTTTATTGGACACAAATTGGCTTTTTTAACTAAGAGGAAACTGCCAGTCACAAAAAGTTTTTGTCCAAAATAGCGATATTCCTTTTTGTTGAAGCATAAAACTGGCAACAGTAAATGGAATTTTTGTCTGGATTTAAGTGGAACATTTTGGTTTTCATTTGCCAAAACTGAATATATGTATATACATACATATTAGTTTGGGGGTTTCAGTTTTTCAATGAAAATCTGGTTCTCTCCCCACCCCCATTTTCTGGGCAGCTCCGATAGGATGTTCTGGCTCTACACTGACTCTGCATCGACCTAACTACATTAACCTTGACTCTACACCTCCGGCAGAGGTGAAGTTATTAAGTTGGCATAACGGGCGACTTACATCAGTGGGAGCAAAGTTTTAGTGTAGACACTGACATAGATAGGTCGACGTGAGCTGCCTTGTCTCGGCCTAACTCTGCAGTGTAGACGAGGTTCCAAAAAGTTTTAGAAAGTGCTGGAAACGAGCATCGACTTACACCCTGATGTCCTATAAATAAGAATCACCCAAGTTCAGGGGCCACATAATTCCTTTAACTCCAAACCTTAATAAGTTACTAAATAGAAAGAACATTCACATTATCCAAATCAGTAACAGTATGGCCCAGTCCAAGGAACAACTAACTGGATGAGCTAGTTCATGACGGCAGGCCTGAAGTATCAATGACTCATGTGATTAGAGGTAGGATTTAGGTTTTTCTTGTACTAATGCCATTAGTTGTATTAATTCTGTTTGCCATTTACAGTTTTTAATTCCCAACTTTAAATCTCGTCTTGAAGCACTCTCTGTAGCTACATATGTGAGTGTTTCTAATGGAAGGTTAATCAGATAAGGTGTTACCATAATTAGTTGTTAGTTGAAGCTTTGCAATGTTAGTCTAAAAAAGACAATAAAGAATTGTTAGCCAGCAGATTTTACATGGCCTACCAAGAAGAAAATATATCTAAAGTTCATGAGCCATTGGTGCAGCTGTTTAAAATTGGTTTGTGCTTTATGATTGGCAATGCTACCTAACAAGTTATGGTTGGTACAATCTCTGTGGAGGTGCAGGTCAGGAATGGGACCTGGAGACTGGACTTCCCTTTGCACCATCAAGATGGGCTTCACAGATCAGAGCCAGCTTATTGGTCCTTCAGAAGGACCAATCGGCCGGTTGGAGATCATTAGTGACAGTGGGTGTAAATCATGAAATCAATGGGAGTTAGGCACATTTGAGGACCCTGCTAGGCACCTATCTGAATATTTAGGTCTAAATGCCTTTAACACTTGGCCGTTAGGCACTTTTCAACATTTCACTCCTCATCTCCTCCGTTGCCCAGCAGAGGTTTATGTCAGGACGTGTCATTGTTCCCCAGGACACCTTGTCAAGCATTCCAGGTGCCCATGTTTAAATCCTGCAGTGTGTGGCAAGGCTGTAACGTCAACCCAGGGATTCAGTTGTCAATAGGAAGTGGAGCACCCGGGCCACGTGGAGAATTCCCCAGGCACACCGTCCACTGGGAGTGCAGAGCTGTGATTATCCCCAGTTGGCATTGCAGGAATTCAGTAGAAAACCACTTGAGACTGGGCCAAATTCATCTGGTGTGAGTCCCCTGGATTCCAGGGAGTTACGCCAGGAATTGAAACGTAGTGGGAGTCCTTTGGCTCATTTGAAAACCCCACCTTAAGTCGTCTGTTTTTCAAAAGAACACGTAGAAGCAGAGGTTGTGGCTAGATACATTTCCTCCACTCCCGGCTCCTGGCCAATGTGCTTCATAGAATCATAGAATCATAGAATCTCAGGGTTGGAAGGGACCTCAGGAGGTCATCTAGTCCAACCCCCTGCTCAAAGCAGGACCAAACCCAACTAAATCATCCCAGCCAGGGCTTTGTCAAGCCTGACCTTAAAAACCTCTAAGGAAGGAGATTCCACTACCTCCCTAGGTAACCCATTCCAGTTCTTCACCACCCTACTAGTGAAAAAGTTTTTCCTAATGTCCAACCTAAACCTCCCCCTCTGCAACTTGAGACCATTACTCCTTGTTCTGTCATCTTCTATCACTGAGAACAGTCTAGATCCATCCTCTTTGGAACCCCCTTTCAGGTAGTTGAAAGCAGCTATCAAATCGCCCCTCATTCTTCTCTTCTGCAGACTAACCCCTTTTGTGGGCGACGGGAGAATCCATTCTCCAAGGTCCCTGGCTCCTGTCTCATTATCAGCAAGAGAAGAAACTAGTGAGTTTTGTTTGCACAATCCCCAGGCTTTTTATTCTGCATGAATGAGGGAGGGAACCAATGACTTCCCATGGTTATTCTTGCCAAGGGCAGATAATGGAGCACTAAACCTTCTGGTCAATTTCTGTCTGTGCTGCAATCACAAGTAAAACTGATTGAAAAATTCCTGTCCAATCTGTTTTTCCATGGAAAATTTGGTTTTCAACCAAAGGAATAATTTTGCAAAAAATGTATGCTATCTGCGGAAAACAAACACCCCAACATTTTTTGTCTGAAAACTGAAAACTTTCAGGTCTCTCGGGTATGGCTACACTTGCAGCTGTACAGCGCTGTGAGTTAAACCCGCCTTCGTACAGCTGAGTAGGGAAAGCGCTGCAGTCTGTCCACACTGACAGCTGACAGCACACTGGCGTGGCCACATTTGCAGCGTTTGCAGCTGCATTGGGAGCGGTGCTATCCCAGCATTCATGTGGCTGCAACGTGCTTTTCAAACGGGGGGGGTGGGGTGGAGTGTGACAGGGAGTGTGGGGGGAGAGAGAGTGTGTTTTTGGGGTGCTGAGAGTGTCAGCACGCTGCCTTGCAAGTTCCGACCCCCCTGCCCCCCTTGCTTCTCATTCACTCACTCAAAGCAAACAGCGAAATGTTTGCTTTTTCTCTCTGGTACGGAGCTTTGAAACGGCACTTCCGCACCCTGGAGCCGATCACAACAATGAAAAGAGTGGCCACTTGATAAGGGGATTATCACAGTGCAGCAAGTTAACTCCTCGTTCACACTGACACCCGGGAGTTGTAACCACTATGCTGCGTCTCTTATTCCTCTCGGGGAGGTGGAGTACCTGCAGCGCTGTAGACAGGGAGATACAGCGCTGTACGTGCCTTGCCAGTGTGGACGGGGAGTGAGGTACAGCGCTGTGGGCGGCTTTATTGCGCTGTAACTCACAAGTGTAGCCAAGGCCGAAGCCTCAGCATCTCATGGGAGCTGTACTTCAGTTGGATCATGATCATATTCTCCTTTATGGACTGGACTCCCTAGCCAGACTACATCCCCCATGATGCACTGCAGCCATGGAATTCCCATGATACACCACAGTAGCTCAGGAAGAAGGAATCCAATGGTATAGATCAGGGGTCTCAAACTCAAATGACCCCGAGGGCCACATGAGGACTAGTGCATTCGCCCGAGGGCCGCATCACTGACACGCCCCCTTGCTGCCCCTGGCCCCACCCCTACTCCACCCGTTCCATGAGGCCCCGCCCCTGCCCTGTCTCTTCACCTCCTCCCCTAAGCACGTGGCTTCCCGCTCCTCCCCCCTCCCTCCTGGAAAGTGCAAAACACGCACTTAGTTAGATTTACTTCTGTTAAAGCCCCCTCCCCCCCTGCTCTGCCTCTTCCAGGGGTGGCAGGTTTGTAGAACCTGCCCCCCCCCCTCCACCCCACCTGCCTAAGGCTCTGGGAGGGAGTTTGGGTGGGGGAGGGGGTCTGGAGTGCAGGCTCTGGGATGGAGTTTGGGTGCTCGGTGCAGGCTCCAGGCTGGGGCAGGGGGTGGGGGTGCAGGCTTTGGGACGGAGTTTGGGGATAGGAGGGGGTGCAGGGGTGAGCGCTGTGGGGCTGGGGGTGAGGGGTTTGGGGCATTGGAGAGGCTCGGTGCATTGGAGAGTCTCAGGACTAGGGTAGAAGGGCAGGGGAAGGGCAGCCTGCCCTGGCCCTAGTGAAGGGGGGCACTAGGACCCTGCGGCAGCAGGTGATGCCAGAAGCCGGCAGAGCAGAGCAGAGTCAGCGTGAGCTGCAGGCTCCCGGGCGGTGAGGGGGCAGCAAGTGGGGGCCGGGAGACACTCGGGGGAGGCGCGTGGGGGCGGCAGGTGGGGCCGGGGGAGAGACCTGGCCCCAAACATTGGGGAGCAGCGCGCGGAGAGCTTAGCAGGCACAGAAAATAACTCGGTGAGGGGAGTTTGGCGGTCACAGGAAGTAACTGAGGGAGCTCTGCGGGCCGCAGGGAAGAGCTCTGTGGGCCGCATGCGGCCCGCGGGCCGCGTGTTTGAGACCCCTGGTATAGATGTTGTCCGGCGAGGAAACCTGTCCCAAAGAGAAGAACGGAGGGTTGTTCTTTTGTCATAAAGTCAAAATTTTCGTAAGAAAAACCACATTTTCTGCCCAGCCCTAGTCCAAAGGGCCTTATTGCGTAATGGACAGAATGTGGAGTTTGGTGGACGAGCTCCTATCTCCCCTGCAGTGGAGGATATGGAGGTGGGGTCAGCTTCTCCCCCCAGCCCCTTTTCCTTTCTCACTCCTTTCCCCTGAGGTGTGAAGATGTGTTAATGCAAAAGACTGGGTTTGGAGCTGGTTGGAAAATAGAATTTCTGTCTTGTGATAAATTCCGACAACTTGATATTTATTTTCATCTTAAATAGGAGTGAAGAGTAGCAATATCAAAAATTTTCGCAGAATGAAAAGTTCTCAAGAATTTGATTAGAAAATATAAAAATAAAAAATGTTGATTTTTTTTTAACTAAATGCTTTGACATGCTGATGAAAATTCTATCATGTAGAAATATCAGATCAAAATTAAAAATGTCCTGAGGAAGTGTCAGTCTGACCTTAAAATGACATTGAAATTATATTTTACATCAAAATGCCATTAATTTTTTTAACATTTGGAATTAGCATTTTGAAATGGGAAAAATATTTGTAAATGATATTTTGACGTTCATTTTAAGTAGATATTTTGAAACGGACAATGGAAATATTTTGATGAGCTCTTCCTGGGATTTTCAAAGGGACCAAAGATTATTAGACTCCCACATTCTATCAAAAACTCATTGGGATTTGAGCACCTAAGAGTAACATTTTCTAATGTGCCTAAGTCTTGCTTGAAAATTTGACTTTGGCTCCTGAGGCACTTAGATGCTTAAATTTTTTTACCATATTTCCTTTAGATTTTAAAAGCTCTGCCAAAAGCAGAATATGCAAAACATCAGGTTGTGATCCTAACATGAACATTTACTGGTCCTCAAACAAACCTGACCCATTACATAAGATGCCACAGGGGAATACTTTATTCGAGTTCAGTGTAAGGAATTCATTTTTCTTGAGAAAAAATCCTGCCTAGCATTTTCCACAGAGAACCTTTTATCTCTTTGTTTCTTAGACTGTAAATGATTGGATTCATTAGTGGTGGCACCACACAATACAACACAGCAGCCAGCAGGTCCAGAGGTGTTGAAGACATGGACCTGGGCCTCATGTACGTAAATGATGCTGTACCGATAAATAAACAAAAAACAACCAGGTGTGGGATGCAGGTGGAGAAGGCTTTGTACCTGCCATGGTCAGAGGGGATTCTCATCACCGTGGAGAAGATGCGAATGTAGGATACAATTATCAGTACAAAGCAGACCACATCTAGCAGTGACCCAAGGACAATCATGACAATTACATTAGCGTGTGTATCAGAGCAAGAGATCTTTAGCAACTGTGGGATATCACAGAAAAACTGAGCGATAACATTGGATCTGCAGAAATGTAACCTAAAGGTATTTGCAGTGTGTAATACAGAACACATCATGCTGCTGATCCATGAACCCGCTGCCATCTGGGCGCATGCATCTCTGCTCATGGTCACCTTGTAATGCAGAGGGTGGCAGATTGCAATGTAGCGGTCGTATGCCATCACTGTGAGAAAGGCCAGCTCTGCTACTGCAAAAGTTACAACCAGAAAGACTTGGGTGGCACATGCAGAGAAAGAGATGTGTCTGTTGTTGGTTAGGGAGTCAGCCATGGACTTGGGGACGGTGACGGAGATGTAACAGAGGTCGAGGAAGGACAAGTTGCCCAGGAAAAAGTACATGGGGGTGTGAAGATGATGGTCAACGGCTACCACTGTGATGATGAGAAGATTCCCCACCACAGCTGCCAGATAAAGCACTAGAAACACCAGGAAGTGTAAAATCTGCTTTTCCCTCATGTCAGAGAATCCCAGGAGAAGGAATTCGGTCACTGCGGTTCGGTTGGACATTTCTTCTGTAGATGTACACTGCAGAGGGAAGGCCCATGGACAATGGTCATGGAAGGAGAAACAAAAGATAGGTGAAGGCTGCTTTTATTTATTATTCTGCAGGACACATATTGCAGCTCAGGAAAATAACAAGACCCTTCCGTTTCTTCTCCATCACCATGTAATTACAGGGTATACAATACAGGTACATGGGGCTCTACTTTATTGGCATCTTCTTATTTCACAGACCTGCCGCTTGTGTTTATTTTAAGCCCTATCTGGTCATTTTACTGACTAAGGGCTTGACTCACAAAGGGATTTAGGGCCCCAAATGCCATTTTAGGCACCTCAGTCCAACATTTATGCCCCACGGACAATCCCAAAACTCCCGCTCAGTTGCTGCCTTACCCCATAGATGGCTACAGTCCATAAGAGCCAGATGGTTAAAGGTACTTAGGCATCTGGTGGGATTCTCAAAATTATCCGGGTGCTTAAAATTCATTGATTCCAATGGGAGTTAGGCACATGGGAGTATTTCAAAATCCCACTAGGTGCCTAAATACCTTTAAACACATGGGCGTAGGTGCCTAACTTTCCCCTGGTAAAGTCTCTGAGCACCTAAAAACCTGCAAGGCCAACAGTCTAGGCACCCAGGCTCACACCTAACACTAGCGGGATCCTCAAATTAGATGTTCCCCAGCCTATCTCACCTGCAGGATCCGATCTCAGAGCATGCCTGAACACACCCAGAAAGAAGGTAGTCAGGCCTGGCCTTCTGGGGCTTAGCCCAGTGGTTAGTGCTCTCACTCAGGATGAGGGAAAGCTGGGGCTCAAACCCCCCTTCTCCCCACTGTGGAAACTGAGTCGCTTGCTGTGCAAAGCGTATCCTAGCCACTGGACTAAGGGATATTCTGGGCAAGGTGTCTTCAGTCTTTCCTGTTGAAGCTGTTCCATGGTGTATAAACAATTAACCGTGAATTGGGCCAGACATAGAGAAAGTGAGGATCGCTCTGTAAGCCAGTGGTTAGGGCTCTGACCAGTTGCAGGCTGGGATAACTGACAAGTGAATTTAAACAAAGGTGAGATATGATTCAACTGGGGTACTGAAATAACAGAGTGGATACGGCAATGTTTCAGAGTGGTCTGGATCGTTTGGTAAGCTGGGCACGAGCAAACAATAGGCACTGTTAACTTCAGTACCTGGAAAGATAATGGAGCAAACAATTAAGCAAGCAATTTGCAAACACTTAGAAGATAATAAGGTGATACGTAACAGTTAGCATGGATTTGTCAAGAACAAATCATGTCAAACCAACCTAATAGCTTTCTTTGACAAGCCTTGTGGATGGGGGGAAGTGGTAGTTGTGGTATATCTTGACTTTAGTAAGGCTTTTGATACTGTCTCGCCTGACCGTCTCATAAGCAAACTAGGGAAATACAACCTAGATGAAGCTACTATAAGGAGGGTTCATAACTGGTTGGAAAACTGTCCCCAGAGCATAGTTATCAGTGGTTTACAGTCAAGATAGAAGGGCATATTGAGTGGGGTCCCGCAGGGATCAGTTCTGGGTCCGGTTCTGTTCAATAGCTTCCTCAATGATTTACAGAGTGGCATGGAGAGTACACTTATAAAGTTTGCAGACAATACCAAGATAGAAGAAGTAGCAAGTGCTTTGGAGGATAGGATTAAAATTCAAAATGATCTGGACAAACTGGAACAATGGTCTGAAGTAAATAGGATGAAATTCAATAAGGACAAATGCAAAATACTCCACTTAGGAAGGAACAATCGATTGCACACATACAATATGGGAATTGACTAGCTAGGAAGGAGTACTGCAGAAAAAGATATGGGGGTCACAGTGGATCACAAGCTAAACATGTGTCAACGGTGTAACGCTGCTGCAAAAAAAGTAAACATCATTCTGGGCTGTATTAGCAGGAGTGTTATAAGCAAGACACGAGAAATAATTCTTCCGCTCTACTCCATGCTGATTAGTCCTAAATTGCAGTATTGTGTCTAGTTCTGGGCACCACATTTCAGGAAAGATGTTCACAAATTGGAGAAAGTCCAGAGGAGATCACCAAAAATATTAAGATCTAGAAAACATGACCTATGGGAAAAGATTGAAAAAATTGGGCTGGTTTAGTCTGGAAAAGAGACGACTGAGAGGGGACATGATAACAGTTTTCAAGTACATAAAAGGTTGTTACAAGGCCGAGGGAGAAAAAATGTTCTCATTAACCTCTGAACATAGGACAAGAAGCAATGGGCTTAAATTGCAGCAAGGGCGGTTTAGGTTGGACATTAGGAAAAGCTTCCTAATTGTCAGGGTGGTTACGCACTGGAATAAATTGCGTAGGGAGATTGTGGAATCTCCATCTTTGCAGATTTTTAAGAGCAGGTTGGACAGACACCTGTCAGAAATGGTCTAAATACTACTTAGTCCTGTCATGAGTGCAGGGGACTGGACAAGGTGACCTTTCCAGGTCCCTTCTAGTCCTACAATTCTATGATTCTATTATTTTAATATGGCTAAATGTAAATGTGTACATCCAAGAACATAGAATGTAGGCCATACTTGCAGGATGGAGGACTCCATCCTGGGAAGAAGTGACTCTGAAAAAGATTTGGAGGTCATGGTGGATAACCAGCTGAACATGAACTCTCAAAGTGGTGCTGTGGCCTAAAGAGCTAATGTGATCCTTGGATGTATAAACAGGGGAATCTTGAGTAGGGATAGAGAAGTTACTTTACCTATGTATTTGGGAGAGTGCAACCGCTGCTGGAATACTGTGTCCAGTTCTGGTATCCACAATTCAAGAAGGATGTTGATAAATTGCATATGGGGTCACCATAATAGGGGCTCAAATTAAATGTATGCCCCAAATTAAAAAGAATAGTAAGAGGACAAAAACTGCCACCGGGGCAAAACAACAAAGTAAAAGAAGCAGTTAGAAGCAAAATTGCATCCTTGAATAATTGGAAGTCAAAACCTACTGAGGAAAATAGAAATGAACTGGTCAAGGATAAGAGTATAATTAGGCAGGTCAAAAACTAATTTGAAGACCATCTAGCACAAGATTCAAAAACTAACAGAAAAAAATGTAAGTACATCAAAAGCAGGAAGGCTGCCAAACAACCAATGAGACCACTGGACAATCGAGGTGCTAAAGAAGCACTCAAGGAAGACATTATTGTTGTGGAGAAGCTAAATTAATTCTTTGCATCAGTCTTCACTGCAAAAGATGCGAGGGAAATTCCCACAACTGAGCCTTTCTTTTTAGATGGCAAATCTGAGGAACTGTCCCAAACTGAGGGGTCAATAGAGGAGGTTTTGGAACAAATTGATAAATTAAAGAGTAGTAAGTCACCAGGACCATATGGTATTCACCCAAGAGTTCTAAAGGAACTCAGGTATGAAACTTTAGAACTACTAACTGTGGTATGTAACCTATCACTGAAATCAGCTTCTGTACCAGATGACTGCAGGGTAGCTAATGTGATACTAATTTTTAAAACAGGCTTCAGAGGCGATTCTGGCAATTACAGGCCAGTAAGCCTGACTTGAGTACCAGACAAATTGGTTGAAACTATAGTAAAGAACAGAATTATCGGACACATAGATGCCTCACCAATCTGTAGAGGCAAAAATCCTGAGGCCATCTTGTATCCTCTAAAGGACAACTAGGCGTCCATGTTGGTGAGCCTTCTTGTTCCTTCCCCACCCCAGTTTGGCGCCCTTTTCTTGTTTAGGCGGGAAAGGGTAAAAGCTGTCAATCATATAATCTGCCCAGTGACTAGGAGTCTATATAAGGCAGTGTGCAGATCAGCTGCCCGTCTAAGTGGCAAAGTGCAGAACAGACAATTATGGTAGGCCATTCACCTCACATGGGTTATTCTTGTTAGGGAATTTCTCTCTTGCACACACTCATTCCATCTTCTGGGAGATTTGCTTACCACACGCACAACGATGCAGATTCACTTACCACACGCACAACAACGCAGGTAAAAGGTAAAGGGAGGGTAAAGATCAACAATTTACCAAAAGAAGCTCGTCCAGCTCTGCTTCAAGATCCTGCTTCCATCCAAGAGATCCAGTGCCCTGTCGCGCTGTTCCAGCCTAAAGAAGAAAAAAAACATCAGTACCACAAGCTGCTGGAGATGGTATTGTAATCATTGTGTGTCAGGAAAAAGATCTTGGCGTCATTGTGGATAGTTCTCTAAAGATGTCCACGCAGTGTGCAGAGGCGGTCAAAAAAGCAAACAGGATGTTAGGAATCATTAAAAAGGGGATAGAGAATAAGACCGAGAATATATTATTGCCCTTATATAAATCCATGGTACGCCCACATCTCGAATACTGTGTACAGATGTGGTCTCCTCACCTCAAAAAGGATATTCTAGCACTAGAAAAGGTTCAGAAAAGGGCAACTAAAATGATTAGGGGTTTAGAGAGGGTCCCATACGAGGAGAGATTAGAGAGGCTGGGACTCTTCGGCTTGGAAAAGAGAAGACTAAGGGGGGACATGATAGAGGTATATAAAATCATGAGTGATGTTGAGAAAGTGGATAAGGAAAAGTTATTTACTTATTCCCATAATACAAGAACTAGGGGTCACCAAATGAAATTAATAGGCAGCAGGTTTAAAACAAATAAAAGGAAGTTCTTCTTCACGCAGCGCACAGTCAACTTGTGGAACTCCTTACCTGAGGAGGTTGTGAAGGCTAGGACTATAACAATGTTTAAAAGGGGACTGGATAAATTCATGGTGGCTAAGTCCATAAATGGCTATTAGCCAGGATGGGTAAGAATGGTGTCCCTAGCCTCTGTTCGTCAGAGGATGGAGATGGATGGCAGGAGAGAGATCACTTGATCATCGCCTGTTAGGTTCACTCCCTCTGGGGCACCTGGTATTGGCCACTGTCGGTAGACAGATACTGGGCTAGATGGACCTTTGGTCTGACCCGGTACGGCTTTTCTTATGTTCTTATGTTCTTATGTTCTTATGTCTGTCTGTACAGTTCCCTATTGTTGCAGCCTGCCTTGTTTGATATTTGCCCTGTTATCATCTGTTTCTCCCTGGTTATTTTTGGGGGTCCTTGCCATTACCTTCCTTTAATAAACTTTGTTGTACCTTGATTTTGTAAAGTCTTCTGTAAAATACAATCCCCCGGTGATAGATACAGGTAGGGGGCGAACCTAAGACCGAAAGATCTGGGCCACCTTAATTCCAACCTCTGTTTCGGTCAACAAATCTATTAGAATTCTTTGAGGGGGGCAAAAGTGGACAAGGGTGATCCATTAGATACTTGGACTCTCAGAAAGCCTTTGACAAGGTCCCTCACCAAAGACTCTTAAGCAAACTAATCAGCCATGGCATAAGATCATGGATCAATATGTGGTTGAACAATAGGAAACAAAGAGTAGAAATAAATGGTCAGTTTTCAAAATGGAGAGAGCTAAATAGTGGTGTCCCCCAAGGATCTGTACTGGGACCAGTGCTGTTCAACATGTTCACAAGTGATCTGGGAAAAGGGGTAAACAGTGAAGTGGCAAAGTTTCCAGATGATACAAAATTACTCAGGAAACCAAAGCAGACCATGAAGAGCTACAAAGAGATCTCACAAAACTGTGTGACTGGGCAACAAAATGAAAGGTGAAATTCAGTGTTGTTAATTGCAAAGAAATGCATATTGTAAAAGATAATCCCAACTATACATACTAAATGATTAGGTCTAAATTAGCTATTACCACTCAAGAAAGAGATCTTGGAGTCATCCTGGATAGTTCTCTGAAAATATCCTCTCAATGTGCAGTGGCATTCAAAAAAGGTAACGGAATATTGGGAATCGTTAGGAAAGGGCTAGATAATAAGACAGAAAATATCATATTGCCTCTATATAAATCCATGGTGCGCCCACATCTTCCGTACTGCATGCAGATGTGGTCGCACCATCTCAAAAAAACATATATTAGAAATGGAAAAGATATATAAAAGGGCAACAAAAATTATTAGGAGTGTGGAACACCTTCCGTGTGAGGAGAGATTAATAAGATTGGGACTTTTCAGCTTGGAAAAGAGACAACTAAGGGGAGATATAATAGAAATCTATAAAATCATGAATGGTGTGAAGAAAGTGAATAAGGAAGTGTTATTTACCCCGTCACATAACACAAGAACCAGGGGTCACCCAATAAAATTAATAGGCAGCAGGCTTAAAACAAACAAAATGAAGTATTTCTTCACACAACACACAGTCAACCTGTGGAACTCATTGCAAGGGGATGTTGTGGAGGCCAAAACTATGACTGGGTTCAAAAAAGAACTAGATAAATTCCTAGAGGACAGGTCCATCAATGGCTATTAGCCAAAATGGTCAGGGATGCAACCCCATGCTCTGGGTGTCCCTAAACCTCTGACTGCCAGAAACTGGTACTGGATGACACAGCTCACTAGATAATTGCCCTGTTCTGTTCATTCCCTCTGTAGCATCTGGCATTGGCCACTGTCAGAAGACAGGGTACTGGGCTTATGAGTCTGAATAAAGACCCCAGGTTTGCTTTACCATGATCCTTGAGGCAGCTAGTCAGTCTTTACGTCTTCCAGAGTTAAACTGGCATAAGGACTGAGTAAAACTGAGTGGGGAATCTCAGGATTTCTCCTCTTCTGTTCATTTTGTAAATGTAACACACACACTCACATACACACAAACACATCATTTCCTTGTTTGTTAGCTCCAAGTAACACAGTTGCACAGCCTTTGTCAGACCAACCTCACGTCTTTATCCACAGAGTGGGCAAAAGGCAGGCAGGACAGCTAACAACTCCCTGCTCAGACAAACCAACCTCCTCCCCTGATGTGGGTGGAACAATTCCACTGATCAGAGAGGCCATCCCTACTCCTCTGTCCATTCCACCCTCAGTCTATCTGTCAAGCAGGGGATAATGATGTTGATTTTGTTCAGTTAGGTTTGCCGGCTTTCATCCTCCCAGCATATTTCCCAGGTGACCAAGCCAAACTCTGGGGGCTCTTCTCTGCCTTTATTGAACCTTTCATTTTTCCTCACCTGGGCTCAATTTTCAAGACAAACCAGGAAACATAAATCCCTGTAGCACCTCCATGATTTTGATCAATACAGACTTTTATGTGGGAGTTTCTAAAGCACCAAACATTGCCTTAATTCTGCCCCCACTGGTAGTTTTCCCATTGACTTCAATGGGAGCAGAGGTAGGCCAATGGGTCATCTTAGCTCTTTGAAGACTATCGATCTGTTGGATGACCAAACTCTTGAAAGCACAATTGCTCGTAAAACTCCTATGAGTTTTGCCATTGACGTCCACTCCTCATTGCAGAGGGACCCATCCAGATCATTTAGCGAGCTTTGGATAACGAGACAGACTCCGTAGCACTACTAATCCCGTAATGTGTTTACAAAATGGAACCAATTCTATCCATTCTTACCTCGGGAAGAAAACATTTCTTTCCTCCTCTACTGCTGCTGCTGCCGCCTCTGAGTAATTAAACAGTGAAGAGGAGCTTTTAAAATCTCTTCATAGTCAGTGAGGATCCAATGATCAAAAGAGAGAAGGTGGCCCTTCCCCTAAGGGAATCACCAAGCAATGAGGTAATGTTCTTGTTTTGTTTGTTATCTCTAAGTTAGTGTTAGAGAATAAATACTGCACTTGGAGCCCTGGGGACTGTAGACCTCTATTCACAAAGCAGGTGCAGAATTGGTGGGAGCTCCAATGATATCCACGGACTGTAGATGGAAAACACCTCTAGGGCGGAGGGTGAAATTCAGTCTTCGTGGTCCCTTCATTCTTTGGGTTAGAATTGCTGAGAATTCTAAACACAGGGTCAGCAAGGGCCAGATTTGTAAAGCCTGGTGGGATTCTGAAAAACATCTAAGGCCACCTTAGAGCAGGCCTGCCAGGTCAGGCCCTGAACAAAGCCCAGCTGGAGGAGGAGTCGCCCTTTCACCCCATACTCTAGTGGTCAGCGCACTCACGTGGGATGTGGGAGACCAGGAGTCAAATCCCCATTCTACCCAAGAGACGGGCTATTTGCTGGTCTGTGGTGGGGTTGTCTTAATCTCTCCTCTTGAAGCTATTCCTTTTGGAATGAGCTATTTAATCATTAACTGGACCAGGAAGAAGTAGAGAGTGACTCTACGGCCTGGTTGGTAGGGCAGCTCCCTGCGTTGTAGCAGGGTCGCATTCGAGCCTCTGTGCCAATGAACAGGGTTTATTTTATCCAGAATTGGCCAAATTAAACAGGAGAGATTGGGACAGATCTACCCCAGAGTATGCCATTGGCCAATGCTTTTTTTGCCTCTGTCTTCACGAACAAGGTCAGCTCCCAGACTGCTGCACTGGGCAGCACAGTATGGGGAGAAGGTGGCCAGCCCTCTGTGGAGAAAGAAGTGGTTCGGGACTATTTAGAAAAACTGGACGAGCACAAGTCCATGGGGCTGGATGCGCTGCATCCATGGGTGCTAAAGGAGTTGGCGGATGTGATTGCAGAGCCATTGGCCATTATCTTTGAAAACTCATGGCGATCGGGGGAGGTCCCGGATGACTGGAAAAAGGCTAATGTAGTGCCCATCTTTAAAAAAGGGAAGAAGGAGGATCCGGGGAACTACAGGCCAGTCAGCCTCACCTCAGTCCCTGGAAAAATCATGGAGAAGGTCCTCAAGGAATCAATTCTGAAGCACTTAGAGGAGAGGAAAGTGATCAGGAACAGTCAGCATGGATTCACCAAGGGCAAGTCATGCCTGACTAACCTAATTGCCTTCTATGAGGAGATAACTGGGTCTGTGGATGAGGGGAAAGCAGTGGATGTGTTATTCCTTGACTTTAGCAAAGCTTTTGATACGGTCTCCCACAGTATTCTTGCCGGCAAGTTAAAGAAGTATGGGCTGGATGAATGGACTATAAGGTGGATAGAAAGCTGGCTAGATCGTCGGGCTCAACGGGTAGTGATCAACGGCTCCATGTCTAGTTGGCAGCCGGTTTCAAGTGGAGTGCCCCAAGGGTCGGTCCTGGGGCCGGTTTTGTTCAATATCTTCATTAATGATCTGGAGGATGGCGTGGACTGCACTCTCAGCAAATTTGCAGATGACACTAAACTGGGAGGAGTGGTAGATACGCTGGAGGGTAGGGATAGGATACAGAGGGACCTAGACAAATTAGAGGATTGGGCCAAAAGAAACCTGATGAGGTTCAACAAGGACAAGTGCAGAGTCCTGCACTTAGGACGGAAGAATCCCATGCACTGTTACAGACTAGGGACCGAGTGGCTAGGCAGCAGTTCTGCAGAAAAGGACCTAGGGGTTACGGTGGACGAGAAGCTGGATATGAGTCAACAGTGTGCCCTTGTTGCCAAGAAGGCTAACGGCATTTTGGGCTGTATAAGTAGGGGCATTGCCAGCAGATCGAGGGACGTGATCGTTCCCCTCTATTCGACATTGGTGAGGCCTCACCTGGAGTACTGTGTCCAGTTTTGGGCCCCACACTACAAGAAGGATGTGGAAAAATTGGAAAGAGTCCAGCGGAGGGCAACAAAAATGATTAGGGGGCTGGAGCACATGAGTTATGAGGAGAGGCTGAGGGAACTGGGATTGTTTAGTCTGCAGAAGAGAAGAATGAGGGGGGATTTGATAGCTGCTTTCAACTACCTGAAAGGGGGTTCCAAAGAGGATGGATCTAGACTGTTCTCAGTGGTACCAGATGACAGAACAAGGAGTAATGGTCTCAAGTTGCAGTGGGGGAGGTTTAGATTGGATATTAGGAAAAACTTTTTCACTAGGAGGGTGGTGAAGCACTGGAATGGGTTACCTAGGGAGGTGGTGGAATCTCCTTCCTTAGAGGTTTTTAAGGTCAGGCTTGACAAAGCCCTGGCTGGGATGATTTAGTTGGGATTAGGTCCTGCTTTGAGCAGGGGGTTGGACTAGATGACCTCCTGAGGTCCCTTCCAACCCTGATATTCTATGATTCTATGATTCTATGGTTAGGGCACTCACCTACAATGAGGGACTCAGAGCTACAACTCCCATGAGGCACTGCCGAGGAAGATCTGAGTCTAAATAGTTCAGGGTTGGGGTTTCCCATAAAAAAACAGAAGTTTTCCATGAAAAGCTTTTCACTAAAAAATTAGTCGCAAATGCACTTTTCTGTTCAAAAACAGAAGGAAATGTGTTGACCAGCCCTTTTGGACAATGGGTAGATAGCTGGTGGGCTGTGGCCAATGCTTGTCATGTTGACCTGCACTGTCTTGTTGTTGTCTTTGTTTGCTGTATCAACCTGTCTCTTGACTTACACTTAGACTGGTCTTTGGGGAAAGGACTGCAGCTTCATTATGTGTTTGCACAGCGACTTGCACATCGATTCTTGGATCTATCACTCTATGAACGATCAATCATAATTTGTTCCATATTAGTAACTACTTTTCTATAGAAGTAATATATTACTGATTACTTTGGGAACACTTTGAAAGGATTATTCTGAAGGGAAAAATATATTTTTATGTAATTCAAGGAAACTTTAAATCTTTATTGCATTCAGTCCCATAACTGTACCATATATGCTGCTTCAGATTTACAGGAATTGATTTTCTCCATACAAAATACATTTTCCCCAAAATATTGTTATGGCTGGAGTCAACAAATGGCGCTGTTATATGTAATCTTACAAGATCTTTTTCTTAGTTCTGGTCTACACTAAAAGGTTAGGTCGAATTTAGCTGTATTAAATCAATTTTATAAGCAATGCGGCTACACAACCAACCCCGTTCCGCCGACCTAAAGGCCTCTTAAAATTGATTGCTGTGCTCCTCCCCAACGAAAGGAGTAGCGCTAAAATTGACCTTCCTGGGTCGAATTTGGGATAGTGCAGACGCAGCACTGTGCAATTTGATGGTATTGTCCTCCAGGAGCTATCCCAGAGTGCTCCAATGTGAGCGCTCTGGACAGCACTTTCAACTCCGATGCACTAGCTAGGTACACAGGAAAAGCCCCGGGAACTTTTGAATTTCAATTCCTGTTTGGTCAGCGTGGCGAGCTCAGCAGAATAGGTGACCATGCAGTCCCAGAATTGCAAACAAGCTCTAGCATGGAGCAAACGGGAGACACTGGATCTGATTGCTATATGGGGAGAAGAATCTGTGCAGGCAGAACTCCAAAGCAGCAGAAGAAATGCTGATATATATGCCAAAATCGCACAGGGCATGGTGGACAGAGGCTACACCAGGGACACACAGCAGTGCCACATGAAAGTTAAGGAGCTCAGGCAAGCCTACCAAAATACAAAGGAGGCAAATGGTTGCTCCGGGTCAGAGCCCCATACATGCCGCTTCTATGATCAGCTGCATGGCATTCTAGGTGGGGACCCTACCGCTACCCCACCACTGTCTGTGGACACCTTCAAGGGGGGAGTCTCACGCAGTATGGAGGAGGATTTTGTGGATGAGGATGAGGAGGAGAATGCACAGCAGGCAAGCGGAGAATCTGTTCTCCCCGGCAGCCAGGACCTTTTCATCACCCTGGAGCCAATACCCTCCCAAGGTGTATTGTTCCCGAACCCCAAAGGCAGAGAAGGCACCTCTGGTGAGTGCACATTTGTAACTACACTACGGGGGTTAAAAACAATTGTGTTTAATGTTTGATTTTCCCTGAAGAATTGGGATGCATTCGTGGCCAGTACAGCTACCGGAAAAGTCTGTTAAAGTGTCTGGGGATGGAGCGGGAATTCTCCAGGGGTATCTCCATAAAGCTATCCTGGGGGTACTCTGAAAGCCTGTGCAGAAGGTTTCTGGGGAGGGCTGCCTTATTTCATCCTCCACAGTAGGACACTTTACCACGCCAAGCCAGTAGCAAGTAGTCTGGAATCATTGCAGCACAAAGCATGGCAACGACTGGTCCTAGGTTTTGGTCATATTCATGCAACATTCGGTCTATATCTTTCTGTGTCAGCCTCAGGAGAGTGATATCATTCATGGTCATCTGGTTGAAATAGGGGAATTTTTGTAAGGGAACAGTAAAAGGACCCCGTTCATGTTGGGCTGTTTGCACTTGGGTAAAAGGGATCATCCCTGAGAATAGCCACGTGATGGGGGGGGAGCGTGCTGCACATCCACCCCAAAACCGCAGCCCCTTCTTTTAAACAGCAAACCCAACCGGCATTCCTTGCTATGGGAAAGGAGGGTGCTGCAGTTTGAAACCATTCCCACATGTTATGAATGCGGAAGAAGCCAACCCTGCATACCCTTTGGCTTACCATGGCTGCCTAAAAACCAAATTCTGTTGCCCAGCTGTGTGTGATGTTTGTCACCATACCAGCAGGTACTCAATATAAAAGGCAAAATGTGACCTTGTACCTAACGCACATGTGCTGTCTGCTATGAATTGCTTGATTCACTGTGAAAGAGTCTCCCTTTTGTTCTCAGAAATGTATCTTCTTAAATTGTACTCTCCCTTTTTATCCCCCCTGCAGCTGCAAATGTTTCTATGCTCCCCGTATCAACTCCATCCCTGAGGTTATGGCAGATGAGAAGGCAAAAAAACCGCACTCGCGATGACATGTTTTCATAGCTCATGCAGTCCGCCCACACTGATAGGGCCCAGTTGAATGCATGGAGACATTCGGTGGCAGAGGCCAGGAAAGCATACAGTGAGCGTGATCAGAACATGCAGGAGGAGATGCTGAGGCTAATGGGGGAGCAAACGGACATGCTCAGGCGTCTGGTGGAGCTGCAGGAAAGGCAACTAGAGCACAGACCCCCGCTGAATCCGTTATATAGCCGCTTGCCCTCCTCGCCAAGTTCCATATCCTCCTCTCCCAGACGCCCAAGAAAGCGGGGGGGGGGGGGGGGGGGGGGGGGGCCCCGGGCACCCAGCCACTCTACTCCAGAGGATGGCCCAAGCAACAGAAGGCTGTCATTCAAACAGCTTTGATTTGTACTGTGGCTACAATAAGCAATGTGGCCTTGTCCTTCCCACCTCCCCCACCCCACCTGGGCTACCTTGTCAGTGATCTCACTTTTTTTTTAATAAATAAAGAATGAATGGATTCAAAACAATAGGGACTTTATTTCCTTTGCCAGCTGGGGTCGAAGGGAGAAGGGGGATTGACTTACAGGGAAGTACATTCACCAAAGGGGGTGGTTTTGCATCAACGACAAACACACACAACTGTCATCACACCATAGTCTGGTCAGTCATGAAACTGTTTTTCAAAGCCTCTCTGATGTGCAGCACATCTAGCTGTGCTCTTCTAATTGCCCTGGTGTCTGGCTGTTCAAAATTGGCCACCAGGTGATTTGCCTCAACCTCCCACCCTGCCATAAACGTCTCCCCCGTACTCTCACAGATACTATGGAGCACACAGCAAGCAGCAATAACAATGGGAATATTGGTTGCCCTGAGGTCTAAACTACTCAGCAAATAGCACCAATGCCCTTTTAAACGTCCAAAGGCACATTCTACCACCATTCTGCACTTGCTCATTCTGCACCATTCTGCAGCACCATTGAGAAGTACCCCTTGCAGTTTATGTACTGGTTGGCAAGGTGGTCCGGTGCCAAGTTAGGGATATGCGTTCAGTCTATCGCCCCACCACAGTTAGGGAATCCCATTGCAGCAAAGCCATCCACTATGACCTGCACGTTTCCCAGTGTCACTACCTTTGGTAGCAGCAGCTCAGTGATTGCTTTGGCTACTTGCATCACAGCAGTGCCCACAGTAGATTTGCCCACTCCAAATTGATTACCGACTGACCGGTAGCTGTCTGGCGTTGCAAGCTTTCACAGGGCTATCGCCACTCGCTTCTTAACTGTGAGGGCTGCTCTCATCTTGGTATTCTGGTGCTTCAAGGCAGGGGAAAGCAAGTCACAAAGTTCATGAAAGTGCCCTTATGCATGCGAAAGTTTCGCAGCCACTGGGAATCATCCCACACCTGTAACACTATGCGGTCCCACCAGTCTGTGCTTGTTTCCCGGGCCCAGAATTGGCGTTCCACGGCATGAACCTGCCCCGTTAATACCATGATCTCCAAAGCGCCAGGGCCCGCACTTTGAGAGAATTCAGTGTCCATGTCCTCATCACTCTCATCACCGCACTGCCGTCGCCTCCTCCTCACCTGGTTTTTCAGGTTCTGGTTCAGCATAAACTGCATGATAATGCGCGAGGTGTTTACAATGTTCATGACTGCTGCGTTGAGCTGAGCGGGCTCCATGTTCCCAGTGCTATGGTGTCCGCGCTGAAAAAAGGCGTGAAACGATTGTCTGCCGTTGCTCTGACGGAGGGAGGGGCGACTGACGACATGGCTTACAGGGAATTAAAATCCACAAAGGCGGAGGCTTTGCATCAAGGAGAAACACAAACAACTGTCACACAGAATGGCCCCCTCAAGGATTGAACTCAGAAGCCTAGGTTTAGCAGGCTGTTGATTTCACGGAGGGGGGGGGAGCAAATTAATACAAAACAAATCTGGTCTATTTCTTGTTTTGATCCACTCTATCTATGTTTTACATCTTAGGCTGGCAGCAGACGGTGCAGTACGACTGCTAGCCATCGTCATCTCCTGGCTGCTCGGCAGAAGATGCTGCATTACGACTACTAGCCATCGTCATCTCCTGGCTGCTCGCCAGAAGATGCTGCATTACGACTACTAGCCATCGTCATCTCCTGGCTGCTCGGCAGAAGATGGGAAATGACCTGGCTGAGTCACTCCCATCTCTGTATGATGACGATGGCTTTCAGTCCTAATGCACCGTCTGCTGCCAAAAGGCAATGAGCTGCTGCTGTGTAGCAATGCAGTCCCATGTCTGCCAGCACCCAGGAGACATACGGTGATGGTGAGCTGAGCGGGCTAACTGCTTGCCGTGGTATGGCATCTGCACAGGTAACCCAGGAAAAAAGGCGCGAAACGGTTGTCTGACGTTGCTTTCATGGAAGGAGAGAGGGGGGGGGGGCCTGACGACATGTACCCAGAACCACCCGCGACAATGTTTTTTGCCCCATCAGGCAGTGGGATCTCAACCCATAATTCCAATGGGCGGGGGAGACTTTGGGAACTATGGGATAGCTACCCACAGTGCAACACTCTGGAAGTCAACGGTAGCCTCAGTACTATGGACGCACACCGCCGAATTAATGTGCTTAGTGTGGCCGCATGCACTCGACTTTATACAATCTGTTACCAAAAATCGAATTCTGTAAAATCGGAGTAATTTCGTAGTGTAGACATACCCTTAGAGCAAGGCAAGTCCCTGACCTAGCAGAAAAGGTATAGATTGCACAGGTAATTGTGCCTAGCCTTGCAGGCAGCCCTAGACATGAGATCTGGTTCCCAATGAGCAGCCCAGACTGTAACCCCAGCAAAAGGCAGGCAGAACAATGCATTGGACACCAATGCAGATCAGTGACCTGAGCCCGCTAACTGGGCCCCACCAGGGATTCAGTGACGACAAGGCCAGGAACTGCCACCACAAACTAGCTGCAACTTGTGCTCAGGTGCGTTTGTTAGACTGCCCATCCTGGACTGCATGTCTTCATCTCCATCACTGCTGCATTCACTCACAGGGCACAAATTTCTGCAGCAACATCCCATTCCATTGCAACAGCCTCTTGCTACATGAGACATGCCAGGATCACTCACTGGGCGCCCTCGGCTTGACCACGTCTGCGTGTCAGGATTCTCATTCCCCAGCTGCTCCTGTCGCTACCAAACGCACATAAAGGAAATCATTGGAAGGATCTCAGGATTGAGTCCAGTTGACCATTCACAGTGTCCCTTATGAGGGTAGCCTACCACCTCAATTGGACTTGTTAACAATCTCTTTGATTGGACTTCTGAAAAAATTCCTGAGATGTTTTGGGCAGGAAGGGACTTCTATAACTGGCGGCTTTCTTGTCCTGCTGTGTTTGAAGTCCTTTGGCCTGGTTGCAAAAAGAAATTAAACATATGTCACTTAGATACATCTAAGATCTCAGGCCATGTCTACACTATAAAATTACATCAACCTAATTTACGTCAGCATACAGCCGCCACAGTAATTACATCCCTTGTGCATGTTTGCACTTTGTGCCTTGTGTTGGCAGTGCATGTCCTCACCATGAGGGCTTGTATCGATTGTACTGTCAGTGCAAGGCATTGTGTGACGGCTCCTGAAAGCCAGTAACAGTCGACATGAGCAATGCAGTGTCTATGCTGACACTGCGCCAATCTAATTACATCAACCTTGACTCTATGCCACTCCTGGAGGTGGAGTTATTAAGTTGGCATAGTGGGGCAGTTACATCGGCTGGAGTGAAATTTAAGTGAAGACACTTCCATACTTAGATAGATATAAGCTGCCTTGCATTGACCTACTTCTATAGTGTCAACCAAGCCTGAGATTTCTTCCTCAAATTTTCCTCCATAAAAACAGCAACAAATCTCTCCCCTTCCTTCATCTGCACAGAACCCCCCACAAAAACTAAGAATATTGAGACAAACACTTTGTGTGTGACCAAGAGTTCACGGTCAGAGGGAAGATCAAACACCCATGAAGAAGCGTTTGAACTCATTCCCATGTCTCAACCCCTAAACATCATGGTGGCACTACATAGGTGAGGCTCAAACATTGGAACTGATCCCTGACCACATATGAATTTTGGATGAAACCTAAGGGAGTCAGGTACCCATGTCCAGCTGGGGTTTGGTGCTTAATTCTCTTAGGCTCCTTTGGAAATCCTGGCTTTCCTGGTTGCCAGACACCAAGTCTATCCCAGATTTGGAAGTACTGGCTCTAACTTGAGCTCAAGAGAACATGCTCTCCAAGATGTAGAAAAAAGCAAATTTGAGAAGATCTAAGACCAGGCAAAAGAGGCAGAAGAGGACAGTGGTTTGTGCAGATGGACACACATGCACATTTGTATGTACAGATACACCAATTAATGTAAACAGTCTTCCATTGTAACCACTGCATTGTGCATCACTCTGTATTGTCCACATCTGATATTTTCTTAGTAAATTTCCTGTCCTTCATTGACCTGAATTATACCATTGTTTTGGGGGAAGAATAAAACTATTCACTTATTTCTGACAGCAAAAGTACATCAGAGATTTTTATTCCCTGTCCAATTTCCAAATTTTTCAAGTCCCACAACTTTTTAATCACGTCTCACTTCAACCCGTCGCCATTATGGACAATTTGGTATCTCCAAAGCTTTGTTCTTAACAATGCCCAGTGTAGCTTGACTTCTGTTTTCACAAAAGTAATTGCAATTACTGAAACAGCCTCATGCATCTCTGGGGGGAAATGTTTCACATCATGATGAAACACTAGTTTATCTTTCGGAGAGACGTCTGTCTGATCTGATGGACCATTACAACGTACTGTCTCTTTGCTATTCATTCTCTGCTGCCTTTCAATGGTTAATTTCCTGAAATAACTGCCTGTCATAAATATAAAGGGAAGGGTACCCACCTTTCTGTATACAGTACTATAAAATCCCTCCTGGCCAGAGGCTCAAAATCCTTTTACCTGTAAAGGGTTAAGAAGCTCAGGTAACCTAGCTGGCACCTGACCAAAAGGACCAATAAGGGGACAAGATACTTTCAAATCTGGGGAGGGGGAAAAGGCTTTGTTTTATCTGTTCTTTGTCTGTCTGTTCTGTGTACTTGCCGGAGACAGATCAAGAAGGCAAGCAATCCAACTCAATTAGAATTAGTAAGTAATAATAAGGAAATGTGTTAGCTTACTTTTATTTTGGCTTGTGATTTTCCTTGTCTAGAGGGAGGTTTATCCCTGGATTTGTAACTTTAAGGTTTTGCCTAGAGGGGAGATCCTATGTGTTCTTGAGTCTTTTGTTGTTCTGTAAAGCACTTACCATTCTGATTTTACAGAGGTGATTCTTTCACCTTTTCTTTAATTAAAATTCTTCTTTTAAGAACCTGATTGATTTTTCATTGTTTTAAGATCCAAGGGTCTGGGTCTGTGTTCACCTGTACCAACTGGTGAGGATATATTCTCAAGCCTCCCCAGGAAAGGGGGTGTAGGGTCTTGGGGGATTATTCTCAAGCCTGCCCAGGAAAAGGGGTGTAGAGGCTTGGGGGGATATTTGGGGAAGGTAGGGCTCCAAGTGGCCCTCCCTAAATGTTTGTTTAAATCACTTGGTGGTGGCAGCGTTACAAATCCAAGGTATAAGAGAGAAATTGTGCCTTGTGGAGTTTTTAACCTAAGCTGGTAGAAATAAGCTTAGGGGGTCTTTCATGCGGGTCCCCACGTCTGTACCCTAGAGTTCAGAATGGTGAGGGAACCCTGACACTGCCCATTGCTCATTCCTGTCACAACACTTCCAGCTAGTGGTTCTCTTGCAGAAGAAATCTCTCCTTCCGATCAGATATCCTCTACTGACAGTTAGTAGCCAATTTGCACTGGAGTTCACATTTATTTTTATTTTTTGAGAAACAAACAAGGTGGGTGAGGTAATATCTTTTATTGGACCAACTCCTTTGGGGAGAAAGACAAGTTTTCGAACTACACAGAGCTCTTCTTCAGATCTGGAGAAGTAACCAGAGTGTCGCAGCTAAATACAAGGTGGGAGACACTGTTCAGCATAATGGGTTAACAAATGTTGTAGGAGACTGTAGCGGGGTGGTCACCCTGCTCCTGCCCGGAGGGGTTAAAAACAGCCCTGGATAGGGCTGTGGCTGGGGAAAGGCTGATTGGGGAAGCAGCCTCACCTGGGGCCACGCCCCAATCAGGCTGCTGCTGGCCCTATAAAGGGGCTGCTAGGCTGGAGCTAAGTCAGTCTCTCTCTAGCTGTTGAGAGGGATGGGCCTGGCTGCTGGGAGCTGAGCAGGGTAACTAGACTGGAGCAGGGCTGGGGAAGGCCAGAGGAGCTGGGGAGCTCCATCCTGGAAAACCCCCAGGCTGCCAGCCTTGTTAAAGGCCAAGAAGGGTACTGGGGTTGCAGAGGGCAGCCCAAGGGTAGGCAGAGGCAGCAGGTCCAAACCCTCCTTGATGAGTGGCAGTTATACTGCAGGCCGCCCTAGTGAGCGGGGGCTAGAAGGTCACTGGTAGTAGCCAAAGACTGAGGCAAGGTGGGGATAGGGGGTTGGGGGTTCCCCGGAGAGGGGAGACCCATCAAGACTGTGGGGTACTGCAGGGGACAGAACCCCGAGAGAAGGGGCACCGGGGTCCAGGAGGGACACCGGGGCCAGCGGCAAGCGAGATACCGGCCTGCAGAGGGCGCTCCTAAGTCGACAGAGCTAATTCCCAGGACGACCAGCAGGAGGCGCCGCACCGGTGAGTCATCGCCCCGCTACACAGTGGTGGAGAATGCAGGCATAGGCGGTCCGCCCCTGATACAAGGGGCAGGGCAAGGACAGCAGGACTATTGCCCAGAGAGTGGAGAAGAGCAGGACAAAGGGAATGATGAATCCTGGATATGCTGGGGTTTTCTATGCAGAGACCCCAGGTGCCATCCCTGGTTGGGCCCCGGTGTCAGCGCCCCAGTGGAAGGAGGCCGACGACCTGCATGGTGGCCGAGGAGGGACTGTGGGAGGTGCAGAAGGCCCTCCGTAAATGGTTGGGCCAGCTGGCAAGGGAGCAGCGGGCCCTAGTACAACTCCTTCGGCGGGAGTTCAGGAGGAACTGCCGAGAGCTGAAGGAGAAGCTCGATGCCAGGGCCAGGAGGCCTGGGGCCGAACGACGGGCTTGTTATGCCTGTGCAAGTTGGGGACATTTAAAATGGGACTTTCCCTACTGGGATGGGGGCAGGACGCCTCACCCAGAGGGGAGACCGGGGCAAGTCCCAAGGCCAGTCCGCTGGGTGAGGGAATCCAGGCTGCTGCCAACCTGATGGGCCTGTGGGCAACAGGGCCCCATACAGTGGACGTGCCCAGGCCTGACACGGCGGGTCCAGGTCAGGCCTGATGAGAGGGCAGGACCCCCGACGGACCAAAAAAGGGCCAAGGCAGCAAAGGGGCAGCGAGCCTGCTTTGGCTGCTGGAAACAAGGCCACATAAAGAGGGATTGCCCCCTAGGAGGAGGGCAACCTCCGAGCTGTGGAGCTCCGGCCTGGGAAACCCCCAGGCTGCCAGACTTGTTAAAGGCCAGAAAAGGTACTAGGGTTGCAGAGGGCAGCCCAAGGGTAGGCAAAGGCAGCAGGTCCAAACCCTCCTTGCTGATGATGAGTGGAATTTACACTGCAGTCTGCCCCAGTGAGCGCTAGATGGTGACTGGCAGTAGCCAAAGACTGAGGCGAGGTGGGGATAGGGGGTTGGGGGTTCCCCAGGGAGGGGAAACCCCATGAAACTGTGGGGTACTGCAGGGGACAGAACCCCGAGAGAAGGGGCACCGGGGTCCAGGAGACACCAGCCTGCAGAGGGTGCTCTAGAGTGGACAGAGCTCATTCCCAGGATGACCAGCAAGAGGCACCGCAACAGTGAGTTGTCACCCCACTACAGAGACCACTTAAAATGAACTGGGGAATGAGCATCTCTGTAGTCATAGGACACTGTTGGGTTAGTAGGCAGCAGGGTGTGCTACAGATTGTGGTAATGTGCCATAAAACCAATAAAGCCTACATGTGAATAAAAATAATCTCTCAAACCTCCCCACATCATTTTTTGACCAGATCTAAAACTAATAAAAGACAAGGACACCCTCTCCTGTAAGGAGCTGTGGGACTAGAATGTGGGTTAGCAGAGCCGGGGACAGCTAATAGTTCCACATCACCAACAAGATGCCATACAGAGGTGTAGCCAAGGAGCAATGCAGAGATCAGGCACTGTTTACCCCTTTTTCCAGATCATTTATGAATAGATTGAATAGGATAGGTCCCAGTACAGACCCCTGAGGGACACCACTATTTACCTCTCTCCATTCTGAAAACTGACCATTTATTCCTACCCTTTGTTTCCTATCTTTTAACCAGTTAGTGATCCATGAGAGGGCCTTCCCTCTTATCCCATGACAGCTTACCTTGCTTAAGAACCTTTGGTGAGGGACTTTTTCAAAGGCTTTCTGAAAATCTAAGTACACTATATTCACTGGATCCCCTTGTCCACATGCTTGTTGACCCCGTCAAAGAATTCTAGTAGATTGGTGACGTATGATTTCCCTTTTCAAAAACCATGCTGACTCTTTCCCAACAAATCATGTTCATCTATGAGAGAATGGGCTACTCCACCCAACCCTCCCTTTTGGGATTCTTAAAATGAAAAGGCTTTGGGTAAAAATTAGCAGAAGAAGCAGCGTCTGCTAACACCATTTCCCTCCCCTCCCCCCGCCGCCGCATCCCCTTTCTTTTTCCCATTTAGCCTTTTTTGAGGGTATGGGGGCACATTTATTTAATTGAAAATAGAGCTGTCGATTAATCGCAGTTAACTGACGCGATTAACACAAAAAATTAATCGTGATTAAAAAAATAAATCACGAGTAATCGCACTGTTAAACAATAGAATATCAATTTAAATTTATTAAATATTTTGAATGTTTTTCTACATTTTCAACTATATTGATTTCTATTGCAACAGAGAATACAAAATGTACAGTGCTCATTTTATATTATTTTTTATTACAAATATTTGCACTGTAAAAATTATAAACAAAAAAAGTATTTTTCAATTCACTTCATACACATACTGTAGTGCCATCTCTTTATCATGAAAGTGTAACTTACAAATGAAGATTTTTTTTGTTACATATCTGCACTCAAAAACAAAACAATGTAAAACTTCAGAGCCTACAAGTCCCTCAGTCCTACTTCTTTTTCAGCCAATTGCTAAGACAAACAAGTTTGTTTACATTTATGGGAGATAATGCTGCCTGCTTCTTATTTACAATGTCACCTGAAAGTGAGAGCAGGTGTTTGCATTGCAATTTTGTAGCTGGCCTTGTGAGGTATTTATGTGCCAGATATGCTAAACATTGGTATGCCCCTTCATGCTTCGGCCACCATTCCAGAGGACATGCTTCCATGCTGGTAGGCCAGACTGCCTCCGTCCTGGTCTCTTACAATATCACCCGTGGGTGAACATGTTTCACAAAGTTCTCATTCCATGTCTGACCTCTCAGTCCTCATCCTCAGAGCAAACCTGCCAAACAGATTCAAAAGGCGAGCCAGCCAGCTTAAATTCACAATTTTGCTAAATGCTAAAAATCATGAATTTAATAAAGACGCTGGATTTATGGCTAATTACAACAACTTGTTATCCACTAACCTCCCCCACACACACATTTTTTTGTCCTATAACTTCAGAGAAGTTAACTTGCCACTTCTCCTCTAATGGTCTTTTACAATATGTGCTAACTCCTTATGCTAAAAAACCTGTTCCACCGTGTATTTAGCTGTGGCACTCTGAGTGCATTTCCCTGAAGAGCTCTCTGCAGCCCAAAACCTTATCCGTTTCGCCAACAGAAGTTGCTCCAGTAAAAGATATCACATCACCTACCTTTGTCTTTCTCAACTATTACACTGTGCAGCCATCTACTGGACATGACACAATATGACTATCTGACATTCGTAACAACCCTTAATGACATCTAGTGCCGATTATACAGTATAGCCGCCCCTTCCCCACCCCCACCCTCTGCTGCCTCTACTGCCCACTATACAGTATAGCCGCCCCTTCCCCACCCCCACCCTCTGCTGCCCCTAGTGCCTATTACGCAGTATAGCTGCCACGTCCCTCTGTGGCCCATTATACTATATAGTCTTTCTCATTTTGTGGTCCATATAGTATCTATTTATCCAAGCACGTACTTCTAGCTTAATTAGTTTCACCCACACACAAAGAGAACCAATTTTCCGTCTGCACCAGATGCAAGTATCTCATTTTATTACTTAGAAAACAAAATGTGAAAAACTATATATTGAAAAGCCATTTGCCCACAATATTTTCCACAGCACAATCAACTATTCTCTATTCTTTAAAATGTAATTAATTGTGATCAATACAAGGATCAGACCATGTGTCTCAGATTTTCAAACAAGCCTAAGGGAGTTAGGAGCCTAACTTAGAGAGTTGGGTGCCTAACTTTCTTAAGCCCCTTTGAAAACGCCAGCTGTGTAGAATATGATTGCTCAATGAAGCTCAAGGTTGCAGGAACATTCTTCATTAATCTTTAAACTGTCTCATGTCCTCTAGACCTTTTTCTTGCTGAGGCCCACCCCAATATGTTATAAAAACTCCACAGCCCACCTATGCCATAACAACTGGTTTTCCGCATACAAAAGCCAGGGACAGCATTAAGGGGTAGAAAGGAGGGCAATTGCCTGGGGCCCCATGTCACAGGAGCCCCCACGAAGCTACGTTGCTCAGGCTTTGGCTTCAGCCCTTTGTGGCAGGGCTCATGGACCCAGGTTTCAGCCCCATGTGATGGGGCTTTGGCTTTCTACCCTGGGCCCCAGAAAGTTGGGTTGCCAACCCTCCAGGATTGTCCTGGAGTCTCCAGGAATTAAAGAATAATCTTTAATTAAATATCATGCCATGTGATGAAACCGCCAGGAATCCATCCAAAATTGGCCTGCTTGGCGGACCTCCTGAAACCTGAAACCCCCCAGAGGGCCCCAGACCACTGGCTAAGAACCACTGCTCTAGACTGAGTCTTGAGCAATCTGGAATTGATCACCAGACTCTGTTTCATAGCTTGAGAAATGTCTAAGGGTCTAGAATATAATCTGAGGAGTCTAGAATGCCTCTTTGGGAAAGTGGAGCACAGCTCGATGGTTTTTTTTGCAGTGTCTTATGGAATCTATACAGTATTTCCAGAAATCCCTGAAGAGGCAAGAATTTCTCAAAAGAAATCCAGAAATTTCCTAGACTGGAATGAGTCTGGAAGATTCAGTAAATTACCCAGAAGAATGAAGAATGTGTCAGGAGTATTCAGAACATGTCTTAAGGAGCTTCTCATTTACTTTTGCCCAATAGTTTTTGACCCTTTCACTTCCCCATTCCTCAGCCTGTCGATGATGGGGTTAAGCATGGGAATGAGAACTGTGTAGATCTAGGAGAGGAGCTTGTCAATAGCCACTGAGCAGGTCAATTTGGGACATAAATACACAACCATTCCTGAGCCATGAAACACGGTCACCCCAAGGAACTGTGAGGAGCAGGTGGAGATGGCCTTTTGTCTGCTCTCAGCCACCAGCATCTTCAGGACGGTGTGGATTATTTTAATATAAGAGATGAGTATGGGGACAAATGGGGGACTTCAAAGAGCAGGGCATCTGTGAACACAGTTATCTTATCCCAGTAGGTGTCTGCATAGGACAATTCCAGCAGAGGGGAACGTCACAGAAGAAATGGTTGATTTCAGAAGAGCAGGAGAAAGGCAAAGAAAGCACAAAGCATGTCTGTCCCAGCTGCACTGGGATATTGAACATCCAGGAGCCGGCTACCAGCCGAACAAAGACCTTCTTGTTCATGATGAGCATGTTACGCAGGGGCTCACATATGGCCACATATCAGTCATAGACCATGGTAGCAATGTGGGTGATGGAGAAATTAGAGACATCCCCTTCACATCAATACACGTCTCCATTCAAGCCTCCATAGACCTTTGGGAAGGAAGCCTGCTCCCAGAGACCTCAGGAAGTCCTCGGTAGCTCAGAAAGACTGCAGATGCTCAGGGGAAGCCCTGGCCAGAGACAACCCACCTCCATTCCCCCCAATCCAGATCCATTTTAGGTGCATAGCACTTGACGTACTTAAGCTAAGACTTTCAAAGCAACGTAAGGGATTTGGATGCCCAGTTCCCATTAACATTCATTTGAATTGGGTGTCAAATTCCCTTCAATATCTGCATAAATTGCAGCCTTAAAGCTTTCTCTTTGGAAACTAGAAGAATGGATGAGATGCAAAAGTTGACCCAGGAGGTAAAATAAGGGGAACACATTATTTCCATGAGTCCGAAACACTCACTGCCAAAAAACAGACTTTAGCAAACTCAGAGAACTGGTGGGTAAGGTCCCACTGGAAGAAAATGTGAGGAATAATGGAATTCAGGAGAGATGGCCATTTCTCAAGAAGACAATATTAAAGGCACAACCGCCAGCTATTCTGATATGAAGAAAAGACAGAAAGAAGAGCAAGAGGCCAATATGGCTCCCTCGGGAGCTCTTTAATGACCTGAAAAATCAAAAAGGAAGCCTACAAAATATGGAAACAGAAAACCTACCAGAAAAGGCCTACTGAAAACAGGTAACTGAGCCTGATCTTCCAGCCAGCCCTCGACATGAGATATAGTTCCCATCTAGCAGCCCAGATAGTAACTCGAGAAAAATGCAGGCAGAACAATGCATTGCACACCAGTGCAGATCAGTCACCTGAGCCTGCTAACTGGGCCCCGCCAGGGATTCAGTGAGAACAAGGCCAGGAACTGTCACCACAAAGTAGCTGCAACTTGCATCATCACCAGTGAGTGGGCACTGAGCAGTGCTCATGTGTTTTTGTGAGACTGCCCATCCCGGAGTGCATGTCTTCATCTCCGTCGCTGCTGCATTCACTCACAGGGCGCAAATTTCTGTAGCAACATCCCATTCCATTGCAACAGCCTCTTGCTACATGAGACATGCCAGGATCACTCACTGGGCGCCCTCGGCTTGATCACGTCTGCGTGTCAGGATTCTCATTCCCAAGCTCTGTTACCCGGGGTTTTCAGAACCCCCAACACTGGTATCTTAACTATTTCACTCCAGGCAGTGTCAGGAATTTATCAATAGGAACAAAGCAATTCTGTCTCATCAAGGATTAAATACAAGTAAGCGTGCTCTTTTCTAACACTGCAGTTTATTAGATTTAAGCACACACACACATAACGAATAGGTTTAGAACATCCCAGATATTTACCTAACATCTGAAATGGTATTGAGTAATTAACAGCAGGTTCGCAGTGGCCAGGTTATCACCTGCCGGGGAGAAAAGGTATCAGGAAAAAACATCTCTCAAGATGGCTTCAGAGCACTGCTCCCAAGTACACTCTATTAGCTAATCTTTTATAACTAACTTCTGCAAAACACATAGGTCATAATGACTCCTACTGGATCATCACTTTTCTAACTTTCAATAAACGTTTAATATCAGAGTCATCTAGATTCAAGGTTTTCCAACCACCACGGTTTTCAGTCTCACTTGTTTACCTGTCTGTCCCCTCCTCCCATTCTGATTAGCAGAAACTGCCAGCTAGATATGACCTTGCTTCTGAAAACCTGTCTCCAAATTAACCCTTAACTATGTGGTGTTCTATTTCATTAATTCATTGTGGCTGAATGCACATAATATGGTTGCAATTCGCTTGATCACATTCTGGGATACACACAACTCTCAAATCCAGGGCAACAGCTCCTCCTGCCTCTACCAAACGCACAGAAAAGAAACCATTGGAAGGGACTCAGGCTTGAGTCCAGTTAATCATTCACAGTGCCCCTTATGAAGGCTGCCTGCCACCTTAATTGGACTTGTTAACTACCTCTTTGATTGGATTTCTGAAAAAATCCCTGAGAAGTTTTGGGCAGGAAGCTTTATTGGGGATTTATTGTCCTGCTGTATTTGAAGTCCCTTGGCCTGGTTGTAAAAAGAAATTAAACATGGGTGCCTTAGATACTTCGAAGATCTCAGGCCATGTCTACACTACAAAATCACGTTGACCTAACTTACATTGGCAAACAACTGCCACGGTAATTACATTGCTTGTGCATGTCTACACTTTTCTCCTTGTGTCGGCAGTGTGTGTCCTCACCAGGAGGGCTTGTATTGATTGTACTGTCAGTGTGGGGCATTGTGGGATGGCTCCTGAGAGCCAGTAATAGTCGACATGAGCAACTTAGTATCTATACAGACGCTGCATTAACCTAATTACATCTACATCACTCATGGAGGTGGAATTATTAAGTCGGCATAGCAGGGTGGTTATGTTGGCGGGAGTGAAATTTAGACACTTCTGTAGTAAGGTCGATGTAAGCTGCCTAAATCTGTGGTGTAGACCAGGCCTGAGATTTCTCCCTCAAACTTTCCTGTATGCGAACAGCAACAAATCTCCCCCATTCCTTCACCATCACAGAACCCCGCACTAAAACTCAGAACATTCAGAAAAAATTTTGTGTGTGACCAAGAGTTCAGGGTCTGAGGGAAGATCACGCACCTATGAAGAAGTGTTTGAACTGATTCCCATATCTGAACTCTAAACACCACGATGGCACTGCATAGGTGAGGCTTGAATATTGGAACTGATCCTTGACCACATATGAATTTTAGATGAAACCTAAGGGAAAGGGGCACCCATGTCCAGCTGGGGTTTGGTGTTTCATTCCCTTAGGCTCCTTTGGAAATCCTGGCTTTCCTGGTTGCCAGACACCAAGTCTATCCCAGATTTCGAAGTACTGGCTCCAACTTGAACTCAAGAGAACATGCTCTCCAAGATGTAGAAAAAAGCAAACTTGAGAAGATCTAAGACCAGGCAGAAGAGGACAGTGGTTTGTGCAGATGGACACACAAATTAACATTATTTCTATGAGTAAATTTCCTGATGAAACCTGTCTCACTTTGACGGGAATTATACAAGTGTTTTGGGGGAAGAATAAAACTATCCACTTATTTCTGTCAGCAAAACTACATAGGAGATTTTTATTCCCTGTCTAATTCCCAAAATTTTCGAGTCCCAAAACTTTTTAATCAGGTCTCACTTCAACCCGTCGCCATTATGGACAATTTGGTGTCTCCAAAGCTTTGTTCTTAACAATGCCCAGTGTGACTTAACTTCTGTTTCCCCAAAAGTAATTGAAATTATTGAAACAGCTTCTTGCGTCTCTGGGGGGAAATGTTTCACATCATGATGAAACATGAGTTTATCTTTCTGAGAGGCGCCTGTCTGATACGATGGACAATTACAACGTACTGTCTCTTTGCTAATATTCATTCTCTGCTGACTTTCAGTGATTATTCATTTCCTTAAATAACTGCCCAGTGCTCATTCCTGACACTACACTTCCAGCTAGTGATTCTCTTGCAGAATAAATCTCTCCTTCCCAACAGGTATCCTCTACTGAGAGTTAGTGGCCAATATAGACTGGAGTTCACATTATTTTTTTTATTTTTTTTTGGAGAGACAGACAAGGTGGGTGAGGTAATATCTTTTATTGGACTAACTCCTTTGGGGAGAAAAACAAACTTTAGAGCTGCACAGAGCTCTTCTTCAGGTCTCAAGAACTTAACCAGAGTGCCGTAGATGAATACAAGGTGGGACAAACCGTTCAGCTTAAGGGGTTAACACATGTTGTAAAGGAGCACTTAAAATGAACTGGGGAATGAGCACCTCTGTAGTCATAGGACAATGGTGGGTTAGTAAGCAGCAGGGTGTGCTACAGATTGTGGTAATGGGCCTGTGACGTTATGAGTGTAATATAATATCTCAGGACAGGGCCAGAAAGAGTTAATTAACTCGCAGAATAACCTGACCTAGGGATGAACCTTAAAAACTGGTTAGAAAGATAGGTAAATAAATAAAGCTTTAAAACGCAAGTCTGCATTGTTAGAGATCTCAAGGGTAAATGTTTGCTCAGGTCTTGTGGTGTCAGCAAACAAGGCCTGTCTATATGTCTCTTTAAAGGTTGTAGTAACCTGTAGCTGAACTGTTTAATGGATAAATTACCCTGTGCTAATTGCCATGATGTTTAGAGGAAGGAGAATTAAGCCTATTGTTTTCTCAGGCCAAAAGGCTGCTGGAAATGTATAAGAACCCTGGGACATGATCATACATCATCTCAGATCTGCTTTGGTTTCAAGAGGGGGGAACCTTAAGCCATAAGGATTGAGATCCCCAGTCTTTGACTGGAGCCACCCTGAATATGGACATTGGACTATAACCTATGGACTATTTCTAAAAGGACTTTTGGCAACTACAAGCTCACCTCTGCTATGTATCTAAACCTCAAGAATTGAATTCAAGTCTGTCTGTGTATTGATCTTTTAACCAACACTCTCTCTCTTTTCTTTTTTAATAAATTTTAGCTTAGTTAATAAGAATTGACTATAGCGTATATTTTGGGTAAGATCTAAGTTATAATTGAACCTGGGTATGTGGTTGATCCTTTGGGATTGGAAGAACCTTTTCTTTTATATGATGAGATAAGATTCTCAATAATCATCATCATATCTGACAGGTGTGTCTGGACGGAGGCCTGAGGCTGGGTACTTTAAGGGGACTGCGTTGTTTGAACTTCTGAGTAACCTGTATGGTAATATAGAAGTTGTTTTGTGCTGGCTTGGAGTCTAAGTATTGGAATATCCACCAGCAATTGGGGTTTGTCTGCCCCGTTATGTTTGCAGTTCACCCTGATTGAGTGACCTCAGCTGGCTCCAACAGGCAGTACCGTCACAGGGCCATAAAACCAATAAAACCTACATTTGAAGAAAATGAATCTCCCAAACCTCCCCACATCATTTTTGACCAGATATACCAAAAATAAGCACACATGTTCATGTAATTTGCATTATTTTATTTACATTGTTAATCAAATTTGCAATCAAAATATTTGAAGACAACAGCTCTAGTCGAAGTAGTTAAAATTCAGTTTTCATTGGCTGTTTAAGACATATTGATCCTGGAATTGTTTCTGCCCATGCTTTTTCTGCCAACAGTCTCACAAGTCACTTAATCTTTGCATCCTTCATTGCAAAAGCTTTAATAGAAGCCCCCAGAATCATAAAAACAATGTGAAAATTTCTGTGAACATTTTTGGAAAGAAAACAACCAGCTCTCACTTTGTCTGAAATGTTGACTGTGTTACAAGGAATATTTGTAAGTGGTTTTAATTTGGGGAAATTCCTCCCTCCCTCCCCTTTCTCTCACATTGTAATTTTCCCAATTTTTTCTAATTAATCCCCTCTCCCATTCACACTCACACACTTTACCTCAGTTTTCATTTCTTCGTTCTTCTTGTTTTAAAGGCAGGGAGGGCAGGGTTGTAGAAAGTGTTATTTCCTCTCAGTTTTAAATTTTCTTTTGCTTTTTCACATTAAAGAAAATTACTTTTCTCCTCTGAGAAAGAAAGAAAGAAAGAAAGAAAGAAAGAAAGAAAGAAAGAAAGAAAGAAAGAAAGAAAGAAAGAAAGAAAGAAAGAAAGAAAGAAAGAGACTTTTTTTCACAATTAAAATATATGAGAATATATGAGGAATTAAAATATATGAGAAAGTGTGGGGAGGTTCCCCATTTTGTCTCTAAGATGAAGCAATTGCCGCTCGTATACAGGACAGGTTTTCAGCGGGAAGTTAGTATGAAAGAGCTAGGGTGTGGATTTACAGTGCATTAGCTATTCTGCAGTGATGCCACCATTCCACCAATAGCTATTTGCATTCACCATGCCGGGCTTTTTCCCCATGTACACAAGCCCTTAGCTTTGAGCCCTGTCTCAATTCCTGTGAATGTTAAAAATGCATTGACAGCTCTTCTCAGGGCCTCCTTGACCTCTCTGTTCCTCAGGCTCTAGATGAGGGGGTTTACCAAGGGAGTTAGAATAGTGTAGAAGACGGAGAACACTTTGTTAAGGACTCTCAGTGTGTCGGTGTCTGGAAGCAAATAGACAATCATCAGTGTCCCATAGAAAATTGTCACCACAATGAGGTGAGAGGAGCAGGTGGAAAAGGCCTTCTGCCTCCCGGTGGTGGAAGGGACTCTCAGGATGGTGGCGATGATGCACACATAGGATGCCAGGGTCACTAGAAATGGGGGCAGGCTGAATATTGCAGCCATAAGGAAAGCAACAAGGTCCATCAGCCTGGTGTCGCTGCAGGACAGATTTTTTACCGGGGTGAAATCACACAAAAAATGGTCCACTTGATTGGTACCACAAAAAGATAACTGTGACATCAAGGATGTCATTGTGCCACTAGCCAGAAGCCCATTTATCCAAGATCCAGTTGCTAGCTGAAGGGAGAATCTGTCATTCATGAGGGCTGCATAATGCAGTGATTTGCATATCGCTAAATACCTATCGTAAGACATCACAGACAAGAGGCAACATTCGACAACTAACAGAAAAGCAAAGAAATAATGTTGAATGATGCAGATTCAGACAGAAATGGTTCTGTCCCCAGTCAGGAGACTGGCCAGTATCCTGGGCAGGATGGTGGAGCTGTAGCAGGTCTCCAAGCAGGACAAGTTCCCAAGGAAGAAGTACATGGGGGTGTGGAGGTGCTGATCAGCCACAACCAGTGCAACAATGAGGATGTTCCCGGCCACAGTCACCATGTAGATCACTAGAAACAGCAGGAAGAGAAGAAGCTGCAGGTCTGGAAGATTTCCAAATCCCAGGAGGATGAATTCTGAGATGGACGTTTGATTTCCCCATTCTGTGGTCTCCATCGGGTGTATCTGTTGGAAAGGAAACACATTATAGAGTTGTCATCATGGTAAGGGTCTCCTATGGACCACCTAATCAGGAAAAGAAGGTTGATGAGGCATTTTTAGAACAAATAACTCAACTGTCAAAAACACAAAACCTGGTACTAATAGGGGACTTTAGCTGCCCAGACATCGGTTGGAAAAGCAATACGGCAAAACACAACATTAACAATAAATTCTTAGAATGTGTTAGGCCAACTTTTTGTTTCAGAAAGTCAATGAAGTAACTAGGGGGCAGCCATTTTAGATTTGATTCTGACCAACAGGGAGGAATTGGTTGTGAATCTGAAGAAAGAACGTAATTTGGGTGAAAGTGATCATGAAATGCTAGATTTCACGATTCTAAAGAAAGGAAGGAGAAAGCGCTGCAGAATAAGGACAACGGACGTCCAAAAAGCAGCCTTTAACAAACTCAGAGAACTGGTAGGTAAGGTCCAACAGGAAGAAAATCTAAGGCAGTGGTCCCCAACCTTTTCCTTCTGGCGGGCGCCAAAAAAAAACCCCAAAAAAACGAGCGCTGCCGGCGGGCGCCAAAAAAAAAAAAAAAAAAAAAACCCGAGCGCTGCCGGCGGGCGCCAAAAAAAAAAAATAAATAAAAACCCGAGCGCTGCCGGCGGACGCCAAGCGCTGCCGGTGGAGCAAAAAAAAAACCCACCCCGAGCGCTGCCGGCGGAGCAAAAAAAAAAAACCCCCGAGGGCTCCGCGTTGGGGACCCCTGATCTAAGGGATAAAGGAGTTCAGGAGAGCTGGCAATTTCTCAAGGAGACAATATTAAAGGCACAACAGCAAGAGGCCAATATGGCTCCATCAGGGACTCTTTAATGACCTGAAAATCAAAAAGGAAGCCTACAAAAAGTAGACACATGGACAAATTGCTAAGGAGCAGTACAAAAGAACAGCACAAGCATGTAGGGACAAAATCAGAAAGGCTAAGGTACAAAATGAGGTACACCTGGCAAAAGACATATACAGCAATAAGACTTTTTTTAAAAATACACTAGGAAGAAGACAAACGAAAGTGAAGGTCTTCTACTTGGTGGGGAAGACGGAGGTGTTTAAAGTCCGTTTTACTTCAATCTTCACTAAAATGTTTAATGGTGACCAGATGCTCAACACAATTAGTATTAACAACAAAGGGGAAGGAACACAAGCCAAAATCGGGAAAGAACAGTTAAAACATAATAAAATTTGGTGGGATTTTCATAAGTGCCTTGGGGGTTAGACGCCCCAAACCTTATGAAAGTCCTTTGAAAGTCCCAGCCACCTTTTGGTTCTCAGTACTTTTGTAAATCTAGTCGTAATTTTTTTCCTGTTTAATTTATACCATATTATGCACTTTTTGTATCTACTAGAATGTTATTCTCAGTTAACACGTGGAACTCACTAGTGCAGAAAAGCATTTAGCAGGATTGGGGGAAAAGCCTCAGAGAATTATTTTGAATAAGAAGAAGAATGGAGAATAAATCCTTATATTTCAGGTCATAACCAGACATTGACAACCAGGAGTTATAAAGACACTTCCTTTATCAGTTTATTAATCCCTAATTGTCCATTACAGGAATTTTATACTTTCTTCTGCTCATCACAGGACCCAGGATAGCAAAGTTCATGAACTGAGTATGTAAAGGTTTCAACAGGCAAATGGCAACATTTGAAAGCTTCTCCAAGCTTCTCTAATGCCCTTCTAGAATTTTGGATTGTGAAGAAATGGCATTAATGACCTTGTGTTTGCTAATCCAGGGAGTTATCAAATGACATTTTCATATTTCCAGGCTAGCCAAGCCCTCAGTTACACTGACCAGTTTCACACAAGTATTGTTTATGTTCCTTAGATATGCCCATCTTATTATCCAGCATGTGAGACAGACGGGTGATACCTGAGTGTCTCCTTTCTGGGGTCCGTGATGGGTGAAATCCTAGCACTGTTGAAGCAAACGTGATTTCAAAAGGGCAGGGATTTCACCTGGTATTTTGGAAAGTGATTCTTCCTTATTTCCACCATTAATGGAATATACATTATTGATATCCGCCCTAAAACTCCGGGCTGCATGGACGATGCGGCTTACCTGAAACTCTGGGATATTTCAAGCTTGGAATGATGGTCTCTGGGATTCAGGTTCCATTCTCTCAGTCGCCTCTCAAATTTAATGACTCACTAAAGAGAAATGGAGGTGCTGGAGCCACAATCTGTCGTGGAACGGGTTTCTGCCCTGCTAGTCTGAAATGCAGATGCCTCCTTATGCGTGTATCATTCACCAGAGAAGACAGGGTCTCCCCTGACACTGCTCAAGGGCCTTTGGAATGACCGCACCATGGAAATTCCTGGGTTTTCTGTGCAGACAAATAATGATCCCGAAGCAATCAGCCTCCCCCTCTCCAAGGACGTCTCTCCTCTGATACCTGATCAATGGGGTAATTGCACTGCGTGATGCATGTAAAGTCTGGCTCATCTTAGTGTGACCCATGGGAGGCTTTTTTGGGGGGACATGCATGAGGTCAGAGATGCAGGCAGGGCAGAAAAAAAGGAGAGAGTAGCCATACAGTAAACGGAGTGCAGGAGTCAAAGGGAAAACAGAGACTCGGGGCCGATCTACACTTCTAAGTCAGGTTGGCTTAACTATATGGCCTGTGCAATGTAAACAAGCCAACGTAATTCCTGCTGTAGAGACTGCTTCGCTGATGGAAGAACTCCTTTCATCGCTGGAGTCAGTGTCTACGCCACACTGCCTAAGAGCCACACCTGTGCCGCAGTACCCAGGGCCGGTGCAACCATTAGGCAAACTAGGCGGCCGCCTAGGGCACCAAGATTTGAGGGCGCCAAAAAGGCTAAACCAGTAACCCTTTTCCTGCTGCTGTGCTGTCATTCCTCCTCCGGCCGCCAGGGGGCGCTGCGCTGCTCCTGCTCTTCCCCAGGGCCCCTGCTCAGCCCTGCCCCACCCCCACTCCCCTGAGCTCTGCAGCAGGGCCAGGCCTGCGCTCACTGGCCCTGGGAAGTACAGAGACCCGGCCCCAGCCGCGCCGCCGGTGAGTGCTGGGGGGTGGTTCCCCCGGCCCTCCAACCAGCCCCCCCGGAAGCCTGGGGCCCCCCCGCTACCGCCCCCTCGGAGGCCTGGGGCACCCCCCCCCCGCGGGGGGGGCTGTGTAGAGCCCCAGAATATTTAGGGACGGCCCCGGTACCCGCCACCTGCCCGCAGCCAGCCCCACACCCCCCGCCCCCCCCCCAGCCCCCCCCCCCCCCCCCCCCCGCCCGCCGCCCCCCCCCCCCCGCCCCCCCCCCGCCCCCCCCCCCCCCCCCCCCCCCCCCCCCACCCCCCCCCCCCCCCCCCGCCCCCCCCCCCCCCCTCCCCCCCCCCCCCCCCCCCCCCCCCCCCCCCACCCCCCCCCCCCCCCCCCCCCCCTCCCCCACCCCCCCCCACCCCCCCCCCCCCCCCCCCCCCCACCCCCCCCCCCCCCCCCCCCCCCCCCCCCACCCCCCCCCCCCCCCCCCGCCCCCCCCCCGCCCCCCCCCCCCCCCCCCCCCCCCCTCCCCCACCCCCCCCCACCCCCCCCCCCCCCCCCCCCCCCTCCCCCACCCCCCCCCACCCCCCCCCCCCCCCCCCCCCCCCCACCCCCCCCCCCCCCCCCCGCCCCCCCCCCCCCCCTCCCCCCCCCCCCCCCCCCCCCCCCCCCCCGCCCCCCCCCCCCCCCCCCCCCCACCGCCCGCCCCACACCCCCCCCTCCAGCTAGCCCCCCCCCCCCTGCCCTGCCCGCAGCCAGCCCCCCACAGCCCTGTCTCCCGCCAGCCCCACCCCCCCTGCCCTGCCCACACCCAGCCCCACCCACCCCTGTCTCCAGCCAGCCCCACCCCCCCCGCCCTGCCCGCAGCCAGCCCCACCCCCCCTGCCCTGCCCACACCCAGCCCCACCCACCCCTGTCTCCAGCCAGCCCCACACCCCCTGCCCTGCCCGCAGCCAGCCCCACACACCCCTGTCTCCAGCCAGCCCCTGCTGTACCCTCTGCCCGCAGCCAGCCCCACAGCCGCTGCCCGCAGCCAGCCCCACACCTCGTCTCCAGCCAGCCCCTGCTGCACCCCCTGCCCTGTCCGCAGCCAGCCCCACACCCCCCTGCCCCCCCCCCACCCCGCCCCCCCCACCCCCCTCTCCCCCCCCCCCCCCCCTCACCCCCTGCCCCCCCCCCGCCCCCCCCCCCCCTGCCCGCAGCCAGCCCCACAGCCCCTGCCCGCAGCCAGCCCCACACCTCGTCTCCAGCCAGCCCCTGCTGCACCCCCTTCCCTGTCCGCAGCCAGCCCCACACACCCCTGCCTCCAGCCAGCCCCTCCTGCACCTCTGTGCCCGAAGCCAGCCAGCCCCGCACCCTGTTAGGTTATTCATTTATTTTTATTAAATATGTAGACTAAATAATGAAATTAATAAATTTTCAAGCCAAATGTGTATTAATTCTAATGAACAATGCCACATTATGCAGTATTCATTTTTGAAAGTGTACAATAAGCGATGCTCCGGGGGGAGGGGAAAGGGTGGGGGTGGGGGGCGCACGGTGGAAGTTTCGCCTAGGGCGCAAAATATCCTTGCACCGGCCCTGGCAGTACCATTTCTACTGAGAGATACCTTAAGGCAGCCCTACCCTAGTGAGAATTCAGGAGTTGCTGCCCCCTCTCTGCCCCTTCTCAAATGAACTCACACAGAAAAATGATAAAAGACAAGGGCATTACCTCCTGTTATGAGCTGTGGGACTAGAACACGGGTTTGCAAAGCCAGGGACAGCTGATGGTTCCACATCACCACCAGGGGGCAGTGTAGTAGCATGGCCAAGGAGCAAGGCACAGATCAGGCACTGCAGGAAGTACTGCCCAAAGCGTCCAGAGTGACAGCACCCTGAGGCCCTCTGATTGGCCCATGCTCACTATTAAACCAGAGGGTGGGCCGGGAAGATGTCTGGGAATCCACACAGACTTCTGGTCTCCTGTGACTCCAGCCCTCACCTGGCTTTCTGATCTCCGGTCTCTGACACTTGCTTATCAATCCGGCTCTAGCGACTACTCCAATCCCTGATCACTGGGCACCGCCACGTGGCCATCCTTGACCTCTGGATACCAGCCCAGCTGTGACCGGTAGGCCAAACTTCCTGCGCCTTGGTCCCTTACAATATCACCCATGGGTGAACACTTTTCACAAAGTTGTCATTCCATGTCAGACCTCTCAGTCCTTGTGCTGAGAGCAAACTTCCCCAACAGCTTTAAAAGGTGAGCCTGGGAGCTTAAAATCACAACTTCCCTAGATGCTAAAAGCCATGAATGTAATAAAGACACTGGGTTTATGGCTAACTACAACAATCTGTTATCCACGAAACCCCCTTTTTTGTTCTATGACTGCAGAGCAGTTAACTGGCCACTTCTCCTTGAATATTCTCTTACAATATGTGTTAACTCCTTATGTTAAACCATCTGTTCCACCGTATATTTAGCTATGACACTCTGAGTGCGTTTCCTAGAAGAGCTCTCTTTAGCCCAAAAGCTTATCTGTCTCAGCAACAGAAGTTGGTCAGACAAACAATACACCTCTACCCCGATATAACGCGACCAGATATAACACGAATTCTGATATAACTCGGTAAAGCAGTGCTCCTGGGGGGAGGGGGGGCGGCTGCGCACTCCGGCGGATCAAAGCAAGTTTGATATAACGCGGTTTCACCTATAACGCGGTAAGATTTTTTGGCTCCCGAGGACAGTGTTATATCGAGGTAGAGGTGTATGACATCACCTACCTTTGACTTTCTCAGCTATTACAATGTGCAGCCATCTACTGGATGTGACACAGTATAACTATCTGACATTCATAACAATCCCTAATGACATCTAGTGCCCCTTCTACAGAATAGCGGCCACTTCCCACCCCCACTCTATGCTGCCGCTAGTGTCCATTATACATTATAGCCGCCCCTTCCCCGCCCCCACCCTCTGCTGACCCTAGTGCCCATCATACAGTATAGCCGCCCCTTCCCACCCTCACCCTCTGCTCCCCCTGATGCCCATTATACAGTATAGCCCCCCGCTCCCTACCACTCACACTCTGCTGCCCCCTAGTGCCCATTTTGCAGTATAGCCACCACGTCCCAAACCGTCACTCTCTGCTGCCCCTAGTGCCCATCATACATTATAGCTGCCCATTCCTCACCCCACCCTCTGCTGCCCCTAGTGCCCATTATACAATATAACCACCACGTCCCTCTGTGGCAATTATACTATATAATCTTTCTGATTCTGTGGTCCATCTAGTTTCCGTTTATCCATGCACATACTTTTAGCTTACTTAGTTTGGCCAACACACAAAGAGAATCAATTTTCTGTCTGTACCAGATGCAACTATCTCATTTTATTACTTAGAAAACAAAATGTGAAAAAGAACTATATAGTGAGAAACCATTTCCCCATGATTTTTTCTACAGCACAATTACCATTTCTCTATTCTTTAAAATGTAATTGTGTGTGATCAGTACAAGAATCAGACCATTGGGCTCAGATTTTCAAACATCCTTAAGGGAGTTAGGCACCCAACTCTGAGTATTGGGTACTTAACTTCCTTAAGCTGCTTTGAAAACTCCAGCTGTGTAGAAGATTATTGAATGGAGCTCAAAGATTCTGGAACATTCTTCACTAATCTTTACAGTGTCTTGTGTCCCCTAGACTGAGCCTTGGGCAAACTGGAATTCATGACCACAAACTGTTTCCTAGGTTGAGAAATGTCTAAGGGTCAAGAATACAATCTGAGGGGTCTACAATGCCTCTTCAGGGACGTGGAACACACCTTGATTTTTTTTTGGTTGTTGTTTTATTTGCAGTATCTCGTGAAATCTATCAATTATTTTCAGAAATCCATAAGGAGGCAAATAAGTGATCAAAAGAAATCCAGAAATTTCCTAGAGGAAACTGGAATGAGTCTGGAAGATTCAGTAAATTACCCAGAAGAATGTGTCAGGGGTATTCGGAACATGTCTTAAGGAGCTTCTCATGTATGTTTGCCCAATCATTTATGACCCAACAGCTTCCAGCTGGCACCTTTCACTTCCCCATTCCTCAGCCTGTAGATGATGGAGTTAAGCATGGGAATGAGAACTGTGCAGAGCAGAGACTGGAGTTTGTCAATGTCTATTGAGCCAATCGATTTGGGTCATAAATACATAACCATTCCTGAGCCATGGAACAGAATCACCCCAAGCAGGTGTGAGGAGCAGGTAGAGAAGGCCTTGTGTCTGCCCTCAGCTGCCAGCATCTTCAGGACAGTGTGGATGATTTTAATATAAGAGATGAGTATGAGGAGAAATGGGAGGTCTGCAAAGATTAGGGCATCTGTGAACACAACTATCGTATTCCAGTAGGTGTTTGCATAAGACAATTCCAGCAGAGGGGGGACGTCACAGAATAAATTGTTGATTTCATGAGAGCCGCAGAAAGGCAAAGAAAGCACAAAGCATGTCTGTCCCAGCTGCACTGGGATGTTGAGCATCCAGGAGCTGGCTACCAGCCGAACAAAGACGTTCTTGTTCATGATGAGCGTATAATGCAGGGACTCACATATGGCCATGGCAGCAATGTGGATGATGGAAAAATAAAGGAAGGTAGCTTCCAAGGATTAGGGCATCCCCTTCACATTGCTACACGTCTCCTTTCAAGCCTCCATAGAACTTTGGGAAGGAAGCCTTCACCCAGAGACCTCAGGAAGGCCTTGGTAATTCAGGAAGAATGCATTTATTCAGAAGAAGCCCTGGTCAGAGACAACCCACCTCCATTCCCCCCAGTCGAGAGCCATTTTACATGCATAGCACTTAATGTTCTTCAGCTGAGACTTTCAAAGTAACCTAATGGATTTGGATGCCCAGTTCCCATTAGCATTCTTTGAAACTGGGTGTCCAATTCCCTTCTGTACATCGCAGTCTCAAAGCTTTCACTCTGGAAAATAGAAAAACGGGAGATCTACAAAAGTTGACCCAAGAGGGAAAATAAGTGGGAGTGAGATACAAAGGCTTGTGAGAATATGCTTGCACCCACCAATAGGGACCTTCCCCCTGTTGATTAAATTGTCAGACAACTCCAATTCAAAGTGAGTTGAGGTAAAATTAGAGACGGTTCAAAGAAGAGCCCAAGAATGATGAAAGAAATTGAAAACCTGCCTGATATTGAAAGAGTCAAGGAGCTCAATCTATTTAGCTTAACAAAGAGAAGGTTCAGGGGTGACTTGATCCTAGTCTATAAGGACCTACCTGAGCAACAAATATTTAATAATGGGCTCTTCAGTCTAGCAGAGAAAGGTCTAAAATGGTCCAGTGGCTGGAAGTTGAAGCTGAACAAATTCAGACTGGAAATAAGGTGTAAATTTTGAATAGTGAGAGTAATTAACCACTGGAACAATTTACCAAGCATCGTGGTGGATTCTCCATCACTGACAATTTTTAAATCAAGATTGGATGTTTTTCTAACAGATCTGCTCTTGAAATTTTTTCAGGGAAATTCTCTGGCCTGTGCTGTACAGAAGACTAGATGATCACACTGGTCTCTTCTGGCCTTCAAATCCATGAATCTATGAAAATCAAGGTTGGAAAGAGATCTGTACAGAGAGGAAAGCCATGTGCAGAGAAGGAAAATGACCACTAGATGTTACCAGCAATGAGTGTTTTGGTCTCATTGAAATAATGTTTTCCCCTTCCCAAGTGTTTGTGGACATGAACATTCCTCCCAGTGAGGGCTGGTCAAAAAATTTCTATCAGAACATTTTATGATGGAAAGTGGTGTTTTTGACAAAGGGTATGTCTACAGTTACCGTGGATCGACGCTGCAGCAATCAATCCACAGCGGTTTGATTTAGCGGGTCTAGTGAAGATTCACTAAATCAACCGCAGATCGCTCTCCTGTCAACTCCGGTACTCCACCGGAACAAGAAGCATTAGGTTAGTTGATGGGAGAGTTGCATAACTTAGGTAGACTTAACCCTGTAGTGTAGACCTGCCTAAATGTGAATTTTTGTGGAAAGGGTCTGAATTCTTTGAAAGCATTCCATTTTTCATCACAAAACTGAAAATAGTTTGGCCAAAGGTTTTTGGTGGTCCTTGGCAGAAATATTTTGGCATGGTTCAGCTGACAGAGTGCTGTAAAATGGGAACAATTTTCAGGTTAGAGCCCAAATTTTCAGCTTTCCCACAAAACTCAAAATTTTCCATGTAACATTTGTATGAAAAGGACAATTAAGAAAGAAAGAAAGAAAGAAAGAAAGAAAGAAAGAAAGAAAGAAAGAAAGAAAGAAAGAAAGAGAAAATGTCCTTCCTCATTCCTCAAACAAAGAGACAAAGTTAAAATTGGAAAATCATACAGAGTTCAAGCTGGAATTTTCAAAGGCGCCTAAGAGAATTCTCATTTAAATTGAAAGAGAGTTGACATGTAACTCCCTTCAGTGACTTAGAAACTCTTCAGGAAAAAACATAAAGAACATTTAAAATAGAAGGTTTTAGAAAATGATTATTTTTTCTTCATCGAGAGCAGGACAATGTTCAAAGTTGAGTACCTAACTCAGTTAGGCATCTTTGAAAATCACAGCTCAAATGAGCAAATTCTGAAAGCAAGATCAACCAAAACCTGAAAAATTTCCGATGAAAACCCCAGAAGCTTCCAATCCCACCATGCATCCTACCTTCCACCACTGTAGAACTCCATAGTGACCTAAAACCATTTTAGAACACCATAGTGACCTACAGCCATTGTAGAACAACATAGTGACCTACAGCCATTGTAGAGCACCATAGTAACCTACGGCTGTTGTAGAACACCATAGTGACCTATAGCCATTGTAGAACAACATAGTGACCTACAGCTGTTGTAAACAACATAATGACCTACAGCTGTTGTAAGACACCGTAGTAACCTACAGCTGTTGTAGAGCATCATAGTGACCTACGACCTTTGTAGAACACCACAGTGCCTGCTACCATGACTAACCCATTTGAGCACTCCTGGTATTAAGCACTATGCCTAGCAATAAATACTTGCAGGATTGGGATCGAAGGACCGTCCACCACCCTTAGTGAGGGTAGGGTGGAATCTCAGTCTATTGGTAGCCTCACTCAATGGGAACGGGTTCCAAATAAATAAATAGATAAAACATCAGGTAAATGCCACAAAAGAACTGGCAATCAAAAAGCCGAGGGGGAAAATAGGTAACAAAAAACCAAGGCAACTGGAAATCAATGGGAGAAATACTGTAAGCAAAGGACTGTTGTAGGAGCAGCAGTGATCTGTATACTCTGTATGATTATGCTATGTATAACCTGTATGTTCCCCCCACACCTTGTCTCCTCTTCCTCTCTGAATACCTGTTAAATGGCTTTCCCCCTCCTCCACCCTCCTGGAATGCTTGTGGGATGAATGGGCTGGTTGAACAGCTGGAAGATCAGAAGAGCTCCCAGGTAGACAAGGTGTCTGGGACTCTAATTAGGTAGCGCTCACACACCCAATGCATGGACACTGCATGGACACTGCCTGAGGTGGAGTGTGACCAACCAGACGCAGCCAAGTCATCTCTAGTCGCAGGCCATGAGGAGCAGGTCCTTAAAAGGAGAAGGGGCCATGTGCTCAGTGGTGCACTCACAAGCTTGTACCTCCTGTAAAGGCCCTTCACCCAGACTGCCTGGCCAGTGGTTCGCTGCGTTGCATTCCATGGTGCCTCGGGAAGACTTACCTTCATCGCCCCGTCCATCGCTGTGCTGTGGGACACTTACCTTGAAGGATCCTGACATCTCCAGTGCTGTGCCTGTCCTGGGAGCGTGAGTATGCGAGTGTGAGTGTGAACCTCCCCCTCTCTTCTTTTGAGCTTAGCTATCAGTATAATAAACGTGCTGCTTTCTGCCAAACTCTGGTGGGTCATTAGTCCTCCCTAAGCTTACTAGCTGGCCCAATTTCGGGTAACATTAAATGGTGGAGAATGCGTGCAGCTTAGTGGAGTATTTGACCCAAGAGTAGGGGTCCCCTGGTGCCCCCTGGTGCTCTCTTGGGTGGGTCCGGCTCGAGCATGCATGAAAAAGTGGTAGGCTAGCAACCCAGTGCAGGGAGAAAAGGACGCCACTGTTGAGTGCCAGTGTAGGGCAAGGGAGAGAATTAGGTGTAAATCCCCTGGTGCCCCCCCCCCCCCGGTGGTCTCTTGGGTGGGTCCGGCTCGAGCCTGCGTGAAAAAGTGGTAGGCTAGCAACCCAGTGCAGGGAGAAAAGGACGCCGCTGCTAAGTATGCCATTGTGGGGCAAGGGGAAGGAAAAGGCAAAGCAGCCTGAGCGAGAAGACTTGGGGAGCGGCGCCGCCGCCTGGGGTGTTGTTAGAATGGCTCCAAAAGAAAGGGGCAGATCCCTGGATGCCGGGGCGGTTCCACCTGGGAGTACAATTCATGACTTGGAGAAGGAACGGGATATGTGGAAGGCGCAGGTTCTGACTACGGAAGTAGAGATTGCTGCTCTGAGCCAGGCAGTTACCTGCCTGAAGGATCTGGTCCTGGAGGGGTCTGCCTGGGAGAACAGGGTCCAGCGGCCTTATTCAGCCTGGGTCGCCACCATTGGGGTGAAAGCTATCAGTAAAATAAATGTGCTGCTTTCTGCCAAACTCTGGTGGGTCATTAGTCCTCCCTAAGCTCACTAGCTGGCCCAATTTCGGGTAACAAGGACAAGGAAAGAAACATGTATTTCAACAAATTGAGAACAGGAATGAAAAAAATGGGGACCCAATTCTACAAAAAACTTACTATTGGATTTACAGCCTGATCTCAAATGCCTTGAAATCAATGGTTTCCATAGATTACAAAGTGACTTGGATCAGGCCTGATCATTGCTTCCTTTACTGTTGTATCCCACCTCCTGAAGTATGACAGCAGAACAGTCCTCCTAATCTAAGGGTATGTCTATACTTCAACCGCTAAAGCGCTTCTGTGTAGACACTACCTATGCCAACAGGAAGGCTTCTCCCATCAGCATTGTTAATCAACCTCCCCCAAAAGATGGTTGGTAGATGTATGGAAGAATTCAAGCCCCAAGAGATGGTAGATAGGTCGATGGAAGAATAGCACTGTCTCCATGGGGATTAGGTAGGGATTTTCCATATTCCAAAGAGACGTAGCTATACCGATGTCAGTTCCCCATACAGACCAGTCCTTAGATTCCACAGTGACTGTTCGATATCATAGGGGACAATGATGACCAGGATTATTCACAATTATAGTGCACTTTTCATTTTCAAAAGGCTTTACTATAGAAATTTGTTCATTCTTCAAGCCCTGGGTCTGATCAAAAACTCCCTATTATTTTCATGGGCAATTTCAGGGGAGGAACAAACCATGTTTTCCATGATTCTTTTTTTCTGATTTTTCATAAAAAGCTGAAACCAAGCCCTGCACAAAGATTTGCCTCAAACTCAATCTTTTTAACAAAAAATGTTCCACTTCTACTTTTTTCATTCAAAAAAGGATATTTAAAAACCAAACAAATTTCCATTTCAACAAAACCATTTTTTTAATGCAGTGAAAAAATCCCCAAACAAACACATTTTTGAATGAAGGAATTTACACCAATAAGGCAGCGGTCCCGGCACTGAGGTGAACTACACAAAAATGAAACAAGACAATGGTGTCCTGGATCTTAGAACCAGGCAAGTCTCTGACCTAGCAGAAAAGGCCTCCTGAGAACAGGTAACGGAGCCTGGTCTTGCAGGCAGCCCTAGACATGAGATCTGGTTCCCATCTAGCAGCCCAGACAGTAATCACAGCAAAATGCACGCAGAAAAGTGCATAGCACACCAGTGCAGATCAGTGACCTGAGCCCACTAACTGGGCCCCACCAGGGATTCAGTGAGGACAAAGCCAGGATTTGCCACCACAAAGAAGCTGCAACTAGTGTCATCTCCAGTGAGTGGGCGCAGAGCAGTGCTCAGGTGCGTTTGTTGCACTGCCCATCCCGGAGCGCATGTCTTCATCTCCGGCACTGCTGCATTCGCTCACAGGATGCAAATTTCTGCAGCAAAATCCCATTCCATTGCAACGGCCTCTTGCTACATGAGACATGCCAGGGTCACTCACTTAGTGCCCTAGGCATGACCACATCTCCATGTCAGGATTCTCATTCCCAAGCTGCTCCTGCCTCTACCAAATGCCCAGAAAAGAAACCATTGGAAGGGTCTCAGGCTTGAGTCCAGTTGATCATTCACAGTCCTCCGTATGAGGTTAGCCTGCCACCTTGATTGGATTTGTTAACGATCTCTTTGATTGGATTTCTGAAAAAATTCCTGAGAAGTCCTGGGAAGGAAGGGACTTCTATAACTGGGGCCTTTATTGTCCTGCTGTATTTGAAGTCCTTTGCCTTGTTGCAACATGAAATTAAACATTGGTGCCTTAGTTACTTCTAAGATCTGAGGCCATGTCTGCACAACAAAATTACGTTGACCTAACTTACGTTGGCAAACAGCCACAGTAATTACATCTCTTGTGTGTATGCACACTTTGCTCCTTGTGTCGGTGGTGCACATCCTCACCAGGAGTGCTTGTGCTGAGTTACTCCTAGCTTAGAGAATTATTTTGTATAAGAAGAAGAATGGCCACAGCTCTAGTAGCTTGGACAGAAATATATAAGGGGAATAAATTCTGATATTTGAGCTCATAACCAGACACTGGCAACCAGGAGTTAGGAAGACACTTCCCTTATCAGTTTATTAATCCCTAGTTGTCCAGTGTGACATTGTGCAGTCTATATGATTTTGTAAAAACATGATAAGTGAATATAATGTAATTGGAATAGTTTTATAAAAACATGATAAGTGAGTTTAATGTAACTGAAATATGCTTCATGCAAAAGGTATCATCACAAAGCTTATAATCTACTGAGAGTGATCATCCTATTTGTATAAATGTATCACTCTTGTATCTAAAACTAGAAATATAAAATATAACTCTGAGGGCCTATTGTAATTATGCAAAGTGTGGGCCATTGATGGTGGTTTGGAATCTTGATGACTCCCATTAACCAGAGCCATTGTCTGCAGATGGCTGTATTTACCTGTGAGTCTTCCTGTATATGTGTGTGCTGGCAAGTGAATAATGCAGCCTTGCAGTGACATGTGATCATGTCACCTGAACTGGAATCCATCTTTAACCTGGTGCTTTTCCAGTGAGGGGTGGGGGAACCCAGAGGGACAAAGGATTCCCGCCTTATGCAAAAGATATATAAAGGGGTGGAAGAGAACAGAGGGGGAGAGGAGCCATCATGAAGAATCCCCTAGCTATCACCTGAGCTGGAACAAGAGCTGTACCAGGGGAAAGAATTGTGCCCAGGCCTGGAAGGTGTCCAGTCTGAGAAAAAACTTACTGAAGCATCTCTGAGGGTGAGATTATCTGTATTCAGTTTGATTAGACATAGATTTGCGCATTTTATTTTATTTTGCTGGGTAACTTACTTTGTTCTGTCTGTTACTACTTGGAATCACTTAAATCCTACTTTCTGTATTTAATAAAATCACTTTCTACTTATTAATTAACTCAGAGTATGTATTAATACCTGGGGGAGCAAACAACTGTGCATATCTCTCTATCAGTGTTATAGAGGGTGAACAATTTATGAGTTTACCCTGTATAAGCTTTATACAGGGTAAAACGGATTTATCTGGGTTTAGACCCCATTGGGAATTGGGCATCTGAGTGCTAAAGGCAAGCACACTTCTGTGAGCTGTTTTCAGGTGAACCTGCAGCTTTGGGACAGGTGATTCAGACCCTGAGTCTGTGCTGGAGCAGACGGGTGTGTCTGGCTTCACCAAGACAGGGAGCTGAAGCCACCGAGCTGGCAGGGAGAACAGGAACAGAGGTAGCCTTTGTACATTATCTGGCAGCTCCCAAGGGGGTTTCTGTGATCCAACCCGTCACACCCCCACCCAGCCCAGACACTCACACCCCCTAAGCACCAGAGCCCAGGGATCCAGAGGGAGAAATAGCCTGATGCTGGGTCTCGGGGTGTGCTGAGAACTGCAGCTGCCAGGAACCCTCCAGCTCCTCCTCCCCCTCCCCCAGCAGTGTCTTCTATGTGCAAGCTGGGCTCTGTCAGGTCCAGCGGCCCCTAATGGTGGCCAGCAGCTCTGCAGCCCATTTCTGTGGTGGGGAGGGGGGAAGGAAATTCTGTGTGCACAACACTAATTTCTGTGCAAATTCTGCATTGCCCCAGGAGTACTGTCAGTGCAGGGCATTGTGGGATGGATCCTGAAAGCCAGTAACAGTCTACGTAAGGAACGCAGTATATATACTGACCCTAATTACATCAACTTAATTACATCAACCTTAACTCTACGCCACACGTGGAGGTGGAGTTATTAAGTCAGCATAGCGGGGAAGTTATGTCAGCGGGAGTGAAACTTAAGTGTAGACATTTCTTGTAGTTCAGTCGACATAAGCTGCCTTGCATTGACCTAACTCTGTAGTGTGGACCAGGCCTGAGATTTCTCCTTCGAACTTTCCTCCATGCAAACAGCAATAGATCTCCCCTCTTCCTTCACCTGCACAGAACCCCCACAAAAACTAAAAATAATTCAGAAAAAATATTGAGTGTGTGACCAAGAGTTCTAGGTCTGAGGGAAGATCAAGAACTCATGAAGAAGCATTTGAACTGATTCCCACATCTCAATCTTAAACATCATGGCAGCAATGCACAGGTGAGGCTTGAATATTGGAACTGATCCTTGACCACATATGAATTTTGGATTAAACCTAAGGGAGTCAGGCACCCATGTCCAGATGGGATTTGAATGCTTAATTCCCTTAGGCTCCTCTGGAAATCCCAGCCTTCCTGGTTGCCAGAAACCAAGGCTTTGGAAGTAATGGCTCATACTTGAGCTCAAGATAACATGCTCTCCAAGATGTAGAAAAGAGCAAACTTGAGAAGATCTAAGACCAGACAGAAAAGGACAGTGGCTTGTGCAGATGGACACACATGCACATTTGTGTGTACAGACACACCAGTTAATGTAAACAGTCTGGCATAGTCTATATAACCGCTGCATTGTGCATCACCCTATATTGACCACATCTGATCTCTGAAGTTAACATTATTTCCATGAGTAAATTTCCTGATGAAACCTGTCCCACATTGACCTGAATGATACCGGTGTTTTCAGGGGAAGAAGAAAACTATCCACTTATTTCCGCCAGCAAAACTACGTAGGAGATTTTTATTCCCAGTCCAATTCCAAAACTTTTAGAGTCCCAAAACTTTTAAATCAGGTCTCACTTCAACCCATCGCCATTATGGACAATTTGGTGTCTCCAAAGCTTTGTTCTTAACAATGCCCAGTGTGACTTGACTTCTGTTTCCCCAAAAGTAATTGCAATTATTGACGGGTGGTAGCCGTGTATCAGCAAAAACGACGAGGACTACTTGTGGCACGTTAGAAACTAATGCATCTGATGAAGTGGGTATTAGCCCATGAAAGCTTATGCCCGAATAAATTTGTTAGTTTCTAAGGTGCCACAAGTACTCCTCGTTTTTTTTGCAATTATTGAAACATCCTCATGAGTCTCTGGGGGAAAATGTTTCACATCATGATGAAACACGAGTTTACCTTTCTGAGAGATGCCTGTCCGATATGATGGACCATTACAACGTACTCTCTTTGCTAATATTCATTCTCTGCTGCCATTTTATGGTTATTTATTTCCTGAAATAATTGCCCAGTGCTCATTCCTGACACACCACTTCCAGCTAGTGATCGTCTTGCAGAATAAATCTCTCCTTCCCACTAGGTATCCTCTACTGAAAATTAGTGGCCAATCTACACTGGAGTTCACATTTATATTTTTGAGAGACAGATAAGATGGGTGAGGTAATATCTTTTATTGGATCAACTTCTGTTGGGAAGAGAGACAAGCTTTTGAGCTACATAGAGCTCTTCTTCAGGTCTAGAGAAGGTAACCAGAGGGTCGCAGCTAAATACAAAGTGGGACAAACAGTTCAGCATAAGGGGTTAACACATGTTGTAAGAGACCACTTATAATGAAGTGGGGATTTAGCACCTCTGTAGTCATAGGACAATGGTGGGTTAGTAGGCACAGGGTGTGCTACAGACTGTGGTAATGGGCCATAAAACCAATAAAACCTACATTTGAAGAAAACGGATCTGCCAAAACTCCCCGCACAAGCACACATGTTAATGTAATTAGTATTTTTTTTATTTTCATTGTTAATCAAATTTAAAATCAAAATATTTGAAGGCTACAGGACTAATCAAAGTAGTTAAAAGTCTCTTCAGTTTTCGTTGGCTGTTTAAGACACATTGATCTTGGAATTGTTTCTGCCCAAGCTTTTTCTGCCAACGCCGTCTCAGAAGTCACTTAAGCTTTGCATCCAGCCTAGCAAAAGCCTTAATAGAAGCCCCCAGAATCTTAAAAACAATGTTAAAATTTCTGTGAACATTTTTGGAAATAAAACAAACAGCTCTTACTTTGTCTGAAATTTTGACCATGTTCAAAGAAACCTTTAAAAAAAAATGAATTTGGGGAAATTCCTCCCTCCCCTCCCCTCCCCTCCCCTCCCCTCCCCTCCCCTTTCTCTCACATTCTAATTTTCCTATTTTTTTTCTAATTAACCCCCTCTCCCACTCCCACTCACACACTTTATCTCAGTTTTCACTGTTTTGTCAGAAAAACTCATCTTTTGTCCACAAAACTCTGCAATGTATACAAGACCTTTCTTCTTGTTCTTTTAAAGGCAGGGAAAGGAGGGTTATAGGAAGTGTTATTTTCTCTCAATTTTAAATTTTATCTTGCTTTTTCACATTTAAAAAAATAATTGAAAGAAAGAAAGAAAGAAAGAAAGAAAGAAAGAAAGAAAGAAAGAAAGAAAGAAAGAAAGAAAGAAAGAAAGAAAGAAAGTTTAATATAAAAACTTTTTTTCACAATTTACAAGTGAGGGAGAGAATTAAAATATATCAGAAAGTGCGGGGAGATTCCCACATTTTCTCTCTAAGATGAAACAATTACAGCTCATATACAAGACAAGTCTTCACAGGGAAGTTAGTATGCAATAGCTGGAATGTGAATTTATACTGACCAATAGTTATTTGCGCTAACTACACCGGGCCTTTTCCCCATGTACACAAGCCCTAAGTTTGAACTGTCTTAATTCCTGTGAACATTAAAAAGGCATTGACGGCTCTCCTCAGGGCCTCCTTGACCTCTCTGTTCCTCAGGCTGTAGATGCGGGGATTAACCAGGGGAGTCAGAACAGTGTAGAAGATGGAGAACACTTTGTTAAGGACCCTCAGTATGTTGGTGTCTGGGAGCATGTAGACAATTATCAGGGTCCCATAGAAAAGTGTCACCACGATGAGGTGGGAGGAGCAGGTGGAAAACGCCTTCTGCCTCCCGGTGGTTGGACGGGACTCTCAGGATGGTGGCGATGATGCACACATAGGATGCCAGGGTCAATAAAAATGGGGGCAGGGTGAATATTGAAACCAGAATGAAAATCACAAGGTCCATCAGCCTGGTGTCGCTGCAGGACAGTTTTTTTACTGGGGTGAGATCACCAAAAAAATGGTCAACTTCATTGGGGCCACAAAAAAATAACTGTGACATCAAGGATGTCAGTATACTACTACCCAGAAGCCCGTTTATCCAAGACCCTGCAGTTAGCTGGAGGCACAACCTGCCATTCATGAGGGCTGCATAATGCAGAGGTTTGCATATCGCTATATACCGATCATAAGACATCACAGACAAGAGGCAACACTCAACACCTAACAGAAAAGTAAAGAAATAATATTGCATGATGCAGATTCTGAATGAGATGGTTCTGTCCCCAGTCAGGAGACTGGCCAGTATCCTGGGCAGGATGGTGGAGCTGTAGTAGGTCTCCAAGCAGGACAAGTTCCCAAGGAAGAAGTACATGGGGGTGTGAAGGTGCTGATCAGCCACAACCAGTGCAACAATGAGGATGTTCCCGGCCACAGTCACCATGTAGATCACTAGAAACAGCAGGAAGAGAAGAAGCTGCAGTTCTGGAAGATTTCCAAATCCCAGGAGGATGAATTCTGAGATGGACATTTGATTTCCCCATTCTGTGGTCTCCATCGGGTGTATCTGTTGGAAAGGAAACACATTATAGAGTTGTCATCATGGTAAGGGTCTCCTATGGACCACCTAATCAGGAAAAGAAGGTTGATGAGGCATTTTTGGAACAAATACCTCAACTGTCAAAAACACAAAACCTGGTACTAATCGGGGACTTTAGCTGCCCAGACATTGGTTGGAAAAGCAATATGCCAAAACACAACATTAACAATAAATTCTTAGAATGTGTTGGGCCAACTTTTTGTTTTAGAAAGTCAATGAAGTAACTAGGGGGCAGCCATTTTAGATTTGATTCTGACCAACAGGGAGGAATTGGTTGTGAATCTGAAGAAGGAACGTAATTTGGGTGAAAGTGATCATGAAATGCTAGATTTCACGATTCTAAAGAAAGGAAGGAGAAAGCGCTGCAGAATAAGGACAACGGGCGTCCAAAAAGCAGCCTTTAACAAACTCAGAGAACTGGTAGGTAAGGTCCAACAGGAAGAAAATCTAAGGGATAAAGGAGTTCAGGAGAGCTGGCAATTTCTCAAGGAGACAATATTAAAGGCACAACAGCAAGAGGCCAATATGGCTCCATCAGGGACTCTTTAATTATCTGAAAATCAAAAAGGAAGCCTACAAAAAGTAGACACATGGACAAATTGCTAAGGAGCAGTACAAAAGAACAGTACAAGCATGTAGGGACAAAATCAGAAAGGCTAAGGTACAAAATGAGGTACACCTGGCAAAGGACATAAAAGGCAGTAAGAAGAGGTTTTCAAAGTCCATCAGGAGCAAGACAAAAGAAAGTGTAGGTATTCCACTTGGTGGGGAAGGCGGAGGTGTTTAATGCCTATTTTCCTTCAGTCTTCACTAAAAAGCTTAATGGTGACCAGATACTCAACACAATTAACGACAAAGGGGAAGGAACCCAAGTCAAAATCGGGAAAGAACAATTAATAAAATTATGTGGGATTTTCAAAAGTGCCTTGGGGGTTAGATGCCCTAAACCTTATGAAAGTCCTTAGAAAGTCCCAGCCACCTTACATTTCTCAGTACTTTTGTAAATCCCAGTCTTAATTTTTTTCCTTTTTAATTTAAATAATATCAGGCATTTTTTGTATCTACTAGAATGTTATTCTCAGTTAATGCATGGAACTCTGGTATGGAAAAGCATTTAGCAAGATTAGGGGGAAAAAGGCTTAGAGAATTATTTTGAAGAATGGCCACAGCTCTAGTAGCTCAGGCAGAAATGTAAAAGGGGAATAAATCCTGATATTTCAGCTCATAACCAGACATTGGCAACCAGGAGTTATAAAGACACTTCCCTTATCAGTTTATTAATCCCTAGTTGTCCAGTATAGGAATTTTATATTTTCTTCTGGCCATCAAAGGAGCCAGGATAGCAAACTTCATGAACTGAGGCTGTAAAGGGTTGAACAGGGAAATAGCAACATTTGAAAGCTTTTCCAAGCTCAACTTCTCTAATGCCCTTCTAGCGTTATGGATTGTGAAGAGAGGGCATTAATGACCTTCTGTTTGCTAATCCAGGGAGTTATCAAATGACATCTTCATATTTCCAGGCTAGCCAAGCCCTTAGTTACACTGACCATTTTCACATAAGTCTTTTTTATGCTCCTTAGATATGCCCATCTTATTAGCCAGCATGTGAGACAAACGGGTGATACCTGAGTGTCTCCTTTCCGGGGTCTGTGATGGGTGAAATCCTAGCCCTGTTGAAGTGAATGGGAGTTCTCCCACAGACTTCAAAAGGGCAGGGATTTCACCTGGTATTTTGGAAAGTTATTCTTCCTTATTTCTGCCATTAATGGAATATACATTATTGACATCCGCCCTAAAACTCCAGGAAGCATGGATCATGCGGCTTACCCAAAACTCTGGGATATTTCAAGCTTAGAATGATGGTCTCTGATTTCTCTGGGATTCAGGTTCCATTCTCTCAGTTGCATCTCAAATTTAATGACTCACTAAAAAGAAATACAGGTGCTGGAGCCACAATCTGTCCTGGAACAGGTTTCTGCCCTGCTAGTCTGAAATGCAGATGCCTCCCTATGCGTATATCATTCACCAGAGAAGACGGGGTCTCCCCTGACACTGCTCAAGGGCCTTTGGAATGGCCACACTGGGGGAATTCCTGGGTTTTCTGTGCAGATGGCAGAAATAATGATCCCAAAGCAATCAGCCTTCCCCTCTCCAAGGATGTCTCTCCTCTGATACCTGATCGACTGGGAAATTGCTCTGTGTGATGCATGTAAAATCTGGCTCATCTTAGCGTGACCCATGGGGGCCTTCTCTGGGGTGACATGCATGAGGTCAGAGATGCAGGCAGGACAAAGAAAAAGGGGAGAGTAGCCATCAAGTAAATGGAGTGCAGGTGTCAAAGGGAAAACAGAGACTCGGGCTAGTCTACACTACAAAGTGAGGTCGGCCTCACTACACGGGCTGTGCAAGGTAAGTAAACCAACCTAAGCCCTGCTGTAGACACGGCTACATTAATAGAAGAACTCCCTCCATCGCTGTAGTGTCTACGCGACGCTGCCTCAGAGCCACAGCTGCGCAACTGTCACGTTTCTATTGTAGACATACCCTAAGACAGCCCCACCCGAGGCCTAGTGAGAATTCAGGATTTGCTGCCATCTCTCTGCCCCTTTCTCAAATGAACTCACACAAAACTGATAAAAGACAAGACCACCACCTCCTGTAAAGAGCTGTGAGACTTGAACTGGGGTTTGTACAGCTGGGGACAGCTGATGGTTCCTGTAGCGGGGTAGTCACCCGCTCTGGCCCAGAAAGGGTTAAAGCCAGCCCTGGGACAGGGCTGGGAAGGAAAGCCTGGGCTGATTGGGGAAGCAGCGGCAGCTGGGCCACGCCCCAATCAAGCCCAGCTGGTCCCTATAAGGGGCTGCGAGCCAGAAGCCCAAACAGTCTCTCTCTGTCTGTAGAGAGAGATGGGCCTGGCTGCAGGGAGCTAGGAACAGAGTACCTGAGTGGAGCAGGGCTGGGGAAAGGCAGAGGAGCCGGGGAGCTCTAGCCTGGAAAGCCCCAGGCTGCGGCCTAGCAAAGGCCAACAGGTACTAGGAGTCTCTCTCTGCCCTCAGAGAGAGAAGGGCCTGGCTGCTGGGAAGCTCAGGGTGCCTAGAGTGAGGCAGGGCTGGGGAAAGGCCAGAGGGGCTGGGGAGCTCCAGGCTGGCAACGCCCAGGCTGCAGGGCCTTGTCCAAGGCCCCAGAAAGGCATCCAGAGAGGGGCAGCAGGTCCAACGCCAAACTAGCCTATGATGAGTGGCTGACACTGCAGTCTGCCCCAGGGCGCGGGGGCTAGTTGGAGACTGGCAGTAGCCTATGACTGAGGCAAGGTGGGGATAGTGGGTGGAGGGTTCCCCTGGGAAGGGGGAGACCCAGTGAAAGGGGCACCGGGGTCCTGGGAGGGACACGGGCCAGTGGCAGCCAGATCACCAGCCTGCAGGGGGCGCTCCAGGACGCTGGAAAAGCTAATTCCCAAGACGACCAGCAGGAGGTGCCGCAGGGGTGAGTCCGCGTTCCCTTACAGTTCCACATCACCGCCAGGAGATTGTAGAGGTGTGTAGCCAAGGAGCAATGCAGAGATCGGGCACTGAAGGAAGTACCGCCCAACAGGGGCGGATTAATAATGTTGCCGCCCCTAGGCCTGGAAATAATTGCCGCCCCTGGCCCCGCCCTGACTCCACCCCTTCCCCAAAGTCCCACCCTAACTCCGCCCCCTCCGTGCCCCTATTGGATCCCTTCCCCAAATCCCCGCCCCAGCCCCGCCTCTTCCCCAGCACGCCACGTTCCCCCTCCTCNACAAATTTTCCGCCCTAGGCCTAGGCCTTGTCGGCCTAGGTGATAATACGCCGCTGCCGCCCAAAGCATCCAGGGTGACAGCACCCTGAGGCCCTCTGATTGGCCCATGCTCACTATTTCACCCTGGAGAGTGGCCCAGGAAGATGTCTGGGTAGCGACACAAACTACTGGGCTGCTGTGACTCCAGACCTCACCTGGCTTTCTGATCTCTGGTCTACAACCCTGGCCTGACTCTGACCCTCACTCTTGCCTATTAGTCCCGACTCTAGTGACTTCTCCAATCCCTGCTCGCTGACCACTGCCACGTGGCCATCCTTGACCTGTGATTGGTAGGCCAGACTGCCTCCACCCTAGTTCCTTGCAATATCACCCGTGCGTGAACACTTTTCACAAAGTGCTCATTCCATGTCTGACCCCTCAGTCCTCGTCCTCAAAGGAAACCTGCATAACGCCTTCAAAGATGAGCCTGGGAACTTAAATTCATACTTTGCTAGACACAAAATATCATGGAGTTAAGAACGACACTGGATTTATGGCTAATTACAACAACCTGTAACCAACTAACTCCTTTTTCTTGTCCTATGACTGAATGGTGTTAAGAGGCCACTTCTCGATTGTTCTCTTAGGCCTGGTCTACACTAGGGGGGGATCGATCTAAGATACGCAACTTCAGCTACGAGAATAGCGTAGCTGAAGTCGACGTATCTTAGATCGACTTAGAATCACTTACTTCGCGTCCTCACGGCGCGGGATCGACGGCCGCCTCTCCCCCGTCGACTCCACTTCCGCCTCTCGCTGTGGTGGAGTTCCGGAGTTGACAGCAGAGCAATCGGGGATCGATCACTACCCCCGGATCGATCACTACCGATCCGGCGGGTAGTGTAGACGTACCCTTACAATATGTGTTAACTCCTTATGCTAAAAAACCTGTTCCACCTTCTATTTAGCTGTGACACTCTGAGTACATAGCTGAGAAGCACTGTGTGTAGGTGAAAGCTTGTCATGTGCGCCAACAGAAGTTGGTTCAATAAAATATATGACCTCACCCACTTCGCCTTTCTCAGCTATTATACTGTGTAGACATGTTACAGCATACATATCTGACATTGGTAACAGTGACGCCTGCAGACAAGATGCCAGCTGATGCCAGAGCCCCAGGCCAAGTCACCTGTCTATTAGTGTAGATCATAGGGATTGTTAAAGTCCAAATCCACACTTATACATTTAAGCTTCATGAAAAGTGATGGGACGTTACTTGCATTGTTTTCACTTATCTGGGATCAACCTGAAGTGGTGTCATAAGTCACCTATTATCACAAAGTCCAATTTGTCTGGGTGGCAAGACAGACCGGAGAGTCACAGGAGACTGGTATAGGGATCCAGGAATTCATATTAGTCACTGGTTTGGTGAAATCAAATTATAGAACATACCACCTGTTTGGGGTGTCTGCCCTGTTTTCTGACAGTCAGCCCTGAGGTCGGCACTCACAGCTGTGAGCCATTCCAGAGAGCGTGAAAATAGAAATCTCCAGTAACATCTAGTGCCCATTAGGCAGGAGAGCCGCCCCTTCCCACCCCTCACCCTCTGCTGCCCCTAGTGCCCATTGTACAGTATAACTACCCCTTCCCCACCCCACCCTCTGCTGCCCCTAGTGCCCATTATACAGTATAGCCGCCCCTTCCCCACCCCATCCTCTGCTGCCCCCTAGTGCCCATTATACAGTATAGCCGCCCCTTCCCACCCCTCACCCTCTGCTGCCCCTAGTGCCCATTGTACGGTATAACTACCCCTTCCCCACCCCACCCTCTGCTGCCCCTAGTGCCCATTATACAGTATAGCCTCCCCTTCGCCACCCCACCCTCTGCTGCCCCTAGTGCCCATTAGGCAGTATAGCCGCCCCTTCCCCACCCCTCACCCTCTGCTACCCCTACTGCCCATCATATAATATAGCCACCACATCCCTCTGCAGCCCATTATACACACAAAGAGAATCAATTTTCCGTCTGCACCAGATGCAACTATCTCATTTTATTACTTAGAAAACAAAATGTGAAAAAGAACTATATACTGAGAAACCATTTTTTTACAGCACAATTAGCATTTCTCTATTCTTTAAAATGTAATTGAATGTGATCAGTATAAGAATCAGACTGTGTCTCAGATTTTCAAACATCCCTAAGGGAGTTAGTCACCCAACTCTGAATATTGGGTGCTTAGCTTCCTTAAGCCCCTTTGAAAACTCCAGCTGTGTAGAAGACTATTGAATGGAGCTCAAAGATCAGGGAACCATCTTCATTAATCTTTACAGTGTCTCATGTTCTCTAGACTGAGTCTTGGGCAATCTGCAATTCATCACCACCAGGGGCAGCTCTATGTATTTGCCACCCCAAGCACGGCAGTCAGGCGGCTTTCAGTGGCGCTCCTGCAGGAGGTCCGGCTGGTAACGCGGATTCGGCGGTATGCCTGCGGGAGGTCCGCCGGTCCAGCGGCTTCGGCGTACCCACCGCCGAATTGCCGCCGAAGCTGCGGGACCGGCGGACCTCCCACAGGCATGCCACCGAAGGCTCCCTGACTGCCGCCCCCACAGCGACCGGCAGGCCACCCCCCGCGGCTTGCTGCCCCAGGCACGCGCTTGGTGCGCTGGTGCCTGGAGCTGCCCCTGATCACCACAATCTGTTTCATATCTTGAGAAATGTCTAAGGGTCTAGAATACAATCTGAGGGGTGTAAAATGCCTCTTCAGGGACGTGGAACATAGCTTGGTAGATTTTTGCGGTGTCTTATGGAATCTATAAAGTATTTTCAAAAAACCCTAAAGAGACAAAAATTTGTCAAAAGAAATCTAGAAATTTCCTAGAGGAAACTGAAATGAGTCTGGAAGATTCAGTAAATTACCCAAAAAAATGAAGAATGTGTCAGGGGTCTTTGTAACATGTCTGAAGTAGTGTCTCATGTATGTTTGCCCAATAATTTTCATCCCAACAGCTTCCAACTGGCACCTTTCACTTCCCCATTGCTCAGCCTGTAGATAATGGGGTTAAACATAGGAATGAGAACTGTATAGAGTAGGGAGAGGAGCTTGTCAATGTCCATTGAGCCAGTCAGTTACAGCTCCTGAGCCATTGAACAGAGTCACCCCAAGGAGGTGTGAGGAGCACGTGGAGAAGGCCTTGTGTCTGCCTTCAGCTGCCAGCATCTTCAGGATGGTGCGGATGATTTTAATATAAGAGATGAGTTTGAGGAGAAACGGGGTGGGGGGACTGTAAAGAGCAGAGCATTTCTGAACACAGTTATCTTATTCCAGGAGGTGTCTGCACAGGACAATTCCAGCAGAGGGGGGACGTCACAGAAGAAATGGTTGATTTCATGGAGCCGCAGAAAGGCAAAGAAAGCACAAAGCACTAGGATGTGGAGCATCCAGGAGCCGGCTGCCAGCCGAACAAAAACCTTCTGGTTCATGATGAGCATGTTACGTAGGGGCTCACATATGGCCACATATGGTCATAGGCCATGGCAGCCAGAAAGAAGCCCTCCACTCCTCCTAGACACCGCAAGAAGCATATCTGGGCAGCATAGCTGATCAAGGAGATACTTCCATCCTCGGCCAGCATCTTGGGCAGGGTGATGGAGGTGTAGCAGCTCTCCAGGAAGGACAGGTTCCGGAGGAAGAAATACATGGGAGTGTGCAGGGCAGAGTCCAGCACCATGACAAAGACAATGACACCATTCCCTAGCAGGATCACCGGGTAGATAATCAGGAACACCATGAAGAGCAAACCCTGGAGTTTCATGAGGTTCAAATATCCCAGGAGAATGAATCCAGAGGCTGTTGTGTCATTTTCAGTTGCCACTTCTTGCACATGTTCAGCCTGCAGATAAAATAAAGAGAGGGGTGATAGCAAGGAGCTGACAGTTGCTCCCCTACATCACTTCTGTGTCTCCCATATTACAAAGATACTCTGTTTCCTTATCACATTGCTATTTAAATGGACTAGCCAGTGTGTAATATAGTGTGTGTTTAATCAGGACAACCCAGCCATGTTTCATAGGCTCTGTACTGCTAGCACTGAGAGGGGATTCTGCTATCGCTCAGACTCTAGGGGTCAGTCCCTATGGAGCTAGTGGATCTGAGTTTTCTCTCCTCTGTTTCACTGAAGCCCTAGGAGAGCATAGTATTTACCCAAAAAAGGAATAGTGACCTGACTTAAAATGGACCCACCTGTTAGAATAGAATAGAATAGAATAGAACAGAATAGAATAGAATCTCAAAGTTAGAATTTTTTCTCAGGACTCTGATATGGGGGCAGAATTTAATTAATCTTGTTGCCTTAAAATGTTGTCTCTTCTGTTTCTTTTAAATGTAACCATGGTTCGCAATTTCCTAGCCAGCTTTTTGACAGCTACAATAGTCCTGTAAGCATTTCTGCCCTTCGGTCACTAATATACACCCTCAACCTTAATGAAGTTTACTGTCTTGGGCTTTCCTTAATTGGTGTATTAAATTAATTCAAAGTTCCTAATGCTCAGCTCTGAAGTCCACAGAGGCCTTTTCAAGGGTCAGACCTTTGAAATCAGGCCTTCTTGGGATTTCTTTGGAAGGGGAGACATATTTCTCCTTGTACATCCCGGGAGAAAGTCCTTTCTCAGTGCTGCAGACCTTACGGACCACCTTTGGCTTGCTGCCTACCAAGGTCTCTGCTAACCACAGTCTTTACTCACCATCCTGACAATGCTACAGATTTCCTGAAATCCACAGGGAGGGAGACCTGCTCGTGTGGAATCCAAAGTTGCTCAGGATTGGTGCTCCCATCCCAAGAAGGCCTCATACGTGTGGGGACCTCCTGTAGAAGACCTTATGCAACGGAGCCATGGAGGAGGTGCTTCCAAGGAGGTTGGCCATTTCTTTTGTGACTTTATGCCTCTGTTAAAACTCACCTGTGCTGACACCCACCTGGTTGAATTTCTGTCTTTCATAATGTCTGCCTTAGTAGGTGTGGTCCCGTTTCTACTCACCCTGGCTTTCTACTGTAGGGTCATCTTGATCATCCAAAGGATCCCTTCACCTCAGGAAAGAGAAAAGCCTTCTCCACCTGCTCCTCACACCTCCCAGTTTTTTCTGTTTCCTATGGGACCATCATTATTGTCTCTGGGGCCTCTGTAGGAAAGCAGTCCCCAGATTTAAACAAGGTCTTCAACCTGCTCCACACAGCAATATTTCACACATTCAACCCCTTCACCTACAACCTGAGGGACAAGGAGGTCAAAGATGCCCTGGGAAGGGTTGGAAGCAAAGTGGTGACTTTCCTAAAGAAAAGCACTATCCAATAAAATGATGCAAATGACTAGAGTCAGAGAGGGGTGAGCATCTCAGATGTTCTGAGGGTTCAGTTTGGAGGAGGTCAGAGATGCCATGGGAAGGTTTGTAAGAAGAGCTGCTTTCAGAAAGAAAGGTGATGTCCCTACAGCAAAATTAGGAGGGGATATTTTCGATCACAAGTGAAAAACAATTCAAAGTGACCAACTCATGGATGACTCTTGGGCAGAAGAAGTTGCCTGTTCAGATTATTTGTCAAAGCATCCTGAAAAATCGGGGATGAGTTCAGAAATAACTCAAGGGCACAAAGCAAGGCCAACATTCACAGCACATGTTGACCGACTCTAATGAACACCAGTGACCTGTGTCCCTGTCCTTTTCAAGAGATCAGGAACTACTCCTTACATTTCTGAATATTTTCCTATGTGACTAGTATAATTTTGTATTGATTGTACAACATGTTATATCACAATACACTAGCAGCGGTATTTTTCTTTATCCCTCTCTGAATATGTGTCATTTATCCTTTCATCAGCAATATCTATCTCCATCATCATCTTGACAGCGGTATCCATTCATTGATTTCTCAGTCTATTGACCCGTTCACCTACCAACCTATCTGGCATTTTATACACCTATCTTTGTTATGAGCTGGGTTGTGATGAAGGCTTCACCTTATTTCCGTGGGTGGGCTCCCTCTGTGGTTGGTCACTGTGGGGTCAAGACTCCATATCTTGCGGACAGGAACAGAGGACAACCTGCCCCAGGAGGACATTGTTTTCCCTAGGAAAGGGAGCATGGGGCTAGGCACCAGGAACCAGATGGGGACTCTCAAGGTCTGATGAATGGGATTTGCTCCTTACATGGGGAAGATTATAACACGACAATCTTGCAATACCGTGTCTGAACCCTTTGCTACACTGTCTGAATGGAAATCTTCTTTCACCTTCTGCCATCTATGTGAGGTTGGCTCTGTGATTCCCTTTTTGCCATTCCAAGCTGTCTTGAAGCAGTTCCTCAGAAACTCCATCCATCTAGTACTGGGTCTTTCCAGACCTTCTCTTCCCTTCCACTTCTAACTTTAACACCCTGTTTCCTATATATTCTTCCGATCTTCTTTCCTCATTCCCAAAACATCTCGGCCTGGATCCCCTCAGTTTTTCTATAGCTGGTGCCACCCTTCCCCTACTTCCTTCATTCCGAACATGGTCCCTCTTTGTAACTCCAAGCATCTATCTTCACATTCTCATTTCCACAGCATTCAACGGGGGGAGGGATAGCTCAGTGGTTTGAGCATTGGCCTGCTAAACCCAGGCTTGTGAGTTCAATCCTTGAGGGGGCCACTTAGGGATCTGGGGCAAAAATCAGTACTTGGTCCTGCTAGTGAAGGCAGGGGGCTGGATTTGATGACCTTTTGAGGTCCCTTCCAGTTCTATGAGATAGGTATATCTCCATATATTATCTTCCCCATCTCTTCCTCAGCCCAGCATTCAGAGCCCTGTGAAAACACAGGCCCAATTGCCATCTGCTAGATCTCACTTTTCAATTTGATAGGCTTACTGAACTCCAATGCTCATATAAATATGCAGATAGTGTCCGGCCCTGCAAATGGCTGGGTCCGGTGAATAGGTCGACCACATGAATAATACCAGTATAATTAAGTGTGAGTCCGGCCACTAGCATGACAGTGAATCCGTCTGCAGGATTGGGACCATACACAGTGTTGACTGGGCTCAAATTTGCAGGTGGTCTAAAAATGGAAGTGGCCTGTTAGCCGCCATTGGAGTTCTGCATACAGACCGGCTGTATGTCCATTTAGTCTAATCATTCCAGTGCATGCAGCATCATGGCTGTAGAAAAGAAGAGACGCACAAAAAACATAATAGAGGAATGAAAAAGCCTATTCAGCTGAGACCGCCTCTCTTTCTTCTTATAGGATCTGCATAAGATGAGGGTGGTGGTTTGGTGTGCCGCTGTTGGGAGGGTGTTCTACACTTGTGCAGATGGCATGGAGAAGACACATAATTAGACTGCGGAACTCATTGCCACAGGGAGATATTGAGACCAAAAATGTAGCAAGATTCAGAAAAGAATTGGATAAGAAGCATATCCAGGGTTATAGTTAATTATGATAATATTTTTGGAAGGGATATTAAACATCGTTCAGGGCTTAAGCCAATCTCTAATTATTGGAGACTACTGTGGGGCAGCTTATCCCACATCTGTCTACTGTGAACCTTCCTCTGAACATTGGTTCTGATCACTGTCAGAGACTGGATACTGGACTAGATATGGCGCTCAGGTTGGATTCAGTGTGGCAATTCTTATGTTCCCATGACACAGACAAGGGCAGTACAAGAACTGAGCAGTTTTCTTCAGCAGCATCGTGACCCCAAAGATTTCAAAGTATCATGCTGTATTCATGTAGATGGCATACTGCGGAACCCTGCTTATCCAATCTAATTGGGTCCGGGCCAGATCGGATAATCAAAAAGTCAGATAAACTGGAAAATGGGGAGGTGCGAGGCTGCAGTGCCATCTAGTGGCTGCAGCTGGATGTGTGAGGCTTCAGCGCCATCTAGCGGCCACAGGAGAGATTGCCCACTTCTGGTCCTGGAGTCCTGGTTGTTCGGTTAATGCAGAGAGCCAGATAATGGAGGATCAGATAAACGGGGTTCTACTGTGCATGGGCCCAAAGAGACAAAATAACCAAGTCACCCGCCAGCATTAAACAGTGTCAAACAAGGCTCAGAGTTTGGTATGCTGAGACCTCTGCCTGCCCAGTCCCACTGCGAACATGCCATTAAAACTCCTTCATTTACCTTCCCTTAAAGATATAGAAAAGAAAGCTGAAGGGTGGAAGCGTTTGAAATGTGCAGTATTAAGTCAAGTTTTCAGTTGAACAACACCCCTTGCTCCCTGGCCCTGTAGCTGGAGAGAGTTTTTAGAAAGAAAAGCCCCCTGCGTTTCTTGGATGCTATCAAAGATGGTGATACCGTCCTTTGGTGGGAAAGAGAAGACGTTCATGGAGATGGGCTGGAGTTGTGGTTGCTCTTGTTAAAGTCGGATCTGATTCCTAGAAGACAAATCAAGACACACGCACAAAAAGGGGAGGAGAAAGAACAGCAAAGAGAAAAAACGCAGTTTCTGACTCTCTCTTCCAAGCCAACTGGATCTGGGTGGAACTGAGTCACAGGGACACTCCGGTGCTGAGATCTCTTGTCTGATGCTCACTCTAGGGACATCTGACCCTGCCATCTAGCTTCCCTAGACCTGGATACCGCTCTTTGAGCTCCGCAGTCACTCATCCGCCCTTAATCAGAGCTCTACCTTGTCTCTGGATCTCTACTTTAACTCCTGTGGAATCAGCAAGTAACTCAGTCATGCTGAGCAGCGTTCCTCCCGGCCACTCCCCTGCAACCTTGTGTGGAGATGGCTCCTCCACCCCCACACACAGCAGGACCCAGCTCTTAACTAGGGCCCTATCTCAGTGCAAAGGGCTCACGCTCAGGGTGTCCCCAAGTCTCTGACTGGCAGAAGCTGGGACTGGCTGATCACTAGATGAATTGCCCAATTCTGTTCATTCCCACTGCAGCACCTGGTCTAGAAGAACATAAGAACAGAGGCACAGCCATACTGGATCAGACCAAAGGTCCATCTAGCCCAGTATCCTGTCTTCCAACAGTGGCCAATGCCAGGTGCCCCAGAGGGAATGAACAGAACAGGTAATCATCAAGTGATCCATCCCCTGTCGCCCATTCCCAGCTTCTGGCAAAGAAGAGACCCTGGGCTAGATGGACCATTGGTCTGACCCATTCGTATGACGCCCAGTCCAAAAGGTGAAGTTAATCCCAACTGGTCATGCTGGTCTTCCCCTCCCTTTACAGGCCCCGGTCCGTGGTTATCTGGGGGCGGGCTGCAGGTAGAGACACTGAATGCTGATTGCCCCAGGCTGGAGGCTGGATGGCTCGCAGTGACGGTCGGTCAGTGAGGTGTCCTGGCAGGGCAGCTGGCCGGAAAGTAGCACAAAAGCCGGTGCATTCCGGAATAGGCTGCCCTCTGTGCTAACCCTTCATCACAGGCACCGCATGTAGGCCCCAGGGTCACCAGCTCTCCAGGTTCACCCGGGAGTCGCCAGGAATGAAAGATTCATCTTTAATGAACACTCATGTCATGGGTTGAAACCTCCCGGAATCTGTCCCACCCAACCTGGCAGCCCTTGTGGGCCCCGATCCGCACCTGTGCTTAGGCTCCTGAACCCCAGACTTGGGCTACAGAAGCGGGTCCCATCCAAACTCTGGCTGGAGGAGCGGGTGGTGTCACTTAACTCAATGGTCAGGGCTCTCTAACTCTCTCCTGAGTCATTGGAGCAGGAGGATCGGACCTGGGGTCTCCCACAGCCCATGTGAGGGCCCAGCCCACCAGGCTACGGAGTCATGCTCACTCCAGGCCCAAGACCCTTTCATTATTTATCCACAGCGGAGCAACTTGGACAGGAGAGACTGAAGGGACCCATGCATCAGGGCAGGCACATAGAAAAGTCACCGGGCTGGGTGGATCACTGATCTGGTGTCGTATGTAGAAAGGATCTAGGGCTAAAGCAGTGGTCCCCAAACTGTTTCAGTGTTTCCCCCCCTTATCTAGTCCTCAATCCCCCAGGAGCTGGGGTGGGAGAGCAGGGGGTTGCTGGGGCAGGGCCGGGGATGGGGACGGAGAGTCGCACTCAGGGCAGGACAGGGGAGCAGCCAGTACCTCTTTTGCCGGAGCCGTCCCTAAATGCTCCTCCAGTCTTCCTGTCCCCCAGTGGCAGAGGCTGGTTACTGCAATGCTGTATGCTGCAATACAGCAATGCTGACGGGACACTGCCAGGTCCCCTTTCTCACTGGACTTTCCAGACAAAAACTGGACACCTGGCAACCCTAAGCCGGGGCCAGGGGGTTGGGAGGGGAGCAGCGGCTGGGGACGGGGATGGAGTGGAGCTGGATGCAGAGCGGGGCTCTGTGGCGCTCGCTCCCCACCCCCCAGCAGGCTGCCCCAAGCGTGCCGCGCCCCCCCCTCAAATGTTCCTCCCACCCCCCTAGAGGAGCACGCCCCACAGTTTGGAGACCACTGGACTAGAGGGACAATGTAAGTCTCCTCACCTGCATGTCCAGTGGGGAAAATGTTTAAAAAGAAGAAAACGAAGGGGGGGGGGGGACCAAAATAATCCAAAAATGTTGGGGTTTTTTTTTAGATATTTGACAACAGAATCAAGACACAAATTGAGATTGGAAAACAATGAAAATGTTCATTGCAATGTGCTTTTTCCTATCCAGAAAACTCCTTGAGAGCCCCCTGCTTTTTGTGAAATATGTTGATTTATACAAAATTATAACCCTCTTCTCCTGCCGGCATTCCTCCTCCTCGTGGGTGCAGCTGGATCGACAAGATGCCATGCCCTTCCCTGAGCCAGGCCCGCAGGACTGAAATGGCCAGGAGATTGTAACAGGAAATTATACAGCCTCCCAGAAACAAGTCGGACGTTCCCTCAGCTGTTGGCAAATGGAGAATCCCCACTTGTGGGCAGCTGTACTGGGCTGATGGCACACAGCTGAGCAGCGGGGACGTCTTCCAGGAGAGGGCAGCGGGATGTGTCTCAGCTCAAATTTCTCCCCCATCCCATGGCCCAGTCAATCCTCTCTGCTGGAGCTGGGAATGCTCTGGAGAATCTCCATTAGCTGTCAGCAGTATAGGGCCGAGGACATGCAGCCGAGCGGTTCCGAAACCAACCAGTGCACGAGTACACATGTGCACATGTTCCACGCCTGATGCTGTCCGGCCCCACGGCTGTTCTTTGGCTGCCAGGCAAGCAGTGCCCAGGTTCTGTGGCCTGTCCCAGGGCAGCACGGTTCTCAGTTCTGGGGCGGCCTGGTGCCCCGGAAGGTAATGAGGTACTCGGGGTAGGTGAGGTCGTCGAAGAAGGTGACGAAGATGCTGGGGCGGGAGACCACGTTGACCACGCTGTCGTAACGGCCACCCCCATCCGGCTTCTCCGGGGGCAGCGCCATGTCCTCCTTGCCTTGGGTGAACTGCCCTGTCAGCACCCGCACCTGGAACATAAAGCGGTGCCCGTGGGCGTCGGGCTTAGCGTAGTCCGCTGACTGCGTAGCCTCCACCGCGAAGTACAAGCCCTGGCCGTAGATTCCCACTGTGAGAAAGGAGAGAACAGAACAGTCACCCCCAGACACTGAGAGACGGGACACGGGGCCATGTCCTTTGAGGGAGCGGCAACTCTGAACCACCCCAGGCTGAAACTGGCTGACTTAAGGGGGCAGGGAATGGGACATAGGGCCCTTCCCCTAGAGGGGGCACCGGCCCCAATCCAGCCCCAGGGCAGGGACTGTCTGGCATTGGGGGGTGAGGAATGGGACATGGGGCCTGTCCCCTCTAGGGGGCCCTGGTTCCCATCTGGGCCCATGGCAGGACTGGGTGGCCCGGGGGGCAGGGATGGCATACAGTCCTGGTACCCCCAGCCCCAGGGCCCCCCCGGGGTCCCAGCCCCACCCTTGCGGCAGGTGTTCCTGAGGCCGATCTCCTGGATGGAGCGCCGGTTCTCTGGCCGTGTGCCGTGGTAGAGGAGACGCTCGTTGAGTTCACCCGGCGGGTTCTTCTCCTCCATCCAGCGGCGCTGCCAGCAGTAGGGGACCCACAGGACCCGGTTCTGCACCCTCTGGATCTGCGGGGGGAAGGGCAGGGACCTTGGGCATGGCCAGGAGCTGCTAAGGGCATCCCCATGTGGGGTGGGGGGAGCACCCAGCCTTTCGGGGTCTTCCCATCCTGCACTGGCCCGAGCTTCAGTCCTGGGTCCCCAATCTCCTGCAGCTCCATCAGGGGACACCCCCCAACGGCCACGGCCATTGGCCTTCCTGCCCCCACGGACAGCCCTCCTAGGACCTCCGTCCCCCCCTCCAGGCAGGGCCAGGGCCTCCCCCCTCACTGAGTCCCTCCGCCCCCCAGCTGGGGCTAGGAGAGATCCCCCCTCCCCCTGACTGGGCTCTAGGACCCACAGGGGGTGTCTCTCAGCCCCGGAGCCCCCCAGCCCCTCACACTCACATGGAGGATGCAGTAGCCCGGGGCCGTCCGCTTGAACCCCTCGGCCACCTCCCGGTACTCCTCCGAGCCCTCCACCAGCTCCACCAGCCTCACCAGGCTCTCGCCCATGGGCTCCCAGTGCGGGGCGAGGCACCTGTCTGCAACGAGAGATGGGGTCAGTCAGTGGGGAACCGCCCCAGGCCCAGGCCCTGCCCTGGGGCCGGATGGGAGCTGGCGTCCCTGGGAGGGGAAAGGCCCCGTGCCCCATTCCCTGCCCCAGTCCCAGTCCCCCGAGGTTGAATGGGAGCTGGCACCCCCTGGATGGGAAAGGCATCATGGCCCTTCCCTGCCCCCAAGGCAGCCAGTCCCACACTGGTGCCCCTCCTGTCCAGCAGTGGGGCAGTGGGGGTGGGGTGTCTTTGGAAGGGGGTCGGTTCCTCTCACCCCACAGGCAGATCTCCCGGCGGAGGCGGATGGGGGCCCCAGTGCCCGGCGCAACTCCCACTGCCTTGAGCAGGTCGATCTCCGCCCGCTGCCCGTCCCACTCGATCTCTGCCCGGCGTTCCCCGCTGGCGTACGCCGTCTCCAGCCGCTGGTTGGTGGCCACATTGAAGGGACGCCAGCCGACCGGGGCCAGGTGCTGCCACTTGACCAGCGCATACAGCACCTCGGCCTCCACCCGCTGGCGCTGGGCAGCCTGGATCCTGGCGTGGACAGCGGCCACGGCCTTGGCCACATCCTCCCAGGCGCCCCGCACCCGCAGCACATTGCCCGGCAGGCACCGGAGGCTGACAGGGAAGTGGTACAGCGAGGCCTGGCCGAGCTCCCGCAGGGCCTGGGCGCCAACGGCCACCAGCTCCACGTTGCAGATACTTTCGTCGTGGAACTGGGCCACGAAGCCGGCCACGGCTGCCTTCACCTGGCCCACGTCAGGCTCTCGGCCCACCACGCGGAGCTCCAGCCCCTTGGGGGCCCCTGGGAATGCAGAGAGGGGTCCTGAATAGGTGGGTCAGCACCAGTGGGGCTCGGTTAGCAGGGCAGCGGGTCAGAAGTGAGGGGTACTGGCAGAGCTGGAGGGGCCTCAGGGCTAGGTTAACAGGGAGCTATGGACTGGGAGTGCGGCCCAGCCCTCCAGGTCTCTGCGTTGCTCTTACCTGCCTGCACCTTTGGGGGCTTCCTTGGGGCATCGGGAGCCTGCGGAGCTGCGCCCTGCGGAGGAGGACAGAGCTGGGTGAAGAGGGCATAGGGGGCACTGGCACCTCCATGCAGCCCATGGCTGCGCTGCTCCCCTGAACCCCTGTGCCCAGCCTCAGGTGCCCTGCCCAGGTGACACAGACACCTGGCCGGGGGGGATGGGCCACTCACCAGGTTCGCAGACCCAGAAACTGAGGCACAAAGAGGGGGACGAAGGCAGGAAGTCGGGCAAAGCAGAGACTAGAACCCAGGAACCCCCACACACCGCCCCAGCTCCCGCTCTAACTACTAGACCCCACTCCCCTCCCAGAGCCGGCAGAAAACCCAGGAGTCCTAGCTCCCAGCCCCCCTGCTCCACCCACTGGACCCCACTGCCCTCTCAGACCTGAGACTGACCCCAGGAGTCCTGTCCTCTCAGCCCAGACCGCCCCTTCCCCAGTTCTCGTAGCACCAGCTCCCATGTCTCTGACTCTGACAAACCTGGCAACCCTGGGCGGCCTGCCCCCCACAGCTCTCACCTGCCCATAGGCGCTGGAGGGGCCATTTGTAGGGGGGTCTCCTGGCAGGCTCACCATGCAGCAGAGCTGCTGGGCCAGGTCCTGCAGGAGGGTCGCCCCCTCCCCACAGAGGTACTCGCCCAAGGCCCGGCCCCTGATGGGCACCGTGCCCAACACCAGGGAGTCCAGGTCAGCCTTGATGGCCCTTCTGGCCAGCCGCAGGTGGCGCAGGAGGCCCCGCAGTCCCAGGGACAGCACCCGAGTGTTGGGGTGCAGCTGGATGGTGACCTGGAGGTGCTCCCAGTCCATCAAGCGCAGCAGCTCTGCCCCAGCTTCTGCCAGCTCCGGCCGGGGGATGTCCAGACGCTCCTCGGCCGGTGAGTTACTCTGCAGATACTCCCGGATGGCCGCCTCCGCCTGGGCCACGTAGGGCTGGAAGCCCACCACCACCAGCTGTGCCCCGCTCGCGGCACAGTGCAGGGCCAAGTCCCGCCGGGCGCCCAGCCCGGCCAGCAGCTTGGCCCACTCCTGACCCTGCGTGGCCCAGCGCAAGCCCTCCTCAATTGGTACCGTCTGGCAGCCCACCAGGCCCCCCAGCAGCTCCGCCGCATGCTGCAGCTTCTCCTGCTCCAGCCCAGCCACCGAGATGCCCTCAGAGGGCGCCAGCCCAGCATGGAAGTCCCAGGCCAGCTCAGTCCCTGAGTCACCGGCGGGGAGCTCCGGCTCGTCGAGAAGATCCCAGGCCAGCTCGGTCCCCGAGACAGCAGTGGGGAGCTCTAGGACGGCGGCAATGCCCCGGTCCAGGAAGAAGCTGGGAGTGAAGACATCCTCTCGGTGCTCCTGGATGAAGCGAGCCTGGAGAGGCGAGACAGGCACCGACAGGACCCGGAACCCCCTGAGCAGCTGCTGGCACCGGCTCTCCGCCTCAGCCACCTGCCGGCGGGGTCCCCGGAAGGTGATGATAGCTGGGGCGCCCTGTCGAAGCTCCATGCTGACGTGGGGGTCAGGGAGCTCCTTCTCCACCACATCCTTGACCATGACCCACCTGGGCAGTGGCTCGGCCGGGTACTCCTGGCTCACCAGCTGCCTCTGGAAGGCCCTCACAGCCAGGCGCTGGAGGAACGGTGCCATCTCCCCAGCCAAGCCGACAAAGTCCTCCCCGTCATAGACCCGGATGGACCCGAACTCCTCCACCAGGGACGGCTCGGCAGCCAGGGCCTCCAGCAGGTCCTCCCGGCCCTCGTGATGCACCACGTAACGCTGGCGCACCGAGTGAAATGCCGCTTCCCAGCCGCGCAGCTCCTCAGGGCTGGCCACTGCCGGGAAGGTCAGGATTCCCCAGTGGGGACAGGCCCGGAACCCGTAGCCGGCCTCCTCCAGGCGTCCCTTGAACTCTTGCCGCACGGCTGGGCTCTCGTCCACATAGTGAAGGAAGAGGGGGTGTTCTGGCAAGCAGAACCCCACGGCCTCTGTGGGGAGAGAGGAGAACGTCTGGGACCCGCTGGTGAGTCGGGGAGCCAGGAGGGGCCTGGCCCTGGGCGTTCGGGCACCCGACTGCCATGGATTGTACAATGGGGGTGATCAAGCTACATGGGGGGGGGGGGGTTAGATACCGTTGAGTCCTTCTGAGATACCTCAGCTGGCGCTGGGGGGCTCAGCAGGGGGCACTCTCCCCCAACAGTCAGTGCTGGCCCCATTGAAACACTAGGGAGCGCTGTGCTGCAGGGAGCAGGACTTCAGCAGGGGGCGCTCTCCCCCCAGCAGTCAGGGCTCTGATGGCGATGCAGCATTTCAATATGGCTGGCCCTGGTGATGTGGGGAACTGGGGACACGCCCCACCCCCCAGGAACCCAAGCAAGAGGTTGGCAACTGCTGCCTTTGACGGCTCCCAGCTGCCTGAGTCACGCAGCTAGTGCTGGGGCACGGCACCCACCCAGCTGCCTTCTGCCTGGGGTGGTGGGAGGCCAGGGGGCCTGCGAGTGGGGGGGTCCCCAGCAGCAGCCGTCGCTGCTGGGCCTGACAGGGGCAAGGCACAAGGAGCCATTGGATTGGAGCTCCAGGACCAGCCCAGGAGGGCAGGCTCTGACCTCCGGCCCAGAGAATGCTCCCGGGTGGTGGGGAAACTGAGGCAGGGCCTTACGTATTACTGTGGGTCTGGCTGTGAGTAAAGAGCACTGGAGTTGGGGGCCCATCAACTGTCACGGACCCCTGACCGTAACCCCCAGTGCCCCATGGCTGGAGAGACTCGGGGGGTTGGCACTGCTCCTGGGGGTCCCATTTCTGAGAAGCACCAGGGAGCGGGCTCTGCGCCAGAGAGGCCATGGGGAGAGACGCTGCTGCAACCTGCTGAGCCCAGAGGCCCCAGGTGCGAGCCCCAAACCTAGCCACCGCAACGGGTTCAGCAGAGGGCGCTCTGTCACAGGCCCTGGAACGCAGGTAACGGCAAGGGGTCACCGTATCACGCTCAGCACACCTGGGAGAGTCACGGGCTCTTACCAGCCGGGGTGCTGGGATCTTCAGTCACCTGCCAGGGAGGGCAAGAAAGGAGTCCATTTATTTATGAGCCACGCCCCTCCCAGAGCCGAGGATAGAACCCAGGAGTCCTGACTCCCAGCCTGCCCCCACCCTGAGCTGTAACCATTAGACCCCCCTCCAAAGCCAGGGATGGAACCCAGGAGTCCTGCCCTGCAGCTCCCCCACCCCCCGGTGACCTGCCCCATTTACCGGGCGAGGAGCCAGCAGCCCCAGTGGGCAGACGATTTGCACCAGTTTCATCCAGGTGTTGGGCTGGTGCTCCAGGAAGCAGCTGATTTCCTCCAGCATGGCTGGCAGGGTCTGACCGGTCCCCAGCAGCGGGAAGGATACAGACTCCAGGAACGCGCCGTACACGGAACAGAGGCAGCTTCGCACCATATGGCGCATGACCTGCGGGGACCGAGAATAACAGGGGAATAGATTATGGGAATATGTAGGAAGATTCTCCTATCTATCTATCTATCTATCTATCTATCTATCTATCTATCTATCTATCTATCTATCTATCTATCTATCAGAGAAGTAAGCCGATATTCCTTCAGCGAGGTCTCCAGTTCTGGAAGTGGGAACTCGAGGAGAGAGGAGACAGATGGGCGATGTCTGTCCGTTACGCGGCACCTAGCCAGCGACAGAGGCTAAGGAACACAAGGTATTTAGGATTCGCGGCTATCTTAGCTTCGAGGATGACTTAACACCGTTTTCCCCCCGGCTTCATTAACCCGTGAGAACTCCCGAGCTTTTTCCCTCTGGAAGTCTCTATGGATGCCAGGGAAACCGGGAGCCCACTAGCAAGTTCTTTTGGTTTTCAAGATATATTTTTGCTTTTCAGAAACTGCCCATGGCAACGGCTTCAGTAAAAAGTTTCATTTTTGGAGGGGAAAAATTAGTTTTCAGAAACTGCTTCCAGCAAACCGGCTGCTTTTCAGTGACACCTCTGGGGGCTCAGCACAAATGTTCAGTTTACAAAACCTGCTGATGTTAAAACAAAATGGTAAAACAATGGCTATTAGCCAGGATGGGTAGGGATGGTGTCTCTAGCCTCTGTTTGCCAGAAGCTGTGAATGGGTGACGGGGGATGGATCACTTGATGATTACCTGTTCTGTTCATTCCCTCTGGGGCACCTGGCATTGGCCACTGTCGGAAGACAAGCTACTGGGCTAGATGGACCTTTGGTCTGACCCAGTCTGGCCATTCTTGTGTTCTTGATCAAAACTTTCAGTTTGGGGGGAAAAATCCGTTTTGGGGAAAGAAAGACTTTCCAATTTTCCTAGGACTTAGAGAAAAGGAGGGTGGTGAAGCACTGGAATGGGTTACCTAGGGACAGGGCCAGCTCCAGGCACCAGCCCAGCAAGCAGGTGCCTGGGACGGCCAACGGAGAGGGGCGGCACGTCAGGCTCTTCGGCGGCAATTCGGCGGCGGGTCCCTCACTCCCTCTCAGAGTGAAGGACCAGCCGCTGAATTGCCGCCGAAGACTGAAGCGGCAGCGGTAAAGCTGATTGCGGCTTTTTTTTTTTTTTGCACTGCCTGGGGCGGCAAAAACCCTGGAGCCGGCCCTGCCTAGGGAGATGGTGGAATCTCCATCCTTAGAGGTTTTTAAGGCCCAGCTTTTCAAAGCCCTGGCTGGGATGATTTAGTTGGGGTTGGTCCTGCTTTGAGCAGGGGTTCGACTAGATGACTTCCTGAGGTCCCTTCCAACCCTAATCTTCTATGATTCTATTAAAAGATTCTGAATTTCCCTAACAAACCAGATACGGTGGACGGAAAATGTTTGCCACAACTTTACGGTTTATGGGCTTTTCTATGAAAAACTGAAATACGTCAATTTCTCCAGGACGCTCTTTGGTTTGGAACAACGCTGGGTGGAGAACTGCCGACCCGCTCTAGAGAGTGATATCGCTGTACCAAGGGGTTTAGGAGCCTAAAGACAGAGTGGCGCCTCATCAGATCTTTAGACCTGCTAAGGCCTGTCTAGGCACCTAAACCCCTTGCTACGTCCTGTCCCAGGCATCCAGTGGAGCTGAGTAGCAGAGGGAGAGGGAATCCAGGGGCTACAGCAGAGATCCATGGGGTATGGCGTGGCCCCCCTTTACCTCTGGCGCCCCCTGCTGCTGCAGTGCCTCGCCATCCAGCTGCACAAGGTACAGCGCTTTGCAGTGCAGATCTGGAAGGGCCGTGCCCGGCACCGTCAGCACCTTCCCCGGTTGGAAATCCTCGCTGTGGCCTGCAGCTCCCAGCGCCCTCTCGGCCAGGGCCCGGACCTCCTGAGCGCACCACGCCAGCCCATCCGTCTCCAGCACCACTGGCAGCACCAGCACATCCGTCTGTCCCCAACACAGAGCCAAGGAGCGTGAACAGACGCTCTGGGCCTGGGGACAACGGCCCGGGGGGCTCCAAACAAGGTGAGCCCTAGAGAGACTTTCTTCCTACAGAGCAGCTGGGAGAGAAGGTGCTAGGGATAGAACCCAGGAGTCCTGGCTCCCAACCCCTCCTGCTCTAACCACTAGACCCCACTCCCCTCCCAGTGCCAGGGATAGAACCCAGGAGTTCTTGCTCCCAGCCCCACCTGCTCTAACTACTAGACCCCACTCCCCTCCCAGAGCCGGGAGAGAACCCAGGAGTCCTGGCTCCCAGCCCCCGCTCTAACCAAGGCACTGACCTTCTGGCTGGCGAGGGACCCGCTGACCACCTGGGTGCGGACTCTCTCCTGGGCCCGGAGGACATTCCCCAACAGCTCCTGCCGGCTCTCGCCAAGCGGCCACCGCTTGGCACATGCCCCATGGAAGGTGGCCACCAGGGCCCCGTCGGTGGCCACCACGGAGACGCTGCTCAGGGGGGCGGCGGGGTGGCCCCGGGCGAAGGTGTCAATGGCCTCAGCCACGGCCTCCACCAGCCACGCGCCTTCCGAGTCCACGCAGAAGGCCACGGAGGTGACCTGCATCCGGGCCGCGGCCTTCAGGGTCAGCAGCACCGCCCCGGCTGCCAGTCCCACGGCCCCCGGTGGGGAGCAGACTTCTAGGCAGGTGTGAGGAGCCCCTCGCCGGCTCAGCGCCCTCCGGGTCACCACACTGGCCCCGCTGTCCGGGCCGGACTCGCCACCCAACCTCACCACGGCGCCCGCCCGGAGTCCGGCACCGTCTCCCTCCCTGAGGAACAGGCTGAGCCCTGGGCACGGTCGGAAGAACTGGCCCACCGAGGGCACTGCTCTGCCCACCAGGATCAGCAGCTCACTGATGGCCACCTTGGCAGCCAGCGCTGCCTCCCGGGGGCCGGAGAGGGCCAGGGTGCCAGCATCCCCCTGGCAGTGCCTACTGGCCATCACTTGCCAGAGGGAGGGCGCCAGGACCCCCGAAAGCTGTTCCCACAGGTCCATCTCTGGCAGTGTGATGAACAAGGTCTCTGTGCATCGGGCTCCCGGGGGGTCTCCCCGTGGGCCCTGGTGGGGGGGTCTCAGTTCCGTCCTCGCCACAGGCCCCTCAGTGCACAGCTTGGCCCCCTCCACTGCCTTGGTGTCACTGGTGGGGGGCTGGAGGCACCTCCCAGCTCCGCCCCCGAGGGCCACTGGCGCACCAAGCTTGCTTGCGAGTCGTCCCCAGACGGCCAAGACGGGTCCCATCATGGCCTGGAGTGCCCGGCAGGTCGACAGCGCAGCCCGCAGCAGCGCAGAGGGGCCAGGAATGGCTCACGGCCCACACCTGGTCTTGGAGCTCTGCTAGAGACAGCACCCGTGGTGGTTAGAGCGGGCACCAGCAGACTGGACACCTGGGTTCTATTCTGGGCTGGGAGAGGGAAGTGGGGGTCTAGTGTTTCGAGCAGGGGAGCTGCGATCCAGGACTCCTGGGTTCTATCCCTGGCTCTGGGAGGAGAATGAGGTCTAGTGGTTAGAGCAGGGGGGCTGGGAGCACGAGGAGAGATGTCCCCTCCACAGGGTGCTGGCCAGCCAGTGCCGTCCCTGCCCTGGGCCTGAAATGGGTGGCCGGTGCCAACCCCAGCACTGTGTCTGGCCCTTGGCTGTGCCCAGGGCCGGCACAACCCATTAGGCGACCTAGGCGGTCGCCTAGGGCACGAACATTTGGGGGGCGCCGGCGCACTGGTCGTCGGTGTAATTTTGGGGGCGGGACCTTCCGCCGCCTAGGGCAGCGAAAAAGCTGGCGCCGCTCCTGGCTGTGCCAGCAGCCCCCAACGGACGATCCACTGCTCCATGGCCACCAATCCCCCTCCATCCTGGGCGCTCCCACATACCTGCTGCACCAGCCTCTGCCCACACAGCCCCCTCTGTGGGCTCACACTCCTCCGACACCTCCTTGACCCAGGCCCAGCTGGGCAGAGGAGCTGCCAGGGCAGATTGAAACCTCCCTGGGCGCCCGGCTGGGGAGTGAAGGTTCCCCCGCCCAGGTTTCACTTTCCATTCCTCCCCAGTGCCGGTGAGTTTCATGCTCGTGGGTGGGGCGGGGAGGCCTTGGCCCCAGGAGAAGCCACACAGCTGAGGTGGAGCTGGAGAGGCCAGGGGCTCTGGGAAGCCAAGTGGAGGGATCACTCGCCGGGCTGGGCACATCCAGAGCAAACCTGGGCAACGAGCCCAAGGGTGTAGCTGAAATCTGTCTGCAGAGCGACTCACAAACGCCAGCCAGATCTCCTTGTGCCCAGGACTGAACGCTGATCTCTGCCCCCCCCCCCCCCCCCCCCCCCCCCCCCCCCCCCCCCCCCCCCCCCCCCCCNCAACAGCAGTGAGGACAGGGCTGGATTCTGCTCCCAGATCCCTGGGGTCAATCCAGAGTCACTCCATTGGAGTCAATGGGGCCAGGTGCCCAGGTGGTGGATTGTGACCAGTGCAGCATTGCAGCCAGCAGGGTGATGCTGGTTTGCACCAGCAGCTGGCCAGCCGTGTGCTGGGGGCATTTGGGGGGAGTGTGTGCCCTGGGGGCGGGGAACAGAGAAGGAAGCTGGGGCAGCCAGATGGGGGGAAGTCAGCTGGGCAGTTGCAGGTGGATGGACGTGCCAGAGCTGGGCCGGATTTATTGCCCACAACCTGGGGGGGGGGGGGGGGGGGGGGGGGGAGATGGGAGTCATCCTATCTCTTTGCAGTGTTGTCTGTGGCTGTTCCGCATCCCAGCGCCGGACAAGCCATCCCTGTGCAGTGTTATATGTGGCTGTTCCCCAGGTGCCCCACCCCAGAGCTGGCTGCATCTCAGAGGCAGGTGCCCCATCCTCTCTCCTGGGCTACATTTGCCATACCCACCGCCCTCCACACCCAGCAGGCAGCCCCTAAGGAGGGGGCTATCAGCCAGGCTCAGAGGGGGAATTTTGGGCCATTGGTGTCACTGGGATCTGGGGCAGCCCTCTAGCATTGCCCCCTCCGGGTATCATGTATGGAACCACAGCAGCTGACCCCAATACCTTAGAGGCCATCAGCCAGTGCCGGAGATTCATGTGGTATTACTCTAATGCAGGAGAGGAGAGCCCGTAGGTGTTAGGGGGAAATCAGTCCGTGTGACCTGCGGAACTCACTGCTTCTCGTGTCTGGGACAGTGGAGGGGCAGGGGGCAGACCGTGTGTGGAAAGGGGCTACGCTGAGCAGGAATCACAGCCCACCAAGCCACCCTGAGTCCCCTGCGCTGTCCCCTTGCCTGGGCTTCCTGCATGAGGGTGGTTCACCCCATGCTGAGATGCAGCTAGCTCTGGTGTGGGGCTGCTGGGCAACAGCCACACATAACACTGCACAGGGGTGGCTCGCCTGGCACTGAGATGCAGCCAGCTCTGGGTTGGGGCAGCTGGGGAACAGCTGCACAGAACACCACACGGAGATTCCCCAGCTCGGGAATTGGAAGAGATGGACTGGCTGGGTTCTGCCCACTAATTCACCTCCCCATCCCGACGAGCGGTCACATGGGGCCATCTGCTTTTTGCTTCCCAAACGCCCTTTGAGCCCAGTCTGAACTGCCCGCTGGGCGCAGCTTACATCTCCCTGGAATAAATCTTCACCAAGAGCCCCGGGCAGATCTCCGCGCAGGGGCATGTTTCAACTTGCAACCTCCATGCCATGGTCCCCGCCGTGCCAGGAGCAATGCCCGGGTTTCCTCCTCAACTCCCAGCCCAGCAATGCTGGGAAAAGCTTGGGAACATAAGAGAAGCTGGTTTGGGGGGGCGGGCTGCAGCTCAGACACCGCAGAGGCAAATGGCTTCAATTGGGCTCATGCACCAGACCCAGTGTCCCCAGGAGATGCGACAAGGTTCCAGGCAATGGGGATTCGAAAGCTGTTCTGAAGCAGAGCTGGTGTTATACCAATAAAAACCAGCAGGATCTTATTAAGAGGGATAAGGCAAAGATGCCACATTTATTGTAAATACCATAATAACATAAAAGATAACAGTAAACAACGTTGTTTGACTACTTATTCCTATACACACACATATATATATATATATATATATTCATTCACACAATCATTCATTCAAGTTCTGTATAGGTGTTATAGTTACCAGCCTAGAAGTTGCTCATGCCAAGTTACTGGCCAGGTATCTTGGTCATGAGGAGGGAGCGGAGTCTGTGTCAGATGCACCTGATGCTCCTGGAGGCTGGCAGCAGAACCAGAGACTCAAAGACTTATACTTCAGAGTCCAGTTTTATAGGGATTTTTCCCTATGTTAGTTCATGGAAGTTGTTTCATTCTGCTGCTGTTAAATCAATCAGCAGGTGGGTGGCTCCATTCTGTCTTCTTTCCTTTGAGGTGCTGGGGTGGATCCCAGTTCGCCCTCCGGGGGTCATCTGGTTGATTCCACTTGACACCTTCTTCGGCCGATGGATACTCCCTTTCTAGGCTGGCACCTCCCTAACCATTCATGTACATCAAGCATTCATCAACATACATTCCATTTAATCACAGAGGGTGGGGATCTGTTCCTAGGAGCCGTTGCTGGTACAATAAAGTGAAAGTCACTTAATGGCTTATAGCTCACAGCAGGGGTGGTAACATAGTGTTCACAGTAGCTTACAAGTTTTAACAGAAGACCCAAAAGATGTGGGGGGACAAATTGTGGGGGGGTCACTGTCACTTGGGGGAATCACTGTTAGTACCTTCTTTAATATCCCTACATAATCCCCCTTTTGACACTACGATATACATATACTCGTTAGTGTCACTTTCTATGTAACCTGTCTAAAAGAAGGTACTGTGAAGCAACATGGGTTTGTGATTCCAATCTATTGTACATCCTTTTTATCCAAAAGCACATGCTAAACATTCCAATAATACAAATACAGTTCAATACCAAGACAACTATCAAGGGGTGTAGCATTACTGATAGGATGCCAGTGGTGGTTGGGGACCATCCAGAGAATATATCATACCAGTGATAAGTTATTTGTTTCTCTGCAGTGGCAATCCTTAACATGTCCCCATTGGCATGTATAATATGAATAGTCCGATTTCCCACTTGGTCATCTGTCTGTTCTAAAAATTTGACTTTTAATCAGGCTATCAGTAAGGTCTTGCCATCTAATTCCAAGGTCAATAGAGAAGTCGGCCAGCTCAGCTGTTAGTGTTAGCTGGGACCTTTTTGGCCGCAGTAAATAGTAAGTATGATTTCTAGTAAAAACAGTACTGACATTGCATTTACATTCATCTACTGGGGGGTTGCTAACACTCCCATCCTCCCAAAATACTTCCTCCCACGAATGGATACATACACATTGTCCATTGTACAATACTTTGGTGTTATCAAATTCATCCCACATACATGATCCCAATGAAACATTTTTGCTACAAGGCTCTGGGGCAGCAGGTAAGGTGAGGCATACCCACTTTTGAGGAGTCCATTTGGTACAACCTCTAGTGTCCAATAGTTTTCCTCCCTCCCCGGCCCACTGGCTCGAGGTCCGAGGCAGCCAGAGTGATCCCATGTGTAATATGGGGAGTGGGCTAACCTTCCATACATTTGCCTCCAGAGACTGTTGATGTGCTATTTTTACAATTATTTTCCCAATTAACAAGTCTGGTTTCACAGTGCTGGAAACATACTGCATTCATTTTTACTGATAAGTATCAAACAGTGGTCTTTTTTCTTTGTTTTTGTATTAGGCTGTCCTGTAGCTGGGACAAAGAGCTTAATTTATTCTTAAGTACCTCCAGATTTACAAAACCAATTCCTCCTAATATGGTATCTGCTACCTGTGGATGTTTCCCTGCAATATTTAATACACAACAGTGACAAGACACAAGAAAGCCAGGTTAGCAATACAAGAAAATCAATATTAAAAACAAACAAAAAAAAACAACTACAAAATGATTACTAGAAAAATAAATCTGATACATTGGGGACCAAGGTCTTTTGGACAGAGGTGGATGTGATTGATAATTTGGTTGGAGGGGGGAAGTAGAGAGAGGAAAAGGCCTTTGCCCTGTCTAGTGTAATCTCCCTCTGGATCCAATGCTAGCACATGACACTCACCAGAGACAGACACAGAACATGTAACACAGAACATGTAACACAGACTTTGTCATGACACAATAACCATGGTATTTTAGAACTCTTCAGTTAGTATCCGCTTTTCCTGTTTTTCTGAAAGACAAAAATAACATGTTTCTACCCCTTTTGGGGTGGCAGATTATTGCTTAAAATATTCCTTTCTTTACAAATACCCTTGCTGATTGCAGGCAAAACAGAGGAATTACCCTAATATTTTCCTGTGTTTTTGTTCTATAGGCAGGCCAGGTTTTAATGGCTTCTACTTTTTAAGGGTTATGGGGAAATTATCCCACTGTTTAGTCATTAAATCCATGAGGTGGTGTACCTCAGTTTTTCTTCTTATACAGCAGACCAAGTTTGTAATGTTTTTCCTGCTGTGTTAAGCTTTAAGTTTATTCACAGGTAATAGCTGAGAAGCATCATTACCATATTACCTTAAAGGATTTTTCAAAAAAAAAATCATACACACTATACATTGTTACAGGGGTACTTATTAACATTACATTTATCCTAATGTTTAATGTTAACAATAACATTAGCATCAAATCTATTAAAGGTATCTTGTTATACCATGCCTTTTATTTAGACAATTTGTTTGCTGACCAGGTATGTCCTTTATTTGCAGCTTCTTTTGTGCTGGCAGGTTTTTTTGTTTTTTTTTTTCTTCCTTTATCAGTTAGGTAATTTGCATCAACACAGGCTTTGCTTTTGGATTCAAAGCCATCAACAGCTCAGAGACTCTTGTCTTAAAAGGGACACAATCAACTTTCACCAGAGTTTTGATTTCTTTCCACTTTTAACTTCTGCTCCCAAAACACACAAGAGATCTGAAAAAGAAAACAGCCTATTGCTGCTCCTTTGGAGCCCTAATAGGATTTTAATTAAGCAGCATGTTTCATTTGCATTTCTTTTACCCCTTCTACACTATACACTGCACATGTTCTGGGGAAAATGCACATTCCTTCTATACTTTAACTTTTAAAACATTAGCCATATCAATTTTTACATAAGGTGTAACTGTTTCTTTTGTTCTTACAGAGTTTTCATGTACCCTTATCAAAGTGACAGTCTGATTACACAGAGCCATTTTAAGGCTCAGTGTTTCTAACATTCCTTTTTTTTTTTTGTCAAACAAACAAAGAACCAAACAAAAATAATCCAGAATCTTTCCCTATTCTTCTGATTTTGACTGCCTTGCTGCAGCCACGTCCTGTCCTTAATTTAAAAACATTTTAAATTTTGTAAAGAATCAAGTTACCCCTTAAGGGTTAAATGCCAAATCCCAAAGCCAACCAACACTGATTACCTGTGTCTGGCAAAAAGGTCTGTCAGTTTTGCAACTTTGAATTAAAGGAGTCAAATGGATTTTTAGTGGCATTATTAAAAACAAAATAAAACCAATTTATCTTAAACCTATAAAACAGGAGTTTTACAAACCAGATGTGTTGGTTTAGGTTCTTAGAACCTCACATATTTTCACAGACAAATAGATACACATTTTCTTTTCCTTAACATCCCTTTTACACTGCTCTGTTTTTACATAGCTGTACATTCCCTTTATACATTTGAGGCAGTTAAGTTCCAATGGAACCCCCTCATGTGCTTCTATCAAATTTGACTTAATTGTGCATAGTCAAATAATTTCAATCAGATAGTCTCTTTACCTGGATTGTTTACAGACATTCCTTTGGGAAAAGGGCCCATTTTTCCTTCAGAATGGCTGCAAAGAAACCAAGAATTCTTTTTCTCTTTTCTTTTACAATTTTACAATATTTAACTGCTTAGTTCCCTCTAGCCTCTGTAGAGTTAACTTTTCACTCTTTTTCCTTAAATTACTTGTTTATCTCCCAAAATGACATTTATCAACTCAGATGTTACCATTTTAAGTATTGTCCCAGACTGTTTTTCTTACTCCTGCCACTATGCCCTTAGAGAAAGCCCTATCTGTTGCTTGCCTGCTTGTCTGGGCCCAATCCTGCTTTTCCCAATAAACAGTTCCTTTCCATGGGCACAAGCTTTGTTCCACTACCAATTTGGCAAGGAGGGTGGGCTCCTTAACTAGCCCCCACCCTTCCTGGTTCCTTTCCTTAAACATTTCTTTCAAAATTGTGAAATGACCACAATATCACTCAAAAAAAACAACAACAACACTACACTGCCCAAACTCCTATATCCTTCAGAATTTGGTTTAACAGAACAAGATCTGGATCTTATGTTTGTCTGTGCCAGTGTAGGGGCTTATGATTTTAACCCACTCTGGGCCAGAGGGAGAGACGCTAAGCTTCCCTCTGTATTGCTCGGCCTTCTACCACCGAGGGTTCATACACCAAATATAAAAAACCCCTCCCAGGGGCAGAGCGAGAAACCCTAAGTTCTCCTCTTATGCTCAGGCATGCTACGACTGAGGGTGTATGCACCTTTTCTTGAACATTTTTAAAAGCTTGTTCAAACTTTCCTGTTGCTCCTGACACCATTCAGTGAGTGACAAAGATCCTGCTGCTCCTTGTTACAGTGAGCAGCACTGCCTGGCCCTTAGGCCTTCTAGTTGCCCCTGTACTTCAGTGAGCAATAGGACTCTCTTGTCGCCCCTGGTTTTTCTTTCTTTTCCTGCTACCTACCCGGAGGCCAGCAGTTTTGTTAATAATGTTCCTGCTACCTACCCGGAGGCCAGCAGTTTTATTAACTAACAATGTTCCTGCTACCTACCCGGAGGCCAGCAGTTTTGTTAACAGTTTTCCTGCTACCTACCCGGAGGCCAGCAGTTTTGTTAACAGTTTTCCTGCTACCTACCCGGAGGCCAGCAGTTTTGTTAACAGTTTTCCTGCTACCTACCCGGAGGCCAGCAGTTTTGTTAACAGTTTTCCTGCTACCTACCCGGAGGCCAGCAGTTTTGTTAACAGTTTTCCTGCTACCTACCCGGAGGCCAGCAGTTTTGTTAACAGTTTTCCTGCTACCTACCCGGAGGCCAGCAGTTTTGTTAACAGTTTTCCTGCTACCTACCCGGAGGCCAGCAGTTTTGTTAACAGTTTTCCTGCTACCTACCCGGAGGCCAGCAGTTTTGTTAACAGTTTTCCTGCTACCTACCCGGAGGCCAGCAGTTTTGTTAACAGTTTTCCTGCTACCTACCCGGAGGCCAGCAGTTTTGTTAACAGTTTTCCTGCTACCTACCCGGAGGCCAGCAGTTTTGTTAACAGTTTTCCTGCTACCTACCCGGAGGCCAGCAGTTTTGTTAACAGTTTTCCTGCTACCTACCCGGAGGCCAGCAGTTTTGTTAACAGTTTTCCTGCTACCTACCCGGAGGCCAGCAGTTTTGTTAACAGTGTTCCTGCTACCTACCCGGAGGCCAGCAGTTTTATTAATAATTTTATGAGCTCTTTTCCTGCTACCTACCCGGAGGCCAGCAGGTTTGGTTAACCAAGAATAGAACCGTGCTCTGTAGAGCCGGTTGTGTGCACACAGATTGGTTTACAATAAGTGAGGCAAAAATACCAATAATCCCCCTTTCGCTATTCTCCACCAAAATGTTATACCAATAAAAACCAGCAGGATCTTATTAAGAGGGATAAGGCAAAGATGCCACATTTATTGTAAATATAATAATAATATAAAAGATAACAGTAAACAACGTTGTTTGGCTACTTATTCCTATGATTATATATATATATATATATATCCATTCACACAATCATTCATACAAGTTCTGTGTAGATATCATAGTTACCAGCCTAAAGTTGCTTGTGACAGAATACTGGCCAGGTATCCTGAACACAAGAGTAGAGCGAAGTCTGGATCAGGTGCACCTGATGCTCCTGGAGGCTGGCAGCAGAACCATAGACTCAAAGACTTATACTTCAGAGTCCAGTTTTATAGGGATTTTTCCCTATGTTAGTTCATGGAAGTTGTTTCATTCTGCTGCTGTTAAATCAATCAGCAGGTGGGTGGCTCCATTCTGTCTTCTTTCCTTTGAGGTGCTGGGGTGGATCCCAGTTCGCCCTCCGGGGGTCATCTGGTTGATTCCACTTGACACCTTCTTCGGCCGATGGATACTCCCTTTCTAGGCTGGCACCTCCCTAACCATTCATGTACATCAAGCATTCATCAACATACATTCCATTTAATCACAGAGGGTGGGGATCTGTTCCTAGGAGCCATTGCTGGTACAATAAAGTGAAAGTCACTTAATGGCTTATAGCTCACAGCAGGGGTGGTAACATAGTGTTCACAGTAGCTTACAAGTTTTAACAGAAGACCCAAAAGATGTGGGGGGACAAATTGTGGGGGGTCACTGTCACTTGGGGGAATCACTGTTAGTACCTTCTGAGACTCCCTACACTGGTACCCACCCCAGCCCCATAGGCAGCGATCTGGCTGGGTAGCCAGGGACCCCAGCAGCTCAACCCACAGGGAGGCAGATTGGGTCTCAGTCCAGCTGCCCCGGCCCCTGGGCTCGGCACCCCCCAGGCCCAGCGCCGCCTTGGGTCCTGGATTCGGCCCGGGGCACAGCTCTGGTCTCGGCGAAGCCGGTTTAGCAGGAGGCGCCAGTCCCCTGCACCCGTGGCTCGCCCAGCACCAATCCCTTGGGGGGGGGGGGGGAGGGAATTAGGTGACTCAGTGACCCGGGGATGCCCTGAGCAGCTGGTACTCTCCCCACCCCCGGCCCTGCTGCTACGTAACCCGTATCCCAGACTCCTCTGCACCTCATCCTCAAAATCCCTAGGCTTTGGGATCCAATGGAAGTTGAGGCTGGGCACCAAGACTCCTTGGTTCTATCCCAGCTCTGGGAGGGGAGTGGGGTCTAGTGGTTAGAGCAGGGTGCTGGGAGTCAGGACTCCTGGGTTCTATCCTGGCTCTGGGAGGGGAGTAGGGTCTAGTGGTTAGAGCAGGGGGGCTGGGAGAGTTGCCATCTCCCTTCCAGCCCCTGTGCTGTTACTGAATCCCACCCCCAACCTGCAATGTGAAGAGGGGTGTCCTGGAAAGACACGCCCTAACCCTAATAGGGAAGAGGCCAAGAACTATCACTCCCAGCTTCCCTGCTGCTGGGGGACTACTCCTTCCAGCATGCCCTGGGTGGGCTAGGCTGGCCATTAACCCTTTGTTCACCGCAGCCCAGAGGGGTATGAGTTGGATAATAGGAAGAACTGTGAGTAGCGACTTCCCTGTGCTGCCGTCATCTCCATGCACATACACCCAGCTCTCAGTAATCCAAGTCTACACGGAGTTCAGGCCGCTTGGCAGCAGGTCATCCCTTTGCAGAATGTAGAAGCATGTCAAATGAAACCTGGCCACAGCAGGAAACGCACCGTTAAGGATGCCTGCGTCACCTTAACTCTGCCCTCATTCCGTGACTCCCCATGAACACAGGTAGTGCAGTGCTCCGCTGGCAGCCCCGCGGTGGCTGAGATGCACAAAGCTCTTCCCCGCCTTTCCCAGCACCTTCGTGCCCCCAGGAGTCCTGGAACATAGTGAAGGGACTAAAAGCTTGCCTACCCCACCCTCCTTCTGGCCCCCTGGAGCGGGCCGTCACAATGGGGGTTATGTGTCTGCAGTCCAGGCAGTGGGCAGCCCAACACTAGCAGGTGGCAGCAGTTGTTGGTGAGATGAGGATGGTAAATTACCCGAAAACCCGGCCTAGCATGGGGACTTCAGGGCCCTTCGACAGGCAGGCTGGGAGGAAAGGGCACGGGGGGCAGAGAGGGGTGAAGGGGCCCCCTGGATCCCAGCACACACATGTGGGGAGCAGGGAGAGGGGCTCTGTCCCACCTAGGGGCTGGACTCCTCACATCTGGGCGCACACACAGGAGCGGGGAGCATGTGGGGCTGACAGTTGCCCTGGCAGGACTGGGATACAGAGGGGCTGGGGGTGCAAGGGCAGAGCTGGGGTACAAGGTGTGGGGGTACCTGGGGAGAGCTGGGGTGCACTGGCAGGGCTGCAATACTGAGGGGCTGGTGTGCAGGGGCAGAGCTGGGGGTACAAGGGTGGGGGTGCAGGGGATTGGGGTGCACAGGGAGCTGGGGATACAGGGTCTGAACGTGCATGGGGAGAGCTGGGGGTGCACTGGCAGGGGTTGGGGTGGAGGAGGTTGGGGTGCCAGGGCAGAGCTGGGGTGCTGAGAGGTTGGGATGCAGAGCAGCTGAGGGTGCACAGGGGTGGAGTGCAGGGACTGGGGTGCATGGGGAGAGCTGGGATACAGAGGGGCTGGTGTGCAGGGGCAGATCTGGAGGTACAGGGATGGGGGATGCAGGGGCAGGGCTGGGGGCGCAGGAGATCGGGGCGCACTGGCAGGGCTGGGGGTGCAGGGCCTTACACCCTCCCCCCTCTCCATCCCGCTCCCAGCGCAGGGGCGGGGAGGCCCCGCAGGGCATGCCGGGAGTTGCAGTCCCGCGCGGGGCATGCCGGGAGCGGTAGTCCGGCCCGGGGACACTGGATCCGAGCGGGGTTCCGGCGGAGCGCGGCGCCCCCTGCGGTAAGAGCTGGGCCGGGCCAGCGCTGTGGGGCGGGGGCGGCTTCGGCTGCTGGGCTCGGAACCCAGGAGTCCGGCCCCTTCCCCACCAGCCACTAGACCCCCCCGGGCGGGGCGCAGAACCCAGGAGGCTCCCAGCCCCCCAACGCCCCCCCCCAAGATACTAGTCCCCATTCCCCTCCCAGCGCTAGGCTCGGAACCCAGGACTCCGGGTCCCCCACAAACCACTAGACACCCCCCCCCCCTTTGCTTTCCTCCTAGAGCTGGGATAGAACCCAGGAGTCCGAGCTGCCAACTGCCCCACTCAATTCCCGTCCCCGAGTGGCAACAGGCAGCCTGGGGCGCTGTCCATCTCCCTGGTGTTTCTCCTCCCGCAGGTGCCAGGACCTGGAGCAGGATGGCCCAGGGGACCCCTCCTGTGATGTTGACCCCGTCTGGGCTGGCGGCCCTAGGATGCCCACAGCGAGGTGGAGCCAGTGCCCCCCAGCAGGAGGGGGATGGCGACGGCGGGCACCGGGCCAGTGGAGACGTGGGGCCGGATGTGTGGTGGGAAGAGGTGCATGGAGACACGGGGACACTCTCAGATCTGGGTGGCCGAAGGAAGGGGGACCATGGGGGCCAGGCTGTGGGGGAGGGGGAGCAGACAAGGCCTGGGGAACAGGCCGCCCCGGCGCGCCCCCGGCGGTACGGGTGCAGCGTGTGCGGCAAGGCTTTCTCGCAAAGCTCCACGCTGATTGTGCATCGGCGATCGCACTCGGGCGAGCGCCCCTACGCCTGCGAGGAGTGTGGCCGTGCCTTCGCCCAGAGCTCGGGCCTGGCCAAGCACCGGCGGGTGCACACAGGCGAGCGCCCCCACCCCTGCCCCGAGTGTGGACGGCGCTTTGGCAAACGCTCAAACCTGGCAGTGCACCGGCGGGCCCACACCGGTGAGCGCCCCTTCCCCTGCCCCGCCTGCCCCAAGGCCTTCGCCCGGCGCGCCGACCTGGCTGTGCATGGCCGCACCCACACTGGGGAGCGGCCCTACCGCTGCGCAGACTGCGGCAAGGGCTTCAGCACTGGCTCCAACCTGGCGCAGCACCGGCGCACGCACCAGCCCGATCGGCCTTACCGCTGTGCCCAGTGTGGGAAGGGCTTTCCCGGCAGCTCGGAGCTGCTGCGCCACTGGCGCTCCCACACTGGGGAGCGGCCCTACCACTGCGGCATCTGCGGCCTGGCCTTCGCCCACAGCACTGTGCACCGGCGCCACCAGCGGGCCCACCTGGAGGAGTCGCCCTACCGCTGCGGAGACTGCGGGCGCAGCTTCGCCCAGCGCTCTGACATGGTGGTGCATGGCCGCACCCACACTGGCGAGCGGCCCTACCGCTGCCCCGACTGCCCCAAGGCCTTCGCCCAGAGCTCCCACCTGGCCACCCACCGGCGCAGCCACACTGGCGAGCGCCCCTACCGCTGCCCTGACTGCCCCAAGGCCTTTGCTCAGAGCTCGGCCCTCACCGTGCACCGGCGCACCCACACCGGCGAGCAGCCCTACGCCTGCGGCGAATGCGGCCGACGCTTCCACCGCAGCTCCAATCTTATCCGTCACCAGCGCACCCATACGGCCGAGCGCCCCTTCGCCTGCCCGCAGTGCGGCCGACGCTTCCACCGCCGCTCCAACATGGTGGTGCACCAGCGCACCCACTCCCGGGCCAAAGGGCTCTGCCCGCCAGCTGCCGGGGACTCTGCCCGCTGGGAGGCCTTGGAGACAGAGAGCCCTAGCCCTGTGCCCACAGCCACGGGGACTATATAGCCCTGCCCTGGCCCTAGAGCCCGCTTGAATGCTGTGCTCTCCTCAGCCCGGGCCGGGCGCTGCGCCCCGAAAAGGCCCTTGACGAAGTGGGGCGAGCAGAAGGCTGGCAACGACCTGGCAGGGAGAGCGCTCGGCACGGCCCCTTCGCCCAGCCATGAGGCCCAGCTGCGGCAGCAGCAGCGAGACAAAGCAGGCTGGGAGCTCAGGGGCCATGTTTGCACCTTGAGAGCGATTTGCCAGGGAACTGCTCCCTCCATCGCTGGGCGCTGTTACAGCCAGACCATGCTGGGAGCCAGGTGCTAGCTCCACCACTCTGGAGTTCAGGGCCCAGCTACCGCTGGAACGAGGATGAGGATGGTCTGCAGGCTGCATGTGGGGAGGAGGGGAAGCTGGGCTGATGCTTCTGTTTTGAAATAAAGCATTTGTACCCTTTTGCAAGACGATCCCCGTTTCCTCAGGGGCCCTTGTCCCACTGGGAAGCCACCCTCCCCAATGGTAGGTGGTGTCCCACCCACACCTGGGTCATGCCCAGCCTCAGAGCTCATGGGTGGGTGGGGGCGGGACACACTGTCCCAGCATGCACTGTGAGCGTAATGCTCTCCCCTGGTCCGTAGCGCCCAGGTGAGAGGAGGCAAGCTGAAAATCTTGCCGGAGGGGAAGAAAATAATCTGCATGTGTGTGTGTGTGTGTGGGGGGGGGGGGGGGGGGAGNGGGGGGGGGTAGCAGAAGGGCCCATAGCTGGAGCAGTGGGGGAGGGGGGGGGCGGTCTGTAGGGGCTTTATGGGCCAGCCTGAAATAGGCTGGATTAGCGAAACGGCTCCAGTCCTGGTCTGGATGAGCTAAAATAGCCAGACTGGGGCCATCTATACAGTATCTTGGGGGCAGTTTCAGTGATCTGAACTGGGCTAGGAGTCCCTGTAGTACATATGGGACTATATCGGCCCAAGCAGGGGGCTTCATAGATTCCAAGGCCAGAAGGGACCATTGTGATCTTCTAGGCTGATCTAGTATCTCACAGACCAGAGAACCATCCCAAACAATTCCTGGAGCGGGTCTTAAAAGATCTGAGCAAGATTTAGAAATCATCAGCGATGGTGAATCCACCCGGTCCTTGGGACATTGTTCCTGTGGTTAATTACTCTCCTTGTTAAAAAGCTATGCCTGATCGCATGGACCAGATTGGATTGGGATATATGGCCTGGCATGTGTCTGTAGGGGTGAGATGGCTTTGTTCTGTAAGAACCCACAAAGGGGTGCTGGCCAATATGGGATTATATGGCCTGTGTGGAGGGAGGTCAGATATAAAAGGGTTTGGAGTAGAATGCTCTGAATTGGGTTGTGAACCCATATAAGGGGTTGGGGGAAGGGTCTGTATAGAATTACCTCCTGGTCTATACTGGAATATATGGCCTGGGGTAGAGCAATCCTAACCTACAAAGCTATATTGCCCTAGTGTAATTATCTGTCGCATCCAAAGGGGGAACAAGTGAAGGTCGCAAGGTCAATCATTGAAAACGTAGCCAGCGGCTCAATGCGGACTGTGTCACCCTACAGCCCTAAGAACGGGGTCATGTGGTGTCCACACTCTGGGCCCTGCCTTGTTCGGCTGCACGGGACAAACAGCAGGTCAATATCTTGGGTTGGCCTTCTTGGTTGGTGGGTGGCCGGCCCTGGGCCGTATTCACAGACCCGGATCTCACTGTAGTGACACCCCCATACCACACTGAGGGCTGGTCCACACTAGGGGCGGGATCGAACTAAGGTACTTCGACTTCAGCTACGCGAATAGCGTAGCTGAAGTCGAAGTACCTTAGTTCGAACTAACGCGACTTACCTCGCGTCCGCGCGGCGCCGCGATCGAAGTTCGCGGCTCCTACTTCGAACTCCGGTACTCCGCTCGCCCTGCAGGAGTACCGGAGTTCGAAGTAGCGCGTTCGGGGATCGATTTATCGCGTCCAGACAAGACGCGATAATTCGATCCCCGATACTTCGATGGCTACCCGCCGATCCGGGCGGGTAGTCTGGACGGGGCCTGAGTGAGACTGCCGACCAGGGAAATAACCCACTTCCTTCCCTGACGAACCAAGGGACGCACCCGACCCACGTACTTATCCGCTACACCGATACTGACTTAGACCCCTTATTCATTCCATGGATGGCGTATCCGAGCCCACTTATCCACTGACACTTTAAAAACCCTTGCACCCCAATCTGGGTCTATGCCGGTTATGCGATATGTATGTATCTCTTCATCCTTGCAACCAATACCTGAAACCCCCCATAACCCCCAGATGTACAGTACCTTCCCTCTTAACTTGTGTATATTTCATTTTAAACATTAACTTTAATAAAAATTTTAAATCTGAGCCTGTTGCAACCGCCGGTGACTTTATCTTCCCCATGGCTTCCCCGGGTTTATCCCATCTGACAGCTGGTTTGCATGGCTTTGTGGGGTGGTTGCAGGGCCCATACAGGTCTATATGACCTATGACAGGCTGTAAGGAGGATGCAAGGCCTATACAGGTTGTACTGCTCCTAGCAGCCAGCAAGGAGGATGCAGGGCCCATACAGGGTAGCTGTGCAGAGGGTATTGTATAGGGTGTTGTACAGCCCAGGAGGGCTGAGCAGGACCCCCTCAGGCCCATCGCACTGAGCTACCGGCTGTTAGGAGTTTGCAAGCCCCATACAGCCCTGTATGGCCCAGAAGAGCAGAGTATGAATTAGCTCACTTTTGAAGAGGTACCAAATGTGTAACCAGGCGATATATAAGCCTCCCAGATACGCTGGTCTTTATATTGATGGTGAGCAGGCGGTGCAATTCCCGGCATGCGCCGCGGCGCATGCAAATCGCACTTCTTTCACGTCTGCACGCGAAGGAAGGGGTCGCGCGGCCGGCTCCCGGACTCCCAGCATGCACCGCGCTCGCTATGCAAATAAACCGGCTCCGCCCGCCAATGAGTGTCGCCGAGCGGCGAGCCCGGTGTGTGTCTACCCGCTAGGGGGCGGGGCTCGGGACCCTCCACGCCAGCGACCGGCCAGGGCAGGGGATGAGGCTAATGCAAATGAGCGATATGCAAATGAGGGTGGGCTGCGCGAGAGCTCGGTTCCCGGAACGTTCCCTGGAGCGCGGGCGAGTGGGAGCCGCCGCCGCCGCCGCCAGGTGCGGGGAGGGGAACCCTAGGGGGGTGCAGTGGCGCGGGGGAGCACTGGGGGAGGGGTGCAGGGAGAGGTTGGGGTGGGGGGAGTAGTGAGGGAGGGGTTCAGGGGGACCTTAGAGGGTGCAATGGGGCCGGGAAGCATTGGAAGAGGTGCAGGCGTGGTTGGGGGGTGGGGTTGCAGTGAGGGGGTGCAGGGGGACTTTAGGGGTGCAGTGGGGCTGGGTTACAGTGCGGGAGGGGTGCAGGGGGACCCTAGGGAGTGCAACGTGTGTGTGTGTTCTGGGAGCAGGGAGTGAGGGTCCTGGGCGGATTGCACGGAGGGTTAGGCTATTGCATTGGGGGTGGGGGGCTGTGGGGGACGCAGTGGGGTCCGGAGCTGTTGCAGAGTCTCAGCGGGGGAGGGAACTGGTTCATGGAGCGCTACGTAGATCATGGTGGGATGGTCCATATAGGGCTGTGTGAGTGGGCGGGGGGGAACATGCTCATTCATATAGGCATGTGTGGCCCGGGGGGTCTGCTGGTACATACAGGGCTGTGTGGATCTCTATGGGATGGTCTGTATAGGGTTATAGGGTCGGGGGAGGGGGTAAGAGGCTATATGGATTGCAGTAGAATGGCCCATCTGGGGCTCTATGACCTGGGGACGGGGTTGTGCTGGTACATACTGGGCCAAATGGATCTTGGTAGGATGGTCTGTATAGGGCTATATGTCCTGGGTGGGTGCTGGTCCTTACACAGCTGTATGGATGGCAGTAGAATGGTCTGTATGGGGCTATATGGCCTGGGATGTGTGTGTACTGGTCCATACAGGCTGTATGGATTTCGGTAGAATGATCTGTATAGGGTTCTATGGCCTGGAGCGGTGCTGGTCCATACAAGGCTGTATGGATGGCAGTAGAATGGTCTATATGGGGCTATATAGCTTGGGGATCACAGTCTGTGGATCCCTGCCTCCCTTCTCTCTGCTCGCCAGCCCCACTTGTCACTCCCAGGATGAGCCGGAAGCGGAGGGCAGCCGAGGCGGGGGGCACAGGCCTGGCACTGGAGCTACGCTGGGAGTGGCAGGACCCCGGCAGCACCTGGCATCGCTTCATGCCTGAGCAGAGCGAGGTGCTGACACAGGCGGCCAGGTGAGTGCCCTGGGGACGGGGGAGTGTTGTGGCCCGGGCCATGGCCGGGGAGTCACAGGCTCTGAGCTGCGTCCATCTCCCCCCAGGGCAGGGAAGCCCAGCGTGGCTGTGGGCTCCCGCGTGGACCTGCGGCGGATGGTGCAGCGGGATGGACAGACGGGGCAGGACAGATGCGTGGCAGCTGCCATCCAGGACCAGGACTCCTGTGAGTGCCCAGGGACCCCTGGCGGGGGGAGCAGTGTCGTCCCGGATGCCTGGGTCCCATGCCCTGTCCTGATCACCCCCCCGAGTTATGGGGCCCCCTAGGGGTTAACACCCTGCTCTGCTGCCCGGACACCTGGGTCCCATGCCCAGTCGCGGTCACTGCCCCAGAGGCTGGGAGCTGCGGGGCCCCCAGGGGTGAACGCCCTGCACAGCCACCTGGACACCTGGGTCCGATGCCTCGTCACGGTCACTGCCCCAGAGGCTGGGAGCTGCAGGGCACCCTAGGGATTAGCGCTGGCAGGGAGCTAACAGGATGCCCGCGGCCCAGATTTCGTGTGGTGCTGGCAGGGGGACGAAGAGGGGCAGTGGCTGCCCTACCCTGCTGATACCTGCCTGGCGCTGGAGCGAGCGCGGCACGGCAACGGGGGGCCCAGCCTAGAGGTGACCTTCAGCCGGACCCACTACACATTGGACACGGCACAGATGACCCAGACCAATGTCAGAACCGGGTACCAGCGCCGGATGGAGCGGAGGGAGTCAGGTACCAAGAAAGCCAGGACTCCTGGGTTCTCTCCCTGGCTCTGTGAGGGGAGTGGTGCCTAGTGGCTAGAGCGGGCTCTGTGGGAAGCCAGGGGAAGGGGTTCAGGCTCCCAGGGCAGGTTGGTGAGCAGGTCTCGCTGCCAGAGCGTAAGCTCGTTAGTCATTAATCATCCCCCAGGGAGCTGGGAGGAGAATCTGACACCAGGCACAGCTGGGTAACAGCGACGACGCACAGGGTGGCTCGCCTGGCGCTGAGATGCGGCCAGTTCTGGGGTGTGGCACCATCCCCTCCCCCTCTGACCTGTGGCCTCTCTCCACAGACGCTGTGGATGATGATGGGGGATCTGAGCCCAGCTCCGTCCCTGGCTCCTCGTCCCCCCAACGGCCCCCAGCACCAAAGAGACCTCGGGATGGGGGGGCCAGCCCCAACCCCGGAGCCGGGGGAGAGAGCACAGGTGAGGGGTGGCGAACTACAGCACCTGCGCTCTGCCGGCCTCTCTCTGCCAGCTGTTTGTTCCAGCCCTGGTTTTCTGGCTCTGCTCCCTTCCAGTAGTTTAGCATCTAAAATGTGTGCCCAGGAATCCCAGCTGGCCTCCCCACACCGCCCGCCTTGCTGCTCCTGGAGGAGTCACTTCGCATTGGTCCTTGCTCAGCCTCATTCTGTGTAGCCGCTGAGCGATCCGGGGCGCCGCCTTGGCATCACTTTCCCCCTCCGCCAGCCGGCGTCGCTGACAAAAATGTCCTGGCCACAACGATTCCCCAGCTGCGACGATGTGTGGGGATCTATCAGCCAGTTTTTAATCCGTGTGCCGGGCACTTTGTCACTAGCCCGCAGCGCTCGGTTTTCAGTCGGGTCACACGGTGCCAAGTCGCATGCCATATAAAGTTCCCTGTATCGACAAAACCCGTAACATCACCAACGGATGAGATCAGCTTTGTTTGTTTTCCGTGAAACCTGCCTGGCCTTGCTGTGGTTCCTGTGCTTTAATCTGGGATTGCTTGAATCCCGCGTCAGCTTTTGTGTTGTTCTGCCCAGGCTTTTCGTCAGGCTAACCGGCCTAAAGCTACCCACTTGCGCTGCACTCATCCGCTCTTCAGGAATGTTCCCTCTATCCCAGGGTTGATTTCAGATGAATGCCAGCAGGTCGGAGATCATCTCGGCCAGCTCTTTTGCGACTCTTGGGTGCGAGTTAGGCAGCCAAGCTGATTTGGAAACGGGTGTGATTTATAAGTGCCTCCCCTATCCTGCGCTAGGAGTGCGTGACATCGGCCTTGGATGCTGCTGGCTCCTTGTGGCTGCCTGGGAAGGGGCCAGTGGCGTGGCTGGAGCTCTGCTGTTCCTCGAGCGCCAGGTCCTACCTTGGCTCAGGTCCCCGGGATCCCTGCACTGATATCTCTTAACCCCCCCCCCCCCCCATTTCTGTCTGTCACCCCCAGAGGTCGTCAAGACCCTGATTGTGAAGGGGAAGGCGCCGGTGGATCCTGAATGCTTGGCTAAACTGGGGAAGGTAACGCAAGACCTCCTGCCCTGGGGCTGTCCAGTCCCCACCCCCTGAACCAGCCAATGCCTGCCCTGGGACAGGATCGGGGCCAGTGCCCCCTAGAGGGGAAAAGCCCCATGCCCCATTCCCTGCCCCCTGAACCAGCCAGTCCCTGACCTGGGGTGGGATCAGAGCCAGCGCCCCCTAGAGAGGAAAAGCCCCACATCCCTGAGCCAGCCAGTCCCCCCTGGGGTGGGATTGGGGTCAATGCCCCCTAGAGGGGACTTCCCCACACCCCATCCCCTCCCAGGGTCGGCTGCGGCTCAGGAAGTGCCCATCTCTCCCCAGGCCCACGTTTACTGCGAAGGGGACGACGTCTACGACGTGATGCTCAACCAGGTGAGTGGGCGCTGTGGCCCTCCTGGCCGGGGGAGCCACCTGCTCGGGCTGGGGGAAGGGGGGCTGCTGCGGGCAGAGACCCCCCAGCCCTGTCCCTGACACCCAGCCCCCCGTCTGTCCATCCGTCCCCCAGACCAACCTCCAGTTCAACAACAACAAGTTCTACGTCCTACAGCTGCTGGAGGACGATGGGCCGCGGAGCTACAGCATCTGGACACGCTGGGGGCGCGGTGAGTGGGGTGGGGGCCATGGGGGGCTGGGGGGCACCAGGCATGGGGGAGGGAGCTGTGTGTGTGTGGCAGGGGGCTGGGTGCATGGCAGGGGTTGGGGGGGCAGAACAGTGTCCCCCATCACCACATCTGTCCTGTCCCTGCAGTGGGGCGGCCGGGCCAGCATGCGCTGGTGTCCTGCGCTGGGGACCTCGCCCAGGCCAAGGAGATCTTCACTAAGAAGTGAGTCCCTCCCCTCCCCCCAAACCCCTTGGAGCCTGCCTCCTCCTCGCCCCCCTCTCCGGTCTCTTCCCAGGTTCCTTGACAAGACCAAAAACCACTGGGCCGAGCGGGACAACTTCCAGAAAGTGCCTGGCAAGTACGAACTGCTGCACATGGACAGCCGGCCCCCCGTGAGTGTGACCCCCCCTTATAGCCCCCCCATATGACCTGCACAAGGACAGCCGGCCCCCCGTGTGACCCCCCCTTATAGCCCCCCCCATATGACCTGCACAAGGACAGCCGGCCCCCTGTGAGTGTGACCCCCCCCTTATAACCCCCCCATATGACCTGCACAAGGACAGCCGGCCCCCTGTGAGTGTGACCCCCCCTTACAGCCCCCTGCCCCATACGACCTGCACATGGACCCCGAAGCCCACGCAGGCCCCCCAGCTAGCATGGAGAAGCAGTGGGCCCTGTGTCCCACCTCCATGGGAGCGTTTGGGGTGGCGGGATGGGGGTGCTCCGGGCACGGCTGGGAGATCCAGTAACAACTCCCCCCCGCCGCCCAGGCCACGGAGCCGAGCTGTGCGGGGGCCCCCCAGCCCAAACCGGCCTCACAACTGGACCCCCGAGTGCAGGCGCTGCTGGAGCTGATCTGCGACCTGCAGGCCATGGAGGAGATGGTGCTGGAGATGAAGTATGACACCAAGAAGGCCCCTCTCGGTGAGCCCCCCCGTGGGCGTTTGGGGGTGGTGGGGGCTGGCAGTTCTGACCCACTCCCGCCCAGGGAAGCTGACAGCAGATCTGGGCTGGGTTTGGGGGGGCTCCAGGGGGCAGGGGATCTGGGGGGAGTTCAGGGGCCTCTGGGGGGTGCCGGGCGCTGGTGGTTCTGACCTGCTCCCCCCAGGGAAGCTGACGGTGGAGCAGATCCGTGCTGGGTTCCAGTCACTGCAGAAGGTGGAGGCGGTTCTGCGGGCCGGGGACACTGGACAGGCCCTGCTGGAAGCCTGCAACGAGTTCTACACCCGTGTGCCCCATGACTTTGGGTCAGTGTCCCCAAGTGCCCCCCCACTCTCCCAGTGTCCCTCCCAGCATGCCCCGCCGTGCTGAATGCCCCCCGCCCGCTCTGAGCACCTCCTGTCGAGGGTTGCCAACTTTCTACTTGCACAAAACCAAAACACCCTTGCCCCACCCCTCCTCTGAGGCCCCGCCCCCTGCTCACTCCATCCCCTCTCCCTCTGTTGCTCACTCTCCCCACCCTCACTCACTTGCTCACTTTCACTGGGCTAAGGCAGGGGGTTGGGGTACGGAGGGGTGTGAGGGCTCTGGGGCGGGGCCGGGTATGAGGGGTTTGAGGTGCAGGAAGGTGCTCCGGGCTGGGATCGAGGGGGATCAGGGCTGGGGCAGGGGGGGTGGCTCAGGGGTGCAGGGTCCGGGCGGCGCTCACTTTCAAGCAGCTCCCGGAAGTAGTGGCATGTTCCCCCTCCGACTCCTACGTGGAGGCGCAGCCAGGCGGCTCTGCGCACTGCCCTGTCAGCAGGCGCTGCCCCCACAGCACCCATTGGTCGGGAACCACGGTGCTTGGGACAGAGGCAGCGTGCAGAGCCCCCTGACTGCCCCAATGCCTAGGAGCGGGAGGGGGGACATGCCACTGCCTCCGGGAGCCGCGCGGAGCCAGGGCAGGCAGGGAGCCTGCCTTAGACCCGCTGTGCCGCCAGCCGGACTTTTAATGGCCCTCTCAGCAGTGCTAACGGGAGCTGCGAGGGTCCCTTTTCAACTGGGTGTCCGGTCAACAACCGGACACCTGGCAACCCTACCCCCGCCCCTCCGAGCACCCCCTACCCTGCCCTGCTCTGCCTCCTCGCTGGGGCTCCAGGTCCCCCCCACTCCCCCCAGGCCTGGCTCACTCTCCTTCTCCCACCCCCAGGCTTCGGACACCCCCATTGATCCGGACGCGGCAGGAGCTTCAGGAGAAGGTGCAGCTGCTGGAGGTGAGCGGGGAGCAGGGGAGAAATCTGTCCCTTCATCTCTCTGTCTGTCCATCCCCCTCTGACCCCTGACTTCCCCCACTCCCCAGGCCCTGGGCGAGATCCAGATCGCTGTCAAGCTGGCGCGCTTGGAGCTGCACGGCCAGGAGCACCCGCTGGACCGGAGCTACCGCACGCTGGGGTGTGAGCTCCACCCCCTGGAGCGGGACTCCACCCACTTCCAGGTTGGGGGGCTGCGAGGGGCCAGCATTGGGGAAGCTGGGGGGCAGGGTGGGTTGGGGAGCAGGGGGGAGCAGAGTAGGCTGGGGGGGGGCGGGCAAGGGGAGCAGTGTGGTGCTGGGGAGGCCAGGTGAGGGGGCAGTGACCAGGGGCACATGGCGGGGGGGCGGGGGCCAGGCGGGTGGGGAAGGGGGCAGGGCTGGGGTTGGCTCAGGCCCCATGGCTTCCCCCAGGTGCTGGAGCGGTACCTGCTCTCCACCCACGCGCCCACCCACCGTGACTACTCCATGGAGCTGCTGGAGGCTTTCACCCTGCGCCGGGCCGGCGAGCCCCCGTTCCGCACCAGCCTGCCCAAAAGGTGAGGGGCCGGGGGGAGCGATCCAGGGGGCTGGGCTGGGGGGCGTCCAGGGGGCAGGAGCAGCTGGGGGGCCTAGGGGTGGGAACAGGTGGGTTTGTCCTGCGCCTGGTGGGTTACATCTGTCTGCGCAACCAGGCTGCCCCCCGCGGCTCCGTCAGCTCCCTCCCAGCGCGTCCCCCCCCCCCCCCCCCCCCCCCCCCCCCCCCCCCCCCCAGCTAAGCGAACCCTTCTGCTCCAGTGCCAGGCACAGGGGAAACTGAGGCACGCAGCTGCAGAGTAAAAGTGTTAGACAATTCACGCTTGGTCACAGGAGGAGAGTCCGGTGGGGTGGGGGTTGGATCCCACCCAGTAAAGGGACTGGGTACTGCGGGGGAGGCTAGGCATGGGAGGGAAGGTTTGGGTGCTGGGAATGGGGCTCACCCCGCTCCTTTCTTCCCCCCAGGACGTTGCTGTGGCATGGCTCACGGCTGGGCAACTGGGTGGGGATCCTGAGCCAGGGGCTGCGGGTGGCGCCCCCTGAGGCCCCCGTCACCGGCTACATGGTGAGACCCCCCTTGCCCCCAGCTGCCTGCCTGTCACCCCTCGGCTCTTTCCCAGCTCCCTCCCCCTCAGCCAGTCTAGTCCCTCACCACCCCCCATCTCTCATCCCCAGTTTGGGAAGGGCATCTACTTCGCAGACATGTCGTCCAAGAGCGCCAACTACTGCTTCGCCTCGCGCCAGCGCGACATGGGCCTGCTGCTGCTGTGCGAGGTGAGCGCCACCCCAGAGCCAGCCGCATCGCAGGGAGCCGCTCTGGGAGGGGAGTGGGGTCTAGTGGTTACGGGGGGGGGGGTGCGTGGCTGGGAGCCCGGACTCCTGGGTTCTCTTCCCGCTCTGGTCAGGGCGGACAGGCACATGTGGACTTGGTGCACCTCTCCCATTGCAGGTGGCCCTGGGCGAGTGCCAGGCCCTGCTGGAGGCGAATGCCGAGGCTGGGAAGCTGCCGCCCGGGAAGCACAGCACCAAGGGGCTGGGGAAGCTGGCGCCCGCCCCCGCCAATAGCATCATGCTGTGAGTACCGGGGAGGGGGCAGGGCTGGCACCCCATGGCGCTCGCCCTGAGTGACGGGGACCCGGGGGGACAGCATGAGGGGAAAGCTCTGCCCCCGTTACAATGCCACAGCCCCCCCCCCCCCCCCCCCCCCCCCCCCCCCCCCCCCCCCCCCCCNCTGCTTCGCCGCTGCTTACAGTGGAGACTCGCTTGGCGCCAGGAGAGGCTGGTTTGCGGGACTCTCCTGGGGCCCCCCCAGTTTATTTCATGACCCCAGGCGAGACACTTAGAGCCAACCTGGACCTTCAGGGTGGGCAGAGCTGCCCCCAGGACTAACCGTGCCTGCTCCAGTCCCCCTCCTGCACCCCCCCCGTAGTTTGGTTTCAGGCCCAGAGGAGAAATTGCCGTGTCCCGTTTGAACAGCCCGGCCCCAGCCGGGGGCCGACCCAGCTGCCAGCTCAGGGCAGTGGGTGAAGGCCGGCAAGGGGGGAACCTGGTCAAGTAGAGCCAGGTGCTCGGGCCCCAAGGTGCCCCTCCCCAGCCCGTCGTGGCTGCTGCTCGGTGCCAGCCGGCTGGGGGCGGGGGGGGGGGGGGGCCGGGGAAAGAGCAGCAAACCTGTACAGCCCAGGAGCCATGCGTGCCTGGCGCTGCCCCCCAGAACGGGGGGGAGAGAACTGGGCATCTGGGGGGCTGAGCTACCTTCGCCCTGACCCCCGCCTCATCTCCCCCCAGGGATGGGGCCGCAGTGCCGCTGGGCCCGGCCGTGGAGACGGGCGTGACGAACCCCCATGGCTACACCCTCAACTACAACGAGTTCGTTGTCTACGACCCGGGACAGGTGCGGATGCGCTACCTGCTCCAAGTGCGCTTCAACTTCGCCCCGCTGTGGTGAGGGGCCCCCAGCCAGGGACCCCCCCCCACCCCCCCGGGACTCCTGTGGAAATGTCCCTCTGGCTTCTTTCTACAGCAATAAATTTGGTACCAGCCCCGATTGTGCCCTGCTGCATTTCTGGCTGAAGCCACTAGCGGGCAGCGTGCTGGAAATGGGGGGCAGGGGCAGGGGCAGGGCTGCTGAGCCAGGAGCCTGGCTGCCCCCCACAGGGGGGTGTTTTCCCCCCCATTAGGCTATGCCTAGGGCAGCGGGGCTTGAGATATAATGTCGCAACCCTCTCGCCCTCATTCAGCCCCATGGAAAGGCCAGAAGCAGTAACACAAGTTTACCAAGGGACTGTGGGGGGGCGGCCCCCCCTCGCTCTGGGGTAGGGGCCCGGCCCGGACAGTTGAACAAAGGCCGGGTTCTTTGGAGCTCAGCGGGTGGCTTTATTGTGTCAGCGTCGCTCACATGGGTCGGGGTTCAGCCTCGTCCCCCCGCAGACAGGCCCACTCCAGGAAATAGACGTTGCCCAGGATGTCGCCCACAGCCAAGAGCAGCTGGGAGGCCGGACCAGGCCGGGGTTGCAGGCAGGAGACAGGGGCAGCGCAACGGAACTGCCCCAGCTGCAGAGAGAACCAGGGGTCAGAGAGTCGGGGGCTGGGGAGTGAGGGGCACCGGCTGGGCTGGCAGGGGGCTACGGGTGGGGAGTGAGGGGCACTAGCAGAGCTCGGGGGCAGCCCAGGGCTGGGCTGGCAGGGGGCTGTGGGTTGGAGTGAGGGGCTCCGGGGGGAGCAGGGCTGGGCTGGGCGGGGGCGGTGAGTTGGAGTGAGGGGCTCTGGGGGGAGCAGGGCTGCGCTGGCCGGGGGCTGTGAGTTGGGGTGAGGGGCTCTGGGGGGAGCAGGGCTGGGCTGGCGGGGGGCGGTGGGTTGGAGTGGGGGGCTCCGGGGGGAGCAGGGCTGCGCTGGCCGGGGGCTGTGAGTTGGGGTGAGGGGCTCTGGGGGGAGCAGGGCTGCGCTGGCCGGGGGCTGTGAGTTGGAGGGAGGGGCTCCGGGGGGAGCAGGGCCGGGCTGGCCGGGGGCTGTGGGTTGGAGTGAGGGGCTCCGGGGGGAGCAGGGCTGGGCTGGCAGGGGGCTATGGGTGAGGAGTGAGGAGCATCGTTTCACACCACCCACCAGTCTCCCCGTGGCGCGCTCCCAGATCTTGATGTCTCCATCCAGCGCCGCCGTCACCAGCACGTCCCCACAGCTGTGCAGCGCCGTGACCTTGTCGCTGTGGATCTGAGGGGCACAGGCCGTGAAGGGGTTAACATGTAGGAACAGGAGGCCCCTGCCCTGGCCCAAAGGGGTTGCGGAATCAGCTGACCCGAGGGTTCACCCCAGACTTGCTGCTTCCAGGGAAGAGAACGAATCCTCCGCCACCGCCCCCCCCCCCCCCCCCCCCCCCCCCCCCCCCCCCCCCCCCCCCCCCCCCCCNCCAGCCCGTACCGGGCTCAGCAGGGGCCAAGCCCCTCGCAAGGACGCACGCACGCACACACACACACACCCCTGCTGGGGCAGGGTCCCCAACAGAGACAGGCCCAGCCAGGGAGCGCTCACCCGCTGCTGCTGCCACCCCTCACTGCTCCAGGACTCGGCTGCATCGTCCTCCTCGTTCCACAGAGCCCGAGTCCAGAGCATCCCGTCAGAGCCGGCGAGGAGCAGGGATGAGTCTGCCAAGGGACAGAGCTGAACCTCCCAACTGCCCCTCACACCCAACCCAAACACCTGCTAGCCCTGGTTCCCCCGCAGCTCCCTGCTAGCCCTGGCCCCACACTCCCAACCCGCAGCCCCCTGCTAGCCCTGGCCCCCCGCAGCCCCCTGCTAGCCCCGGCCCCCCCCTCCCCACCCCCCGCCCCCCCCTCGCCCCGCCCCCCCCCCCCCCCCCCCCGCCCCCGCCCGCCCCTGCCCCCCCGCAGCCCCCTGCTAGCCCTGGCCCCCCGCAGCCCCCTGCTAGCCCTGGCCCCCCACTCCCAACCCACAGCCCCCTGCTAGCCCTGGCCCCCCACTCCCAACCCGCAGCCCACTGCTAGCCCAGCCCTGCCGGTGCCCCTCACTCCCGACCCGCAGCTCTAAGCCAGGACTCACCGGGGCTGAGCCAGGCCCTGCTGAACCAGCTGGAATTGGCGTCCTCATCCCGATCCCAGAGGCGGATCTTGGCCTCCTGGGATTTCTCCAGTTCCTCCGACTCCCCCACCCTCTACAGAGCAAACAACACTGATGTGAGCGCCCGGATTCCTGGGTTCTCTTCCAGCTCTGGGAGGGGAGTGGAGCCTAGGGCGCTGGGGGGGGGGTGGGGGGGGGGACGACTGGGCACCCGGACTCCTGGGTTCTCTGCTGTGGGGCCTAGTGTGCTGGTGGGAGGGAGGGGGGCGGGGCTGGGCACCAGGACACCTAGGTTCTCTGCCGGCTCTGGGAGGGAGTGGGGCCTGGTGCACTGGGGAGAGGGGTGGGGGGACAGGGCTGGGTGCCCGGATTCCTGGGTTCTCTGCCCAGTCACTCACCAGTTTGTACAGGTTGGGTTCTCTCACCCCCTTCCACAGAAGAAGCTGCCCATCTGGGGTCGCAGCCACTTCAAACAGGTACTCTGGGGGGTCTGGAGCCCAGGCGTCCGGGCTGACTAAGCTACAGGGGCAGAGACGAGGGTCAGACCCCGAATCCCCCATTCACCAGAGGAGCTGCAGGGCCCCCCTGAACCTCCCACTCACCAAAGGAGCTGCAGCCCCCCCGCCCACAACTCCCCTGCCCCCAACTCCCCACTCACCAGAGGGGCTTCAGCGCCGTCCGGTGGGCTCTGAACAGCAGCACCTCCCCGTTCGCCAGCCCCAGGACCAGGGAGCCGGGGGCCCCGGCCGGCCCCATGCAGGTAACGGGAGCTGCCACCTCCCCCAGGGGGCGCTCATGCTCCAGGCTGAGAGAGAGAGACGCGGTCAGTGTGGGGCCCAGGCCAGCTGCAGAGACTGGTACGGGAAACGGGACCCCGGCATCCCCGGTCAGTAGGGCATGGCCCTTCCACCACCCCCCGCTCCCCAGGGAGAGATGGGGCCAGGAAGGGACCCAGGCGTCCAGCTCGCCCCCCGCGCCCAGCTCACCTGAGGGCCCCGGTATTGGGGTCGCCATGCAGGCCCCACAGCCAGATGCTCCCAGCCGCCGGCGCCACCAGGAGGCTGCAGGAGGAGGCGAAGCCGAGAGCACAGACACTGCGCGAGCCGGCCTGTGTAGGAGGGGAGTGAGCGGGGGTTGGACTGAGGCACCCCCCACCTTCCCCCAACTGCCCTGACAACCTCCCTCCTGCCCCCCATCCCGCCCACTCCATCCGCCTTCCCCCCTCCCCCCCCAGCCTCCCCAGCCCCCCCCATAACCTACCTGCACCGCAGCCAGGGCTTTGGCCTCCCCCCAGACAATCAGCTCCCCACACTCCCCGCCTGACACCGCCAGCGTCCCGTCGGGAGACCAGGCCAGGGCAGAGACGGCCCCACAGTGCCAGCCGGGCCCCTCGGCACATCCTGCCAGGAGAGAGAGAGGCTGGGAGCCAGGACTCCTGGGTTCTCTCCCTGGCTCTGGGAGGGGCATGGTATCTGGTTGGTTAGAGGGGTGGGGGTGGGGAGGGCGGGGACTGGAAGCCAGGACTCCTGGGTTCTCTCCTGGCTTCGGGAGGGAAGGGGTATCCAGTGAAGGAATCTCTTACCCGTTTGCCAGGGCGCTGCCCACACGCGCACAGCACCATCTCCCGACACCGTCAGGACGCGGGCGGCAGCCGGGCTCACGGCAGCACCACACACTGGGGCGCTGTGCCCCACCAATGCCCGCGGGCGGCCAAACTACAGGCGGGAGAGAGAAGTTAGTGGGGGGGGGGGGGGGGGGGGGGGGGCCCGNGGAGGGGCAGCCAGTGCCCTGGGGCAGAGTCCCCATGGGGGGGAAACAGCCCCTGGGTCCCATCTCACCTCGAGAGGGCTCCAGAGCTGCACCCGTCCGTTGCATCCGGCCGTGGCCACCATGAAATCGCCGTCTGCAGGAGAAGAGCGGCACGGGGAGATGGGCACTGGGGGAGAGCAGGGAGCACTGGGGGTCAGACCTGCACCGGGGGGGGCAGCACCCGCTCACCTGCTCCCACGAAGCCGGTGCCCTGGTTCACCAGCCCAGGGTGCGCCGGGAAGCGGGTCAGCTCCACGCCCAGCATGTCCCACGCTGCCAGCGTCCCATCGCGGCCCACCGCCAGCACGCGCCCGGCCTGTGCCAAGAGAGGGGGTGAGGGATGGTGCCTGTGCCCAGGGTGCCCCCCCATACCTGGCACCGTGCCCCCCCTCCCTTCCCCTTGGTCTGTACCGTGGCCAGGACAGCGCTGACGGGGCCGCAGTGGGGCAGGAACTCGCGGAGCCGCTGGCCGGTTGCCGGGTCCCATAGCTGCACGGTGCCATCGCTGGAGCAGGACAGCTGCAGGGGCAGAGGAAGGGGACAAGTCAGGGAGGAGCAGAAGGAGCTGCCCCCCCCCGCCTCCCTCCCAACTACCCACCCCCCCCCACTCACCAGCAGGGGCCCGACCCAGATGCAGCCGCTGAGCCAGTCGCGGTGACAGAAGGGGAGTGAGCGCCAGAGGGGGGGGGCTGCCGGTGCAGGGCCCGCCACGTCCCAGCACAGCAGGGTCTGCGGGGACACGGGCTGGTTAGACAAGCACAGATACAGCACGTCTGCTCCCCCCGCCTCCCAGTGCCCATCTCACAGCACAGCTGCCCCACGCCTGCCCCACACTACCCCCGAGTGCCCAACAGAGCGCACGGCCGCCCCACACTGCCCCCTAGTGCCCATCTCACAGCACAGCCACCCAACACACCTCACAACCCCCCCACCCCGCCCCCGAGTGCCCATCAGACCGCACGGCCGCCCCACGCTGCCCCCTAGTGCCCCTCTCACCGCACAGCCACCCAACACACAGCACACCCCCCCCCCGGGCCCGACCCCCAACCCCGGCGCCCCCCACCCCCCCCAGCCCCCCAGCGCCCACCTCCCACCCCCCCCCCCAGTGCCCACCCCACAGCACACCCGCCCCACACTGCCCCCTAGTGCCCAACACACTGCACGGCCGCCCCACACTGCCCCCTAGTTCCCATCTCACAGCACAGCCACCCCACACCGCCCCCTAGTGCCCATCTCACAGCACAGCCGCAACACACCTGCCCCACACTGCCCCCTAGTGCCCATCTCACAGCACAGCCGCAACACACTGCCGCCTACTGCCCAACACACTGCACGGCCGCCCCACACTGCCCCCTAGTGCCCATCTCACAGCACAGCCACCCCACACTGCCGCCTAGTGCCCAACACACTGCACTGCCGCCCCACACTGCCCCCTAGTTCCCATCTCACAGCACAGCCGCCCCACGCCCACCCCGCCCCCTAGTGCCCAACACACAGCACTGCCGCCCCACACTGCCCCCTAGTTCCCATCTCACAGCACAGCCGCAACACACCTGCCCCACACTGCCGCCTAGTGCCCAACACACCGCACTGCCGCCCCACGCCCACCCCGCCCTAGTGCCCAACACACCGCACTGCCGCCCCACACTGCCCCCTAGTACCCATCTCACAGCACAGCCGCAACACACCTGCCCCACACTGCCCCCTAGTGCCCAACACACCGCACTGCCGCCCCACACTGCCCATCTCACAGCACGGCTGCCCCACACCGCCCCCTAGTGCCCATCTCACAGCACGGCCGCCCCTCACCTTGTCCCTGCCCCCCGTGGCAAGGTGCTGGCCGTCGGCGCTGAAGGCGCAGCAGGTGACAGCAGCCGCGTGGCCCCACAGGACGGCCAGGGGGGCTGGGGGAGGGTCCGGGAGGGCCTGTCTCAGCGTCTCAGCCAGCCACAGGCAGATGGTGAAATCCTCTGGGGGCGGGAGGAAGGCTCAGACTATGGGCCCCAAGGCCAAGGCCCCGCCCCCCACCCACCCTATCCTGCCCCCCACCCCATAGTCCTTGGGCACCCCCAGCCCCGCCAATGACCCCCAAATCTCCCCCCCACAGATCTGGAAACACCCTGCCCCCAGCCCCTCCCCACATCCTGCAAGCGGCCCCCCTCCCCCAGCCTTACCCGAGGCAGACGCCAGCAGCTGGGGCGAGGCGGCCAGGCCCAGCACGGCCCCCTTGTGCCCCCGCAGCTCCCACAGGGGGCAGGCCGAGCTGCTCGCCAGTGCCCAGCCACGCAGGGTTCCATCCGCGCTGCCTCCAGCCAGCATGGCATCCCCGAGCCAAGCCAGGCTGGGCACCGCCACCCCACCTGCCAGGCAGCGCCGCCCAGACGAGCCTGCGGGGAGAAAGGAGAGTGAGGGGGGCCGACACCACAGGGAACCCAGGAGTCCTGGCTCCCAGCCCCCACCCCCACCCCAGGAGTCCTGGCTCTCAGCCCCCACCCAACCACAGAACCCAAGACTCCTGGCTGCCCAGAACAGAGGAGTCCTGGCTTCCAGCACCGCCCACCCCCACCCACTAGACCTCATTTTCCCCCACGAGCTGGGACAGAACCCAGGTGTCTGGGCGCTTACCCCAGGGGGTGCCGTAGACCCAAACATCATCTGAATGGTGCCCCACAGCGAGCAGGGTGCCGGCGGGGTTGGGGGCCACGCAGAGGGCTGGAGAAAGCGGCCCTGAGCCCAGAGCGCCCCGGGCACGGCCCAGGTGCCCTGGCCAGAGCTGGACCTGGGCCACAGATCAGGGGTTAGTTCTGTGCCCCGCCCCCACCTCCACTGGTGCCCCTCACTCCCGACCCGCAGCCCCTGCTAGCCCAGCCCAGCCCTCCCCCACCACTGGTGCCCCTTACTCCCGACCCACAGCCTCTGCTAGCCCAGCCCAGCCGCCGCCCCCCCCGCCCACCAGTGCCCCTCACTCCCGACCCGCAGCCCCTCCTAGCCCAACCCTGCCCTCCAGCCCTCCCAGTGCCCCTCACTCCTGAGCCACAGCACCTTCGAGTCCTCGCCCGCCGTGAGGAGGATGTGGCCCCCGGAGAGAAACTTGACCTCGGAGATGAAGCCCCGGTGTGCTGGGAACGTGGCCAGGCTCATGGCCTCCCGCCAGGACCAAAGATGCACCATCCCAGCCAGGCAGCCGGACACCAGCACGGTGCCCGCAGGGGAGAAGGACACGGCACGGACGGAAGCGTCATGGCCTGAGAGAACCTGCAGGGGGAGCCAGAGTCACAGCCCAGCCCGCCCCACTGGTGCCCCTCACTCCCAATCCGCAGCCCCTGCCAGCCCAGCCCTCCCGGTGCCCCTCACTACCCCTCCGCCGCCCCTGCCCGCCCAGCCCTCCCGGTGCCCCTCACTCCCAACCCGCAGCCCCTGCCAGCCCAGCCCTCCCGGTGCCCCTCACTCCCGACGCCCCTCACTCCCGACCCGCAGCCCCTGCCAGCCCAGCCCTTCCGGTGCCCCTCACTCCCAATCCGCAGCCCCTGCCAGCCCAGCCCTCCCGACGCCCCTCACTCCCGACCCGCAGCCCCTGCCAGCCCAGCCCTCCCGGTGCCCCTCACTCCCAATCCGCAGCCCCTGCTAGTCCAGCCCTGGGCCCCCAGCCCTGCCAGTGCCCCTCACTCCCGACCCGCAGCCCCTCCTAGCCCAGCCCTGCCCCATACCGAGCTCACGCTCCGGTTCTGCAGGCCCAGGATGGTCACGGCGCCGTCCCAGCCCCCGGTGGCCACCAGCTGCCCGTCGGGGTGGAAGGCAGCACAGTTCAAGGGGCAGGAGAGATCCAGCTCCCAGGTCAGGTGCCCCTGGGCAGAGTCCCACAGCTGGGAGAGACGGGAACAGCGGGTCAGAACAGGGGCCAGGCGCCCCGACACCTGGATTCTCTCCTGGCTGGGGGAGGGGAGTGGGGGCTAGTGATTAAAACGTGTGGGGGGGGGAAGGGGGCGGGGACTGTAGTCGGTACCTTCAGATGCCCATCCAGGGAGACGCTGGCCAGCTGTTTGCGATCAGGGCTGACACAGCAGCCTGTCACCCGGCCCCGGTGAGCATCAGTAGCCAGGAGCCTGGAAGGGAGAGAGATTCATGTGGTGTCCCCACCATTGCCCCCAAAACCAGCTCCCCCGCTACCCCCCAGGCCGGACCACCCCCTAGAGGGGCAGCCCCCCCGGCGGTACCTGCTGCCCTCACGCAGGCCCCAGGTCTCCAGTCCCCCGGCGGAGGTGCCCAGGCAGAGGGTCCCGTCAGCCAGGAAGACGCAGGCCGAGATCCCAGCGCCGCCGCTCAGCAGGGTCTTCAGCTCCTGGGGGTAAGGGGGGGGGGTGTGAGACTGCAGAGCCCCCTGCCGGCCCCCCGGCTTCCCCTGCCCGCAGCTCCTCCTGCCCCCAGCTTGCCCCCGGCCTATCCCCAGCTCCCCGGCTCCCCCACCTGCCCCCTGCCTCCCCATCCTGCCTCCCGCCTCCCTCTGTCCCTGCCCCCAAACCAACCAGCCCCACAGTGTCCTCCCATAGCAAGAGATCCCCTGAATCTGTCCTACCCTCCCCCCCGGTACCTGGCCACTCTGCATGTCCAGCAGGTGCAGGGTCCCGTCGGTGCTGCCCACGGCAGCCTGGCGCCCGCAGGGGGAGACGGCCACACAGGTGGGGGACGTGGGCAGGGCCAAGGCGACGCTGGGGGTGGGGGGAGGAGATCAGGGGGGAACGAGGCCCAGGTGCAGACAGGCACCCAGTGCTGCCCACCCCCAGAGCTCGGAGACAGGCAGCACCCCCACCCAGGACACCGTGCCCCCCAGGGACCCCTCCCCTCATGGAGTCCCCCAGTCCCCCAGGGACCCAGCCCCTCCCCCAGGGCAGAGATACGCAGCCCCCCCCAGCCAGGCTCCCAGCCCTGCAGCCCCCCCCCCCCCCCCCCCCCCCCCCCACCCAATCTGTGGGACCCGCACACACACACACCCAGGTCACAGGAGGGTCCCCCCAACCCAGCACAGGCGCCCCAGGCCGTGGACCAACTCAGCGGGGAGCAGGGCTGGAGCCCAGCTGAGTGGGAGCCCTAGAGAGCCGGGGCCCGTGGTGAGGGGCAGGTGGGCGCCCGGGGGCTGGGTGGGAGGGGTGATGGGTAGGGGGTCATGGTGAGGAGCACGTGGGCGCCCGGGGGGAGGGGCAGGCATGCAGAGGCGGGAGGAAGGGCAGGGGCCCTCCCACCCACGGCAGCCCCATTACCTGTCAGGGTGGGGGGCGTCCTGGGCCTTGTTGCGCCAGAGCAGCAGACGCCCCCCCGGGGGGGCCAGGGCCTGGGCCTGGGCGCCCAGCGAGGAGCCGTCGGGCGCGTTGGCTGCCAGCTGGGCCAGGAGCCACGGGTTCTCGGAGAGCAGCGCCGCGCCCGCCTGCACCATCGCCCGGAACGCGCCCACCTCGCCTGGGGGCTGGGCGCTGCCCGCTGTGGGGAGAGACATCTGTGCCAGGGGCACGACAGCCCCCAGCAGCCCCCAGCAGCCCCTCCACACCTCCCATTCCCCCTGGCAGCCTCCAGCCCCCCTGGGAGCCCCCCCAGCAGCACTGACATGCCTCCCATTCCCCCCACGGCAGCCCCCAGCCTCCCAGGACCCCACAGCAGCCCCCTCCCCTCCCCCCCCGCCAAGTACACCAAGGCACCTCCCCATGCCCTTGTGGACAGCCCCCCCTCCGCACAGGGCTGGCTCCCGACTAGCAGCCGCCGGAGGTGCCCCCCACCCCCAGGCCACCCCACTCACCGTGCAGGGCATAGGCCTGGCCCAGCACGGGCAGCAGCCCCAGGCGGACATGGGCGGCCACGAAGCGCAGGTCCGTCAGGAGGGAGCCCAGGAGGTCGGGGCGTCCAGCGCAGACCTGCCAGGACAGCAGGGTCACCCGGGGCTGCTGCCCACCCAGCCCCTGCCTCCCGCCTCACTCCGCCCTATGCCCAGTCCCGCTCCTGCCCAGCCTCTGCCCGCCCACTCCCGAGTTCCCCACCTCACCCCACCCGCCCAATCCTGCCAAGCCCCGCCCCTGCCCTCACCCAGCTCCCCCGCCCCCCAAGCCACCCCCCACCGCCCCCCAGTGCCCCATACCCACCAGGTGGTAGGGCAGAGCCGCCAGGGGCCCAGCCTCGCTGCCCTGGAAGCTCCGGGACACGTCCGGGTCGCAGAGTTTCCAGAGATGAGCTGGGGGTGTGGGGAAGACTGTCACTCACAATGCTCAGCACCCCCCGGCCAGGGAGGTCACAGGCCCAGCCCAGACACCACCCCAGGGCCCCCCACGGGGCGACCTCCTGACCTGCTATCAGAGCGTGAGCCGCTCGCTCCAGGCCCGGTTCCTTCAGGTAGCGCCGTTCCACTGCCGTCCGCAGGGGGGCACCGCAGAGGTGGAGCTGTGAGCCGGGGGCCTCCGAGGGGGCCCCACACACCCCCACCAGCCTGGGGGGACAGACAGGGGACAGAGAACACCGGCTTCCGGCCAGCGACAGAGCTCGGGGCCAGGTCCTGGGAGCCTGCCAGAGCCAGAGAGAACCCAGGCATCTGGGATCCCAGCCCTCCCTCTCTTACCACTAGACCCCACTCCCCTCCCCCAGCCAGGAGAGAACCCAGGCCCCCTGACCCCCACTCACCCCCTCAGGCTCCTCATCAGGGAATAGATCGGGGCCTTGGGGATGGTCGCTGCGTGGCCCCCGGCAGCCATGCCTCCCTCCCAGGTGACGGGCGCCCCGCCCAGCTCCCTCCACATGGTGAGCACGGCGAGGAGATCGTGCTCCAGCAGGCCTGCAGAGGACAGAGGAGCGAGGGTCAGGGACACATCTCCAGGGACGACTCGCCTGGTGCTGAGATGCAGCCAGCTCTGGGGCGCACTGGCTGGTAGCAATGCCAATTAACACCCCCCAGCACCTCGAGCTGTCTCTCACCATCTTTGCTGGCCCAGAGGGCGGCAACGGCTATGGCCACTGGCTCGGCCCCGTGCTCCTGCTCCAGGCAGCCCAGCATGTGCTGGAGCAGGGCGGGCAGCGCCGGGGGCAGCGTCTGGATCCTCTCTGAGACCTGGAAGGAGGGACACAGGACCCTGAGGGAATCGGAGAGCCCTGCGCCGCCGGCCTGGATGCCTGGGTCCCCTTCTGTCCCCATCCCTCCCCTGGGGTCCCTAGCAGGGAGAGTCCTGCATCGCCGGCCCAGACGCCTGGGTCCCCTTCCATCCTGGCCTCTCCCTTGGGGTCCCTCGCGGAAACAGATCTGTGTCGCCAGCTGGGATGCCTGGGTCCCCTTCCGTCCCGACCTCTCCCCTGAGGTCCCTAGAAGGGGAAGCCCTGCACCACCGCCCCAGACGCCTGGGTCCCCCTGCAGGGCTGAGGCACCTTTTCATAGACGGTGAAGGCTCGCAGATCCTGGGTGAGCAGCGCCAGGTAGAGGGGCTGACGGGCACCGCGCTTCAGTAGCACCAGCCGCATCTGGAGAGAGCCAGACGGGGTCACAGCAGGCAGGGAGCCCCTGGGTGAAAGCCATTACCCCTGTCCCACCCAGCCAGAGCAGAATAGAACCCAGGAGTCGGCCCCCCAACCGACCCCTGCTCCAACCACTAAACCTCACTCCCCTCCCAGCACTGGGACAGAACCCGGAGGGGGGGGGGGGGGCTGGGAGCCAGGACTCCTGCTCTAACCACTAGACCCCACGCCCCTGTCAGAGGACCCAGGGATGTGGGCACCTCCCCACCTGGTTGTTGAAGGCCGTCTCCTCCAGCTTCTTGCCGTACAGGGCGAGGTCCCGGCGGACCAGACCAGCCCTGTCGCAGGGGTCCAGGGACCCCAGGGGGATGATGACTGTGTCCGCCCGTCGCTGTAGGGAATTCAGGAGTCCGGAGCCCTCACCGATGCTCAGAACCAGACTCATGCGCTGGGGGGAGAAGAGAGGAGCTGAGCGGGTGGTGGGGTTGGCGGGGGAGGGGGGGTTCCCCACGGGCAGGGGGGGCTGGACTTACCGGGGGCAGCCGCGCCGGGAGCCAGTCGGAGACGGGCTGCCCACTGTCCCCGTGGATCTGGTCAGCCCCGTCGAGCAGCACGGCCAGGCGCTGGGCTCCCCGGAGCGACTCGGCCACCGCGGGCAGGAGGGACTCCAGACAGCACACCAGCCCCCTGCAACGGACAGGCAGGGATTGGGACCCAGGCATCCGGGGGCGCCCAGCCCCCCAGCTGAACTGGAATGGGTTACCTAGGGAGGTAGTGGAATCTCCTTCCTTAGAGGTTTTTAAGGTCAGGCTTGACAAAGCCCTGGCTGGGCTGATTTAGTTGGGTTTGGTCCTGCTTTGAGCAGGGGGTTGGACTAGATGACCTCCTGAGGTCCCTTCCAACCCTGAGATTCTATGATTCTATGATTCTTTAACCCCTAGACCCCAGTTCCCTCCAGAGCCTGGTAGAGAATCCAGGAGTCCTAGGTCCCAGACCCCCTGCTCTAACCACTAGACCCCACTCCCACCCAGTGCCAGGAGGGAACCCAGGAGACCTGGCTTCCAGTCCCACCCCCCCCACACACACACCCCTTTGCTCTAACCACTAGACCCCACTCCCACCCAGTGCCAGGAGGGAACCCAGGAGTCCTGGCATCCAGCCCCCCCACACCTTTGCTCTAACCACTAGATCCCACTCCCACCCAGGGCCAGGAGGGAACCCTGGCGTCCTGACCTGTAGCTGGCAGGGTGCGGGGCCGTCTGGCCCAGCAGACGGCTCAGACGGGCACACAACTGGCTCAGCACCGCCCTGGCGCTGGCCTGGTCCGGCCGGGCCCCGGTGAAGTGGGAGACGACCAGGCAGCGGGTGGGGGAGGTGTCCCGGGCCGGGGGATAGGCGCTCAGCTCCCGCGCCAGCGCCGCCTGGGGAAGGGACAGTGAGTCAGCTGGGGGTGGGGCCTCTCCAGGTCCCTCCCACCACAACCCAGCACAGCCAGACTCATAGACTTTAAGGTCAGAAGGGACCATTATGATCATCTAGTCTGATCTACTGTACAACGCAGGCCCCAGAATCTCACCCACCCACTCCTGTAACAAACCCCTAACCTATGCCTGAGTTATTGAAGTCCTCAAATCGTGGTTTAAAGACCTCAAGGTGCAGAGAATCCTCCAGCAAGTGACCCGTGCCCCACGCTGCAGAGGAAGGTAAAAAACCTCCAGGGCCTCCGCCAATCTGCCCTGGAGGAAAATTCCTTCCCAACCCCAAATATGGCGATCAGTTAAACCCTGAGCATGTGGGCAAGACTCACCAGCCAGACATCCAGGAAAGAATTCTCTGTAGTAACTCAGATCCCACCCCATCTAACATCCCATCACAGGCCATTGGGCATATTTACCTGCTAATAATCAAAGATCAATTAATTGCCAAAATTAGGCTATCCCATCATACTATCCCCTCCATAAACTTATCAAGCTTAGTCTTGAAGCCAGATATGTCTTTTGCCCCCACTACTCCCCTTGGAAGGCTGTTCCAGAACTTCACTCCTCTAATGGTTAGAAACCTTCGTCTAATTTCAAGTCTAAACTTCCTGATGTCCAGTTTATATCCATTTGTTCTTGTGTCCACATTGGTACTGAGCTTAAATAATTCCTCTCCCTCCCTGGTATTTATCCCTCTGATATATTTATAGAGAGCAATCATATCCCCCCTCAGCCTTCTTTTGGTTAGGCTAAACAAGCCGAGCTCCAAGACAGGTTTTCCATTCCTCGGATCATCCTAGTAGCCCTTCTCTGTACCTGTTCCAGTTTGAATTCATCCTTCTTAAACATGGGAGACCAGAACTGCAGACAGGATTCCAGATGAGGTCTCACCAGTGCCTAGTATAATGGTACTAACACCTCCTTATCTCTACTGGAAATACCTCGCCTCATGCATCCCAAGACCACATTAGTTTTTTTAACAGCCATATCACATTGGCGGCTCATAGTCATCCTGTGATCAACCAATACTCCGAGGTCCTTCTCCTCCTCTGTTACTTCCAACTGATGTGTCCCCAGCTTATAACAATAATTCTTGTTATTAATCCCTAAATGCATGACCTTGCACTTTTCACTATTAAATTTCATCCTATTACTCCAGTTTACAAGGTCATCCAGATCTTCCTGTATGATATCCCGGTCCTTCTCTGTATTGGCAATACCTCCCAGCTTTGTCTCATCCGCAGACTTTATTAGCACATTCCCACTTTTTGTGCCACGGTCAGTAATAAAAAGATTAAATAAGATTGGTCCCAAAACCGATCCCTGAGGAACTCCACTAGTAACCTCCCTCCAGCCTGACAGTTCACCTTTCAGTATGACCCATTGTAGTCCCCCCTTTAACCAGACCCCACCCACTCCAGCCCCTCCCCCTCCTCCAGGCCCCTCCCACCTGGCCTAATGCAACAGACCTCACCCCACCCCTCCTTCAGGCCCCTCCCACCAGACTTTATGCAGCAGACCCGGCCCCCGCCCTCTGCAGGCCCTGCCTACAATCCATCACCAAGCCCCGCCCCTTTCTGCCCCAGACTCCTCCCCCCATTGGCCATTGGCTGCCCCAAGGCCCCTCCCCTCATGCCCCATGCAGACCCCTCCCCCCAGGACCCATGCAGACCCCTCCCCCCGGCCTCACCATGAAGACAGTCTTGCCATCGCCAGGCACACCCGTCACCACGTAGAGCCCGCCCCCTGCCCCGTGGCAGGGGGGCCGGCCCTCACACACCCGCCCGGCCACGGTGCTCAGCAGCTTGCCCCGGGCACAGAACTGGCGCTGCTGGAAGTCCTGGAAGGCATCTTGCAGCTCCTGCCCCTCCTCCACCTCGCCCCCAGGGGACTCCGACTCAGCCTGGGGGTGGGGGGCAGAGACAGGTGTCAGCATGGAACACAGGAGTCTGGGCTCCCCACTCTAACCACTAGACCCACTCCCTCCCCGCCAGAGACAGCGAGTCACGTTACCTGGAGGAACTGGCGTTGGAGGGCGCCCCACAGATCCTGCAGCACCCGGGCCCCAAACTCCTCCAGCCCCTTGACATACGGCCGGCCCTGGGCCACGCCGCCCCACTGGCAGGAGTACCTAGGGGGAGAGAGCAAAGCCATGAGGGAGACACCGTGGGGCCTAGCGATCCCACCACACCCACCAATCTCCCGGCCCATTACCTGCTGACAGATGCCACCCCCAGGTGCTGGCCCAGATGCCCCTTCAGATCTGCCATCCGGTGCTGAGCATCCTCTGACTCTGCCACGAAATCTGTCCTCCAGGCTTCCGGCACGGACCTGCCGCACCACAGACAGGTCAGGGGCCCCATGTCCCGTTCCCGCCCCCTGAGCCAGCCAGCCCCCCGCTATTGGGCTGGATCAGCACCCCCTAGAGGGGACAAGCCCCGTTCCCCAGCCCCCCACCATGGGGCTGGATCGACACCCCTTAGAGGGGAAAGGCCCTGTTCCCCATCCCCCTGAGCCAGGCAGCCCCCCACCATGGGGCCGGATCGGTGTCCCCTAGAGGGAAAAGGCCCCATGTCCCGTTCCCTGCCTCTCCCGTCCAAGCCAGCCAATCCTTGCCATGGGGCTGGATGGGAGCCGGCGCCCCCTAGAGGGGAAAGGGTGTAGAGTTACCCAAGGAAATCTGGCTCGCGGAGGTAGAAGAACGCCTGGGCAGCAGAACCGGAGTCACGCCGGCTGCTGAGGAACTGCATGACCTCCAGCTCGGTGATGGAGCGGCCCCGAGGGTACGACTTCACCTGCAGCGACGGCACACCGGACTCCATCATCAGCCCCCACGTGGTGGGATTGAGCCTGTTACCCGGAGGGATCCCACCTCTCCCACCAATCGCGCCACGAAGAGAAGGCCAGCCATGCCAGCCCACAGGCAGAACAGCTCTCAGGCAGGGTTAGACTAACAGACATCATGGGGAAGAAACATGCCTGGCCTATTGTGAAGTGGGATGCCCGGCTTCCCCCAACTGGAAGGCTGAGGAGGTCTTGGTCTCCGCCATAGGTCCATGCATCTGTGAGCCCCACGCTGTGTGGACACGGCCAGCAGGCCCAGGCCAGTGCCAGCCACAAAGAGCTTTGTGCTGAGATGAGCCTGGATCACACCGCACCCACCAACCTCAGCGGAACTGGGGGGTTCCCATTGACCTTGGCCAGTAGCGGCGCCAGCTTTGCTGGCGCCCTAGGCGGCGGAAGGTCCCGCCCCCAAATTTTTACGGGCGGCGGGGGCGCAGGCGCCCCCAAAATAGCAGCGCCCTAGGCGACCGCCTAGGTCACCTAATGGAAGCGCCGGCCCTGACGTTGGCCACCTCTGAGTCTCCTGTCCCTGGACGCAACACTTCTGGAGCGTGAAACTAGGCAGCATGTTTACAGGCCTGCACCCTCTTCTGTGCTTCACCCCATCACTGGAAGGGATCCCACTGTTCCCACCAGCACTATTCTGAGACACCCAAGCTCTGTCTCTACCCCGGGGTACAGGACACCCTGGCAGGCTCCGACGTGCTACGAAGCCAGGCATGGACTGACAGAATAACCCCTCCGGTGGCTTTATACTGTCCTAGTGGGAGCGATGTCACTGCTACACCAATTTCACCAACTACTGGAACCCTCCGTGGCGTAATGAGAGCAGCACATCATCTGGCCATGGAAAAGACATCACCATGCCTCACGCCCATTATTGCAGGCCACTTCCCAGGCTGCCCAGTCCCGAAAGGTGTGACTCAACATGGGGACGTGGGTGGGGTGGCAGAACGCCAATGCCAGTAGGTACCGGAGGCGGCTCTGCAGGGTGCCCCGTCCCACCAGTCTAGCGACTGGGCAGCCTGGGTGAGGAAGGCCGCAGCACTACACCCAACCGTCCAGAATAAATAAAGCAAAATCCCACTTCCACCAACTGTGAAGGAAGGCTCAGTGGCCAGGTTCCTGCGGGCAAAGGGGCTGCAGGGTGGTGTCAGCCACCAGCTGGGTGCGAGGGACACTGTCTTCTTGTCCCCCCCCACCCCGATACAACTGACAGGGTGCTGGCAGTGCTCACCCACTCATACTGGGGGGCGTCCGGCAGTGAGTATTCTCGGGGTATGTAGCCGTAACGCTCCCCCAAAATGCCCACGAAGAGCTGGCTCCGGGCCACCTCCGAGAGGCACAGTTCCAGCTGCCTGCATGGGGAAAAAGACCGGGGTCAGCATCAAGGGGGGGCCCCCGCCGAGCCCCCCACCCCAGCATGGCACCACCCAGCTCCCCGACTCAGCAGGGTTCCCCCCAGACTCCCCTCAGCACAGCACCCCCTGCCCCACTCCCTGCAGCACGGCATCCCCCTCCCCCCGAACCCTCCGCCCGCAGGGTGGGCACCCACCGCTCCTGCCGCGCCTCCTGCTCGGTGATGCCCCAGCGCAGGTCGATCTCCTGCAGCGCCAGGCGGTGGGGGGCGGCGCGGGCGCGCAGGGCAGGCAGCACGGCCCGGAGCAGCACGTCCCGCTCGCCCTGCATGTCCCGCACCGGCGACGAGATGAACAAGCGGATGCTGCGCCACCTGGAGAGGGACCCATCAGATCCTGGCTGGGCTCGGCCCGGCCCCCCCACCAGCCTCTGCCCCCCCTCCCGATGGGCCCCTCTGTCACCCCCCCACTGGCCTCTGCCCCCCCTCCCGATGGGCCCCTCTGTCACCCCCCCACCGGCCTCTGCCCCCCCCCCCGATGGGCCCTTCTGTCACCGCCACCGGCCCCTGCCCCCCCCATAGGCTGCCCTGTGCCACAACCCCCCCCGCCCCCCCCGGCGGGCCTCGCTCTGGCCCCCCCACCGGCCCCTGCCCCCCCGATGGGCCCTTCTGTCCCCGCCCCCGGCCTCTGCCCCCCCGATGGGCCCCCCTGTCACCCCCCCCGCCGCCGCTGAGACCCCCCTCGGGCCCTCCGCCACCCCCCCCCCTGCCCCCCCGCCCCCGGCCGGGCCCGCCGCGGCCCCCCCCCGCGGCCTCTCCCGCCCCCCCCGGTGGGCCCCTCCGTCCCCCCCCCACCGGCCTCTGCCCCCCCGATGGGCCCCTCTGTCACCCCGCCGCCGGCCCCTGCCCCCCTGATCGACCCCTCTGCCACCCACCACTGGCCCCTGCCCCCCCGATGAGCCCCCCCAGATGGGCCCCTCTGTCGCCTCCCACCGGCCCCTGCCCCCCCCCGATAGGCCCCTCTGTCCCCCCTCATCAGCCCCCCACCAGTCCCTGCACCCTCAATGGGCCCCTCTGCCCCCTAACAAGTCCCTACTCCCCCCCGGACCGGCCCCGACCCCCACATCCCCTTCCCCCCTGATGGGCCCCTCTGTCCCACCACCACCGGTCCCTGTCCCCCTGATGGGCCCCACTGTCACTACCCCACTGACCCCTGACCCCCAATGGGCCCCTCTATCCGCCTCTGTACCCCCCACCTCTCCAGGCCCCCCAATGGGCCCCTCTGTACCCCCCACCTCTCCAGACCCCCCAATGGGCCCCTTTGCCCCTCCACTGGCCCCTGCCCCCCCAATGGGCTCCACTGTCCTACAAACCCGGTTGCCCCCCCGGACCAGAACCAGACCACCCAACCTGGTCCCTCCCCCTCAGCCCTAGACCCCCCCACGACTCCCTCCCACACCCGAGAATCAGCCCCCCGCCCACTCTCTCCCCACCCCCGACTTGCTGCGGGCCCTGCCGACCTCTCACCTGCTCCTGGGGGCGGGGGGCGGGGCGGAGGAAAGCTCTGGGTGCCTGCGGGGCGCCCCCAGCGGGGGGGGCAGCCCGTGGATCTCATCCATCCTGCCCACGTGCTCCAGCAGGCGGGAGGTGCCACGCACGGCCAGGAACCTGCAGGGGGAGGGGGCAGTTACAAACCTGGCCCACGTGACACCCCCTGTCCACCCCCCTCCCCATAAGGCTGAGACTCACCTGAGCACCTGCTCACTGAACCCAGCCAGCTCCACCTCGTCCGCGGTGCCCCCCTGGCACCTGCAACGACACAGGCAGGGCCGCCTCAGCCGTGGGTCGCCCCGGGGAGCTCCCCCGACCCTCTCAGAGCCACGGGGAGTCCCCACCCCTCCCCCAAGCCACAAGGAACCCCCACCCCCAGGGGATCTCCCTTCCCCGCCCCTAGAGAATCCCCACTCCCCTCCCCCAAAGCGACAGGGAGACCCCCAGCCCCCAAGACCCAGGGATCTCCCCCCCTCCGGAAACCACCAGGGAACAGCCCGGGCAAGGCCTCAGAAGCCCCCACCCTGCAGGCTACAGGCAAGGAATGAGGGGGGGGCCTTGCCCCCGAGGGGGTACAGTGAGGTGTTGGGGAGGGATAGGGGGCAGGTTCATACCCCCAGGGCTCCAGGCAGAGGTTCACGAAGAGGCAGTGGGGGGCAACACGATCCCGCACCAGCCGCAGGGCGGGGCCGGCCAGAGGGGCCTCAGAGCTGGGGCTCAGCACGAGCAGGGTGTCCACCTGGGGGGAGGCGAGAGAGATACGGTCAGTCTGTGACCAGCTGTGGGCCCCCACCCTCAGCTAGTGCCCCTCACTCCAGACCCACAGCCCCTTGCCAGCCCAGCCCCGAGCCTCTCCAGCTCTGCTGGTTCCTCTCATTCCCCATCCACAGCCCCTGCTAGCCCAGCCCTGCCTCCCCGCAGCCCTGCCAGCGCCCCGACACCAGATCCGCACCCCAGACTCACCGGCTCCCCACGAGCCACCAGGTCCCAGAGGACGTCGCTGACGGTGCTGGAGCCGCTGTTTGGCTCCGTTGTGGCCTGGGGAAGAGACGGGGTGAGACGCGGAGCCAGGCCTGGCCCGGCTGGGGACTCCCCATGGGCACAGCGGGAGAGCTGGGGGAGAGGGAGTGAGTAGGGACAGGGGGGCTCTCACCTGGACCTGCTGATGCAGGCTCTGGACGTTCTCCAGCAGTGACCCGGCCAGCGCTGGCGCCTCCTCCCAGTGGCCGCGGCCATACAGCACCAGGCGCGCCCGCTCCGCCACCGCCCGGCCCATCAGGCCCAGCAGCAGGGCCACCTCCAGCGCCTAGGAGAGATGGGGAGCTGTGAGCCTGGCATGGCCCCACCCACAGGGCACTGCTGGGAGGTGAGCGCAGCACCCTGCCCCCAACCCCAAAGGGCACTGCCAGGGGGTGAGCACAGCGCCCCGCCCTGCCCCCCACCCCCACCCCACAGGGCACTGCCAAGGGGTGAGCGCAGCGCCCCACCCTGCCCCCCAGGGCACAGCCAGGGGGTGAGCGCAGCACACCTCTCCCCACCCCACCCCCGACTTACTGTCATGGGCTCCGGGCGGGGGCCGCGCAGCTCCCGGGCCCGGTGGTAGGGCGTCGCCATGGCATTGGAGGCGCAGCAGAGGATGAGGGTGCGGCCGGGCAGGGGGGGCAGGTTGTGCCGGGCAGAGATGCGGATGGCGGCATCCAGGGCCCAGCGATAGCGGAGCAGGAGGGCGGGGTCGGGGCGCAGCTCCCTGGTGGGCACAAGCCGCTGCTGAGCCCCTGCCCGGCCCCCCATCCTGCCCGCTGCCCAGCCCCCCTCCTGCACCCCCTACCCATCCCCCCCATCCCACCCCGTCCAGCCTCCCCTGCAACCTGGCACCCCACCTGCCCCCCCTCACAGCCTGGCACCCCACCTGCCCATCCCCCCATCCCACCCCCTACCCAGCCCCCCTGCAACCTGGCATCCCCCCACAGCCTGGCACCCCACCTGCACAGCCCCNGGCCCTCACCTGGCCTTCTGCAGCCGCTGCTTTTCGCTCTTCACCGCGCGGAAGAGGATGGGGATGGACAAGGCTGCGCGCAGCTCCCGGCGCGTCCAGGGCGGCCGTCCCCACACCCCAGGCATGGCCCCCGGCTGCTTCTTTCCGCGCCTCAGCAGCGCCCGCAGCAGCTCCACGTTAGAGGGGAAAGGGCTGTCTGGAGGTGTGGGGGGGAGAGACACAGTGCCCCTCACTCCTGACCCGCAGCCTCTGCTTGCCCAGCTCTGCCAGTGCCTCTTGCCCAGGAGTGGGCAAATTACAGCCCGGGGGCCGCATCCGGCCCTTCAGACGTTTTAATCTGGCCCTCGAGCTCCTGCCAGGGAGTGGGGTCCAGGTCTTGCCCCACTCCGGGGCTCCAGCCAGGGGAGCCGGGTTGGGAGCTTGCTCAGCTCCATGCGGCTCCCGGAAGCAATGGCATGTCCCCACTCTGGCTCCTATGCGTAGGGGCAACCAGGGGGCTCCAAACGCTGCCCCCACCCCAAGCACTGCCCCCACAACTCCCATTGGCTGTGGTTCCCGGCCAATGGGAGCTGCAGAGGTGGCGCCTGCGGACAGGGCAGCATGCAGAGCCGCTTGGCTGCACATCCATGTAAGAGATGGAGGGGGGACATGCCGCTGCTTCCGAGAGCTGCTTGAGGTAAGTGCCGCCTGGAGCCTGCACCCCAACCCCCTGCCCCAGCCCTGATCCCCCTCCTGCCCTCCGAACCCCTTGGTCCCAGCCCGGAGCACCCTCCTGCACCCCCAACCCCCCATCCCCACCCCAGAGCCTGCACCCCCAGCCGGAGCCCTCACACACACACCTGCACCACCCCCTGCCCCAGCCAGGAGCCCCTTCCCACACCCTGAACTCCTCATTTCTGGCCCCACTCCAGAGCCCGCACCCCCAGCAGGAGCCCTCACCCCCTCCCGCACCCCAACCCCCAGTTTCATGAGCATTCATGGCCCGCCATACAATTTCCATACCCAGATGTGGCCCTCGGGCCAAAAAGTTTGCCCACCCCTGCTCTTGCCCCTGGTTGTTCGGGGTCTCAGTGCTGTCAATGAATCACAGTTAACTCACGCGATTAACTCAAAACAAATTAACAAAATTAACTGGGATTCATCGCAGTTCTAATCGCCCCGTTAAACAACCACAGAGTAGCAATAATAATAATAATAATAATATATGGAGATATACCTATCTCATAGAGCTGGAAGGGACCCTGAAGGGTCATCGAGTCCAGCCCCCTGCCTTCACTAGCAGGACCAATTTTGCCCCAGATCCCTAAGTGGCCCCCTCGAGGATTGAACTCACAACCCTGGGTTTAGCAGGCCAATGCTCAAACCACTGAGCTATCCCTCCCACCCCGTATCAAAGATTTCTGGCTGCTTTTCTACATTTTCAAATGTTTTGATTTCAATTACCACATGGAAAACACAAAGTGTCCGGGGCTCCCTTTAGATGATTATTTTCAATTACCAATATTTCTCTTCACCTCATACAAGTGCCGTCGTGCGATCTCTGTACAAATGGAGAATTATGTATAATAATAACTGTGCTCAGAAACCAGCCAATGTAAAACTTTAGAGCCTACGAGTCCGCTCAGTCCTACTTCTTGTTCAGCTGATCGCTCAGACAAACAGGTTTGTTACAGTTGCAGGAGATAATGCTGCCCGTTGATTTACACTGTCACCTGAAAGTGAGAACAGGCGTTCGCATGGCACTGTTGTAGCCGGCATGGCAAGGTATTTATGTGCCAGATGCGCTAAACATCCGTATACCCCTTCATGCTGAGACATGTAGCTTTTTCTACTGTGCAAATATTTGTAATCGAAACTAATAATCTCACATGAGCCCCAGACACTTTGTCTTCTGCATTGTCGGTGCAATCACTAGATTTGCAAATGGAGGAAAACAGCCAAAGATATTTAGGATACGTTTCAGTTGCTATTCGATCAGTAACGGTGCGATTCAACCTGCCATGAACCACGACTTTTTTTTAAATCTCGCGATTCATTTGTGTCACCGCTTGGCAGCCCCGGTCTCACCTTTCTTCTTCAGCTGCTCCTCCATGTCCTGGATGACTTTATTCGCTGCCAGGAACCGGAAGGGGAACTGCCGGCTGCGGATGACGGACTCCTGGAAATTGGCGGGGTGTCAAGGTGCGGATCCCAGCAGACCCCCACCCCACTCCAGCCATCCCATCTTGGAGGGGGTGGGATTTTGGGGCCGTATCTCACTCTGGGGATCCAAGAGGGGGGGGAAATTCAGGGTCCCCAGGGCAGTATCTTGCTGTGGGGACCTGTGGGGGAATTCGGGGTCCCCGGAGCCATATCCCGCTGTGGGGACCTGTGGGGGAATTCAGGGTCCCCGGGGCCATTAAGGTCAGGCTTGACAAAGCCCTGGCTGGGATGATTTAGGTGGGATTAGGTCCTGCTTTGAGCAGGGGGTTGGACTAGATACCTCCTGAGGTCCCTTCCAACCCTGATATTCTATGATTCTATACCACACTGTGGCGACCCTGGGGGGAAGGGGAATTCAGGGTCCCCAGGGACATGTCTTGCTCTGGTGACCCGGGAGGAGGGAATTGGGGTCTCCGGGGCAGTATCTCGCTGTGGGGACCCTGGGGGGAGGGGGAATTCGGGGTCCCCGGAGCCATACCTTGCTCTGGGGACCAGGGAGGGGGGAATTTGGGGCCCCCGGGGCTGTATCCTACTCTGGGGACCCGGGAGGCGGGAATCAGGGTCCTCAGGGCCGTACCTTGTTCTGCAGCCGGCTGAGCACTCGCTGGTGGTGCCGCTCGCTCACCCCAGCCCGGATGATGTTGCGCAGGTTCCTGAGCATGGCCATGAATGGCAGCTTCCCCGAGTCTGCAAGGCAGAGCCCAAAGCACGGTTTGGAGACCACCCCACCCGCAGCCAGGGGGCGCTGTGTCCACAAGGATGCTGGGCCGGCTGCTGCTCCCAGGGGGCGCTGGGAGACCTGTGGCTACCAGGAGGTGCATTCCGGGGGGCCCTTATCCCCCCGCAGGCCCCGCGTTGCCAAGGGGGGCAGAGGCCAGCTCCTCATGGAGTCTCCTTGTGCCACAGCGGTACCCAGCCAGCCCATAGGCCAATCAGAGACTGGTGCCATGCCCCCCAATCTGCCCCGAGGCTAGACTCTCCTCGGGGGTGTTATGGCACTGAGCAAACCCTGCTCCAGCTAGGCCGGCCACCTGCCCCACGGCAAGCTCAGCTGGCCCCACCCACACCCTGTCTCCCTGCACTCAAACACTAGCTCGCACCCACTGGGAAAAGAGCTAACAGTGCCCCCTGGTGACACCTAGACACACTCAGGGCACCACTGGGGGCAAGTGCAGCCCCCCATGAAGCCCCTCCTTACCAATCAGTTCCTCCCAGACCGCAGCCTTGTTCCCGCGCTGGCTAAGCTGCCGGTCCCAGGTCTGGGGCTGCGGAAGTTTCATTCGGGTCCCAGCCCGGGCGGGGTCCCAGGGCCCTGGCAGGTGGCTCCGGGAGAAGGAGCTCAGGTCCGAGGGGTACCTGGGGAGAAGGGGGAGCAGCAGAGACAGGGTGGATCCCAGCAGGGCCTACAAGAGGGTGAAGGGCAAGCCAGGACTCCTGGGTACTGTGCCACCTCTTGGGTCTAGGGGATAGAGAGGGGGAGGGGCTCTCACCTGCAGCCCAGCAGACTCATGACGTGCTGGGCCGGCTTGGAGATATGCAGCCATCGGATCAGTGCCTTCAGGGAGAAGGGCTTCGTCTCGCGTGGCTCCTGGGATGGCTGACCACTTTCAAACTGCAGGAGACATCAGCAGAGAACCCAGGAGTCCTGGCTCCCAGTCCCCTGCTCTAACCCACTAGTCCCCACTCCCCTCCCAGAGCAGGGGACAGAATCCAGGAGTCCTGGGTTCCGGCCCCTCTGCTCTAACCACTAGACCCCACTCCCCTCCCAGACCAGGGGACAGAACCCAGGAGTCCTGGCTCCCAGCCCCCCCGTGCCCTCCCCCCCCCGCCCAACCACTAGACCCCAGTCCTCTCACCTTCGTCTGAAGCTTGCCGAATGCCTGGCGCAGCCGGAATCTCCTCGTCCAGGGCAGAGGTCTCTGGGGGGCAGCTCCGGGAGGAAGAATTGGCTGGCAGCGCTGGGGCCCGAGCGCAGGACTCCTGAGTTCCCTCCCCGGCTGGCGGGGCCGTGGGCGCCCCCTGGCTTTGCCGCGGCTCTTGCGCGAGTTGTACTTGGCTAGCTGGTAGGCATCAAATTGCTGAAACTTGTCTGCCAGGCCGGTGCGGAGGCAGCGGGGCAGCGGGGCCAGGGGGCGTCCTGCGCCTGCCAGGCTCTGCGAGGGAGAGGGAGAGGGGTCAGTGCTGGCCAGCAGGGGGTGGCACTGGCCGGCGGAACTACCCGCCACTGGGGTCGAGCTGGGGAGGGAGCTGGGTACCTGGAAGAGCGCCACCACCTGGGTCCAGTCTGAGGGCAGCTGCAGGGTGGCACACAAGTAGCGGCGCAGGTGGGGCCGGCAGGGCGGCAGCCAGGCCGCCAGTGCCAGCAGGAAGTTGGCTGTTCCCCGGATGTTCAGCTCCTGGCGCGTATACAGGGCGACCTGTGGGGAGAGAGGGGAAACTGAGGCCCTGAGCAAACCCAGGCGTCTGAGCTCCCCTGCTCTAACCCACTAAAGCACACTCTCCCTCCCCAAGCCCTGGCATAGGGGACCTGAGACCACCCGCCACCCACTCGGACTGCTTGTCCCCTGCCCCATACATGGGGGGATTGAACCCAGGCGTCCTAGCCAGCAGCCCCACCCCCCAGTACCTTAAGGATGAACTCGGGCTCCAGCTGGGCCAGCTCCTCGCACAGCTCCACCAGGCGCCCACGCGTCGGGTCATTGGGGGCCCCCAAATCCGGCCCCTCCACGAGGGAGCAGCACGCCAGGTTCACCAGGGCCAGCTGGGGGGAACAGGGAGCAGGGATGAGCCCAGAAGTCCCAGCTCCCAGCCATCCCCTGCCCATCCACTAGACAAGGGGTGGGCAAACGTTTTGGCCCGAGGGCCACATCAGGGTTGCAAAACTGCATGGAGGGCCAGGCAGGGAAGGCTGTGCCTCCCCCTAACAGCCTGGGCCCCACCCCCTCCCACTTCCCACCCCCTGACTGCCCCCCTCAGAACCCCTGACCCAGCCAATACCCCCTGCTCCTTGTCCCCTGCCCACCCCCTCCCAGGACCCCCTGCCCCTAACCGCCCCCCGGGACCCCACCCTCTATCCAACCCCCCCTGCTCCCTGTCCCCTGACTGCCCAGAACCCTATACACATCCCCGCCCCCTGACAGGCCCCCTGGGACTCCCACACCTATCCAACCCCCCCTGTTCCCTGTCCCCTGACTGCCCAGAACCCTATACACACCCCCGCCCCCTGACAGGCCCCCGGNTCCCTGGGGCCCCCATACTTATCCAACCCCCTCCGTTCCCTGTCCCCTGACACCCCCCCCGAACCTCCGCCCCATCCAACTGCCCCCTGCTCCCTGACTGCCCCCCCTGGCTGCCCCTTATCCAACCCCCCCACTCCCCGCCCCATTACCATGCCGCTCAGAGCAGCAGGACTGGCAGCCTTGCCACCCGGCCAAAGCCAGCCATGCTGTCCAGAGCGCTGGCAGCATGGCGAGCTGAGGCTGCGGGGGAGGGGGGGACAGCAGGGGAGGGGCTGGGCACTAGCCTCCCCGGCCGGGAGCTCAAGGACCGGGCAGGACAGTCCTGCGGGAGGATGTGGCCCGGGGGGCCGTAGTTTGCCCACCTCTGCACTAGACCCCCTTCCCCTCCCATAGCCAGGGAGAGAACACAGGAGTCCTGGGTCCCAGCCCCCCTGCTGTAACCACTACATCCCACTCCCCTCCCAGAGTTGGGAGAGAACCCAGGAGTCCGGGCCCCCCACCCCCATCTCTTACCTTGTGCACTCTCAGGTGCTGCTGGGGGCCCTTCCCGAGGGGCTGCTGGGCGCTAGGGTCCCTCTGCCCCGGGGGCTCCAGGCTCGGCTCGGCCGGCAGCTCCGTCAGGGTGTACTGGGGCAGCGAGCCAGAAGGGTCAGGGGCAGCGTCAGCCCACTGCGGGGACAGCAGGGGGTGACCCTCGGGGCTGGGGACCCCACACAGTGCCCCCTGCCCCGACCAGCCCCACCCCAACTGTCCCCCCTCAGCGACCCCCTGCCTTGACCACCCCAATCGCCACCCCCTACAGCCCCTCCACCCAACAGCCCCTCCTCAGCATCTCCCCTCACACACACACACTTCATCCCCTCCCTCTGACTGCTCCCAGCGTCCCTCCCCCTGGGATCGCCCCCTTTGGTGGTCAACAGTGGAATTGCAGCCCCATGTGCTTCACAGCTACCATGAGCTGGTGCCCGGTCTCAGCCCGGTGCCCATCTTACCCAGGGCGGCTCCAGCTCCTCGCTGCAGGCCGGGGTCCCATCCTCACCTCCAGGGGCAAGGGGCGCCCGGCTGGGTGTAGAGATGGGGGCAGACGCCAGGCAGGGCGTGGGGGTCAGGGAGCTCAGCCAGGGGGCAGGGGGCGGGAGAGGGCAGAGAAGCCGGGCCCTGGTCTCCTCTACCCATGCTGGAAGGAGGGGGCTGTGGCCCCCCAGGAAAGGATTCTCCAGCCAGCAGGAGGCAGGGCTGGGGCGGAGGGTGGGACCAGGAGTTTTCATGGCTGCAGCACCTGGAGAGGGAAGAGTGAGATGAGAACCCAGGAGTCCGAGAGCCCAGTGAGGCCATGCTCCTGCTCAGAGCCGGGAGAGAACCCAGGAGTCCTGGCTCCCAGCAGCCCTGCTCTGACCACCAGACCCCACTCTCCTCCCAGAGCCGGGAGAGAACCCAGGAGTCCTGGCTCCCAGCCTACCTGCTCTGAGCACCAGACCCCATTCCCCTCCCAGAGTGGGGAGAGAACCCAGGAGTCCAGGCTCTCAGCCCCCCAACGCACTCTCGGCGGGGTGGGGGGAAGAACATTGCCCCTCCCCTTGCCCCAGACCTGCCCTGGCTCCCCCATCAGCGGATCAGCAAGGGGGGGGGGGTCACAGAGCAGGGCCCGGGGAGGGCTGCCTGGCCCTGGCAGACCCCCCAGCCCTGTCCCATGGAGCCCCTCCTTAGACCAGCCCCACTTCTGCGCTGCGCTGCGCCTTCCCCATGCATTCGCCCCCGCCCCACAGGCCCCCCACGGGCCCCGCTGCCCCCCGGCCCCGCACCAGGAAGCACCGCACCCAACCCGGACGGTGCCCGGATTAGCTGGTGGGAGGTGCCTGCCGGACCCGCCCCCGGAGCCGGGCTCAGATTTCAGGGAGAACCCAGGAGTCCGGGCCCCAGGCCCCCTAGTTGGGACTGATCCCCAGAATCCAGGCTCCTAACCCCCCCCCCCGGTTCTGGCTGGGCGCGGGGGAGCTCTGCTGCCCCCCATCTCGGCGGGGGGGGGGGGTATCCTGTTCCCGGCCCCCCAAAGCGCCGCGTGGGGTCCATGGCGGCGCCCCGCGAGTGGGGAATGACCAGGCGGGGGCTGAGCCAAACCCTCTTTATTGACACGACTCGCGCCCCAGGAGCCAGCGCCCCCCGCCTGGCCCCCTCCCCTCCTCCTCCGCAGGGGACCGCGGGGGTGTCCGAGGGAGGCCCTGTCTCATGGGGGGTCCCAAGGAGAGGTGTCAGGTCCTTGTCAGAGGGGCTCCCCCACCCCATGTGGAGAAATCGGGCTCCCCTATACCGCTGAGGGGTGTTGGGGGCTCACCTGTCCCATGGGGGGGTCCCCTGTTCTGTGGGAGACAGGGTCTCCGTCCCGTGCGCAGGTGCCGGGGCTGCCGGGTCCCGTGGAGGGGTCGGGGAGGGTCTCATCCCATGGGGGGCTCAGAGGGGTCCCCGTTCTGTGGGGGAGTCAGAGGGGGCCCCATCCCATGGGGATATCAGAGGGGGGTTCTCGTCCCATGGGGGGGGGGGTCAGAAGCGGGCCTTGTCCCATGTGGGACTCAGAGGGGTCCCCCGTTCGGTGGGGGGCAGGGTCCCCATCCTGTGTGGAGGTCCAAGGGGCTGCCCGGTCCCGTGGGGGGGCATCAGGCAGGCTGGGTCCCCCCGCAGGGCAGGCGGCAGCAGCAGGACGCAGGCCCGCAGGTCGGCACAGGCCTGGGGCAGGGTGCCCAGCATTAGCCAGCGCCCCCGCCCCGGCTGGTAGGCGTGCACCAGGTGGGTGTCCTGGTAGGTCTCCTGGCTGTAACCGCCCAGCACATATAGCTCCCCCTGCAGGATGGCTGAGGCGCCCCCCACGTGGGCGTGGGGCAGCGGGCTCAGCCGGACCCAGGCGTCCGGGCCGGGGCTGTAGACCTCGCAGGCCAGCTGGTCGGTGTAGCCCCCGTCGTGCCAGCGCAGGCCCCCGGCCACGTAGAGTCGCCCCCCCAGTGCCTCCATGATGTGGCCGGCCCGTTCCTCCAGCATGGGGGCCAGCTGGGCCGAAGGGCCCCCCGGGCCCAGCCGCAGCAGCCAGGCCCGGCACTCGCTTGAGCCGTCGCAGCCCCCTGAAACGTAGATGGCGCCGTCCAAGGTGCAGGCGGCATGGCCACAGAGCGGGGCGGGCAGGGGGGAGCACGGCCTAGGGGGACATGGCGGGGGGCAGAGAAAAGAAAGGAAAAGAGAAAAATCAGCCAGTGAAATAGAGGAAAAAGCAGAAACAAACAGCCAACCATGACCCCCCATAGCACGCCCACAGCCCATGGCAGCCCCCCATGGCACGCCCACAGCCCCCCCATGGGGATTGGTCCTGCTTTGAGCAGGGGGTTGGACTAGATGACCTCCTGGGGTCCCTTCCAACCCTGATATTCTATGAATGTTCTATGAATGTTCATAACACCCTCCCTACCAGGCCTGGTGCCAATGGGACCCCAGATATCCAGGTTGTGGGTACTTTGGCTCAGCCATGCGGGGGTTGGGGCCCTGGAGGGAAAAGGGGACCCAGGCGTCCGAGGGCAGGAGCAGGCACTACCCCCCTCACCTCCAGGCGTCGGCAGGGGGGTCGTAGCACTGCACCCCATCCGTGCAGTAGGCGTCCTCAGAGCTGCCCCCTAGGGCATAAATCCGCCCGGCCACCCCCACGGCCGGGAAGGAGCTGCGGGCGCTGGGCATGTCGGCCAGGCGCTGCCAGGAGTCCTGCGCGGTGTCGTACCTGCAATGGGGTTAGGTGGGCACTCCCCATATGGACCCAATTGCCTGCCCCAGGTCCCATTCTCTGCCTCCCTGGACTGGCCAGCCCCCCGCCCATCCCAGGTCCAATTCCCTGCCCCACCCCCACCCCAGCCAGACCCAGGTCCCATTTCCACACCCCCATGCCCACCTCATGTCCCATTCCCTGACCCCCATGTCCCATCTCCCCACCCGCCACAGATCCCTAAGGGCTGGATGGGAGCCGGCGCCCTCTAGATGGGAAAGGCCCTGTGCCCCATTCCCCGCCCCCCTGGGCCAGCCTCTTGCTCAGAGATGGATGGGAGCTGGTGCCCCCTAGAGGCCAGCACCTGCCCCACTCACCGGAAGGCCGTGGCCAGCGTGTCCCGCACCCCGTAGTAGTGCTTCCCGCCCAGCACGTAGAGCATGTTGCCCAGCACGGCGGCAGCATGGCGGAACCGTGGCCCGTCCGGGAACTGGCCTAGCCGCCTCCACTCCACCTGCTTGACCAGCCCCACACCGCTGCGGAACCGGTGGGCGAACCACAGCTCCGGGGTGGGGCGGCGGGTAGCTAGGCTGGGTGCTAGCCCCTCGCCCCCGCAGATCACCAGGGCCCCGGCCGGGGTGCGCACGCGGCAGGGCCCCTCGTCTGCCACCGCCGCCACCAGCAGCTGGTAGAGCCGGCCCGGCGGCGCCAGCAGGTCCGCGGCTCGCACCCGGCGCAGCTCCCGTGTGCCCATCAGGGAGAAGCGGACTCGGGCCAGGACGGCCTCAGCATGGGGCAGGCGGCGGGTGCGGTCAGCGTCTAGCCAGCGCAGGGCAGCTTCGAAGGCCTCCACCTCGCTGGCCACATAGAGCTCGTCTGAGCCCAGCAGGGCCAGCAGCTCGGCCAGCGGCAGGGCTGGGAAGCCGGGGCACTGCGCCACCCCATCGAAGTTGGCCAGGGCGTAGGCCTGGGCGGCAGTGCCCAGCGGGCGCAGGTCATAGGCGCGTGCGAAGGCCAGCAGGTCCAGGCTGCAGGCCGGGCTCAGCGCCCGTTGCAGGGCCTCCAGGCAGAGCGCCAGCAGCCCCGAGGCCTGGTACTGCAGGGCGGTCTCAGCTGCGGCCAGCAGCTCGGCCCAGCTACCCGCCACTGTCCCCGAGTAGGCGAAGGGCAGCAGCAGGCGCAGGTCGGCCGGGGCCATGAGTGTGGGCAGGGGGTCGGCCCCCTGGCGCGCCTCCCGCATCCCGCTGCAGAACATGGCCCGGAAGTACTCGCAGCCGCAGCTCAGGGCAACCCGGTGAGCTGTGGGGAGAGGGGGGAGGTCAGGCATGGAGACCCCAAAGGCACCCCTGGGCTGCCCAGCCCTGCCCCCAGTGCCGGCCACCCCAGCCCTGGGCTCCTCCCTGCCCAGGGCTGCCGGTGCCCCTCACTCACAATCGGCAGCCACCTGCTCGCCCAGCCCTGGGCTCCCCTGCAGCGCTGCCACTGCCTCTCACTCCCGACCTGCAGCCCCCTGCACCCCAGCCCTGCCCCCAGTGCTTGCCCTGGGCTCCCCGCAACCTCTGCCAGTGCCCCTCACTCCCGATCTGCACCCCCTGCTAGCCCAGCCCTGCCCCCTCCCCACCTCTGCCAGTGCCCCATTCACCTCGGAAGGTCTCTCCTTCAGTGGTCAGCGCCAGGTCACAGCCCACCCCGGCTCGGTACAGCTCCTCCATGCCTCGCAGTGTCTCCCACTGCTCCTCATCCGGGCTCCTGCCCTCCGGCCCCTCCAGCCCGCCCCTCATCCTCCGGCAGATCTCCACCACCCGTGGCGCACCCAGGGCCTGAGCTGCAGCCACCAGCTCCCCGGCCGTGCCCGGCATGGCCGTGAAAGCCCCGGTATAGGCAAAATCCAGCACAGCCTCCCAGCCGCGCGGCGTGGCCAGTGGGCTCACGTCCACGTCCACTTCCCCGGCGGCCCCACACGCCAGCCGCTGGCAGAAGAAGGCGCTGACGGCGGCCAGCACCACACCGTGGGCCTGGTACCGCTGGGCACCAGCCATCACCGTCATGTCCACCAGCTGGCCGTGCCCGCGCAGCTCCAACGCTGCCTCAAAGAACTGCTGGGCGTGGCACTCGCTCCGCAGCTCCCAGCGCGGCTCGGGTGTGTTGCGCTCCTCGCCTGGCCCCTCAGCCAGCTCCGGCCCCTCACCTGGCCACATCGCCCCGAGGGCACCTGCCAGGAAAGGACGTGAAAGGCTCTGGCCCCTGAGCCAGTCAGACCCCGTGCCTGGGGCCAGATGGGAGTTGGCGCCCCTTAGAGGGGCAGGCCTCGTGCGCCATTTGCTGCCCCCCTGAGCCAGCCAGTCCCCGCCCTGGGGCCGGATGGGAGCCAGCGCCGCCTACAAGGGACAGGCCCTGTGTTCCATTCTCTTTATGTCATTCAACAGCTACTCAAGTGTGTATGTGATTGTGTGTAACTGGCGGGGGGGGGAGGGGGGTGTTTTTGTGGCATGTGTGCATAATTGCAGTGTGGTGTTTGTGTAACAGTTGGGTTGTGAGCTGTGGGTATTGGGGGTGTATTTGAGGGATTTTATGACGTGTGTCTTGTGCGCTATGTTGGGAGGAGTCTCTGTGCTCCGGTGGTGCTATGTGCTGGGCCGGAGTATCTGTGGTGTCTCCCTGTGTAGTTGTGAAGTGTGGGGTGTGTGATGTATGGCTGTGTGATGTCATTAACCTTCTAGTGTGTGCAGTGTGTGTGGGTATGGTGTTTGCATGTTCCTGTGTTCACTTTGTGTGTGTGTGTGTGTGTGTGTGTTTGCTGTGGATAGTTGCTGTGGGAAGTGAGAAGGGTTGTTGTGGTGTGTGTGTGTGTAGTTCCTCTCTATGTTGTGTGTGTGTGTAGTTGCTGGGGGGGAGTTGCAGAGTGTGTGTGTAGTTGCTGCCTGTGTTGTGTGTGTAGTTGCAGGGGAGGCGTGTAGTTGCTGGGGCGGGGGTTGCGGTGCGTGTGTAGTTCCTCTGTGTGTGTGTGTTTAGTTGCTGTGGGGGGGATTGTGGTGTGTGTGTAGTTGCTGAAGGGGGTGTTTGTGGTGCGTGTATAGTTGTTACGTGTGTTGTGTGTGTGTGCTTGTGTGTAGTTCCTGTTGGGGGTTGTGGTGTGTGTAGTTCCTGTCTGTGTTGTGTGTGTAGTTGCTGGGGTGTTGTGGTTTGTGTGGTTGCTGTGGGGGGGGTTGCAGTGTGTGTGTGTGTGTGGTTGCTGGGGGGGTTACAGTGTGTATGTGTAGTTGCTGTGGAGGGGTTGTTGTATGTGTGTGCAGTTGCTGTGGGGGTTGTGGTGTGTGTGTGTGTGGTTCCTGTCTGTGGCGTGTGTGTCTGTGTGTAGTTGCTGTGGGGGGTTGTGGTGTGTGTAGTTCCTGTCTGTGGTTTTTTTCGTGTGTGTGTAGTTGCTGTGGGAGGGTTGTGGTGTGTGTGTCTGTGTGTGTAGTTGCTGTGGAGAGGTTGCGGTGTGTGTGTAGTTGCTGTATCTGTGTGTCTGCATTTGCTGTGGGGTGTGTAGGCTTGACACACACCCTCACCCTGTCCTTCTCTCCCTTCCAGTCCCAGAGTTCCTGCCCCGTAGCCTCCCCCCCCCTCCCCAGCCCTGCCCCCTACCTGCCGGGGCCCGCTGTGGGGTGGGCTGTGGGACAACCCTTCCCGAGGCCTGGAGACGGGGTAGCCGTGGCGGAGCGTTGGCCCCAATCCCAGGGGTTAATTATAGCCGGGTCTGGGCAGGCCGGGCTCCCTGCCAGCCCCCTGCGTGTCCTGGGCCCCATACTGCCCTCCCCTTGGATTGCGGCCCTGCAGCCAGGGAGCTTCTGGCCAGAAGCCCTAAGCCTGGAGGCCCCTGGCTGTGGGGCGTGGGTGGGATTCCTAGGAGCAGGGAGGGATGTCCTAGCCTCTCTACTGCCCCCCTCCCCCAGTGGGGATTCGCCAGTGGGGAAGGACAGAAATTCCCAGGAGCTGGTGTCTAGGAGTCCAAAGCACAGGGCCTTCAGGGGGCAGATAGGGAGTGGGGCCTAGTGGTTAGGGCTGGGAGCCAGGATTCCTGGGTTTTGTCTCTGGGAGGGGAGTGGGGCCTAGTGGTTAGACCCCCATCGGAGCATGACCCCCGCCCCCCATGGGAGCTGGGCAGCGCCAGGGGATAAAGACGCTTTTCCCAGCTGGGGTCGGAAAAGTTTGTTCAAATTAGTTTTTCCATCAGAGTGTAAAGAGCCGGAATAGAACAAAGGTGGGCGGGGAGGGGAGGGGCACGGGGGGAGGTGGGGGAGGGGAAGTTCAGAATGATAGACAGGTGGGAGTGGATGGAGGGGTGGTGTGGAAGGACAGTTGTGGGGGAGGTGCAAGGTGAAATGGAGTGGGAGAGGGGGTACTAGATGGGTGGGGGGATGGCTGGATGGGGTGTATGGGATGGCTGGGGGTGGGGAGACGGGATGGCTGGGTGGGGGGTACAGGATGGGTGGGGGATGTGGGTACGGGATGGGGTGTATGGGGTGGGGGGTACAGGATGGGTGGGGGATGAGGGGATGGGCTGGCTGGGTGGGGTGATGGGATTTGTGGGTAGGGTACGCCTAATTTCCTGCCCCACCTGCTGTCTCTGATGGAGTTCCCCACCCTCCTGCGATCCCCTGGGGCTAGTTTCCAGCTGAGCGCCTAGAGCCATTTTGGGGAGGGGGTAAGAATATTTGCAGGGGGACACAAACCTACCTCATTGTCAAAGGTCCCTGTGGGGCTTGCGCCATGGGGCTATGCAGGCCTGGCACTCTGCTCGGCCTGCCCTCAGAGCAGCGTGTACCGAGGAGAATCCCCCTTGGCAGTATGGGGCAACGACAAACACCCCCCCCCCCAAGCAGGGCCTGTCCCCTCCATCAGGGGGCGCACACACACACAAGCCCTGCTCGGTGGGGGGGTATTTGTGCTGCCCCACACACCAGCCCCTGCCCATCACCCCATGGCTCCTATCCCCCACACAGCTCCCTCCCAGTGGCGATTCCCCTGGGCTTCCAGCCCAGCCCTCACTGTCCCCCACCATGCACCTGGGGGGTCTTCTGGCCCCTCTGCCTCATCCTGTGCCCCTGCCCCAAGCAGAGCTGGGCAGAGTGGGCCCCAGTGGAAAGAACGCGGGGCTGATAAGCAGAGCAAACAGGGGGGCCGGGGCTGATGGAAAGTCTCCGTGTTTGGAGAGGGTGTGTGTAGGGGGAGTTAGGGGCAGGGCGGTGGGGCTGGCCAGGGGCTGCCTGGGCCGGTTCTGGAGGGCCCGGGCTGGCCTCTCAGCCTGGGCCCTTTATAAGGCAAGGAGGGGCCCGGGAGAGGGGCACAAGATTGAACTCAGGGCCAGCGGAAAGGTAGCAGGTACTGGGTGGGCGGGTGGGGATTGTCTGTCCATCTGCATCTTCTGCCACCCTGAGGAAAGGGAACCCAGGAGTTCTGGCTCCCAGCCCCCTCCCCCCCCAAACCCCCAGGCCTGGGAGGGGAGTGGGGTCTAGTGGTTAGAACGAGGTGGTGATGGGGGACTGGGAGGCAGGACTCTTGGGTTCTCTCCTAGCTCTGGGAGGGGAGTGGGGTCTAGTGCTTAGAGTGGGGGGAGGGGCTGGGTTCTATCCCCAGTTTCACAATCTCTAAAATGGAAAGAACAACTCAGAGAGAGAGAGAGAGAGAGAGAGTGTGTGTGTGTGTGTGTGTGTGTGTGTCCCTGCTGCCTCCTGCTGGCAGGGACGGGCCCTGCTCAAAGACTGGGGTGGGGTGAGTTTAACCCTTTCCTGCCCAGAGTACTGGATTCCCCCCTCACCCCCAGGTGGACCTGGCACCCCCATGGACTCCCCGGCCTACAAGACGGTTCTGGCCTTGGGCCGGTTCAAGGTGCGGAAGCTCCAGACGGGTCCCGCCCTGGACAAAGGCAAGGAGGGGGCAAGCCCCCCGCCAAGCCCCCCGTCCCCGTCCATGGAGGGCTCTTGCCAGGCGGATGAGAGGGGCTCCCTCTCGGCTCCCCCGGACTACGCGACCACAATGGACGTCAGCCCCTGCTACGAGTTCTACGCCCAGTCGGCCCCCCCTGGGCGGGCCCGCAAGAGTCGCCCCTCGCTGGAGGTGCTGCGCAACGTGGTGAGCACTGGGGGCACTGTGTGGAGTGGGGAGAGGGAGGTCCAGCGGGGGGCACCTGTGCTGCAGGGAGTGGGGGGTTCGGCAGGGGGCATTGTGCTGCAGGGAGCCGGGGGCTCGGCAGGGGGCTCTGTGCTGCAGGGAGGGGGGGCCTCAGCAGGGGGCGCCGTGCTGCAGGGAGCCGGGGGCTCTGTGCTGCAGGGAGTGGGGGCCTCAGCAGGGGGCGCCGTGCTGCAGGGAGCCGGGGGCTCGGCAGGGGGCGCCGTGCTGCAGGGACCCGGGGGCTCGGCAGGGGGCGCCCTACCGCAGGTACCCCGGCGCCGTGGGGGGGCGGGTTCGGCTGCGGGGACGGGCCTGCCCCGGGGGGCTCCGGGGCGGCGGGGCGGGGGGGGGGGGGCGCGGGGGGGGGGGGGGCGGGGGGGGGGGGGCGGGGGCCGGGGGGCGGCGGGGGGGGGGGGTGCGGCGGGGGGCGCGGTGCTGCGGGGAGCGGGGGGCTCGGCCGGGGGCGCCGTGCTGCGGGGAGCCGGGGGCTCTGTGCTGCAGGGAACAGGGGGCTCAGCAGGGGGCGCCGTGCTGCAGGGAGCGGGGGGCTCGGCAGGGGGCGCCGTGCTGCAGGGAGTGGGGAGGCTTGACAGGGAGCACTGTGCTGCAGGATGTGGGGGGCTCCTGGCTGCAGGGAACAGGGGGCTCAGCAGGGGGTGCTGTGCTGCCGGGAACAGGGGGCTCAGCAGGGGGTGCTGTGGTGCCGGGAACAGGAGCGGGGCTTGGAAGGCAACACCGTGCTGTAGGGCGCGGGGGGCTCAGCAGTGGGCACTCTAACACTGTTTCCCCACCCACGCAGGAGGACGGGTCCGGGTTCCCTGACGCTCCTGACCCTGGAGAATCCAGGGCTAAGGAGGGGGATGAGGAGGATCCAGACACAGCAAGCCCTGAAGTGGAACCAGTCCGGTTCGGCTGGGTGACCGGCGTGATGGTAAACTGAGACCCCTCAGCTTGGGGAGGGGAGTGGGGGTCCAGTGGGTCAGCGGGGTGGGGGGGCAGGCTGGGAGCCAGGACTCCTGGGTTCCATCATCTCACCCACCTCCCTTTTCTCTCCCCAGATCCGGTGCATGCTCAACATCTGGGGCGTGATCCTATATCTCCGGCTGCCTTGGATCACAGCCCAGGCTGGGATAGGTAATGAGGGGGATGGGGGAGCCCCACGGCTAGGCCCTTCCAGCACCACCAGTTACTCCTGGGTAGGAGCGAGAAGCCAGCTGGGAGCTTGTGGTGGGTTCTCAGAGTTCCCCGATGGGAGCAGGAGGGTTCCCAGTACTGGGGGGGGGGGGTAAAGTGGGGGGCAGGGGGTGGGTTCACTCCCCAGGTCGCCATTCACCATCTTCCCCTCCCCCCCAGGGCTGACATGGCTCATCATCCTCATGTCAGCTGTAGTCACCACGATCACCGGCCTGTCCATCTCCGCCATCTCCACCAATGGCAAGGTGAAGGCAGGTGAGAGCCGGGGCCGGGCCCCGCATCCTGGGGGCGCTGTGGGGCTAGGGAGGTGGGTTCAAACCAGGGCAGCCACAGAAGCAGGGCTTGGCCCCAGAGGCTAGGGAAGCGCTCCCCTTTGCAGAAGTAGGCGGGCTGTTATCTCAGCCTGGCCAGGGGGAAGAGAGAGACAACACCCCCCCACACAGCTACACAATGAGACCCAACCGCAGAAACACACAGCTAGAGATGCACAGGTGTGTGGACACAAAACTAGCTCCAGTCCCACACAGTTAGACTGAACTACGGCCATATGCAGCGAGAGACAGGGCACACAGCATCGGACACACCTGCTGATATGTACACAATGCTCCACACAGCTCAGCGTTACACACAGGAAATTCTGCACCCCGGAGTCGCAAAATCACAGATAGGCAACTACACGCACAAAATAACACACACACTTAGGTACACACATAGACAGTTATACATGCAAAACTTCACACACACACAGTTACACACTTAAAATTATACACTAGTCGTGCACACACACACACTCAGCGCAGGGCTCGTCCCCTCCAGCAGGGGGCGTGGGGACACACACACACACAAGGGCTCATCTCACCACCAGGGGGCAGCAGGGACACAGACACATACACACACACACTCTCCCCAGGGCTCTTCCAACAGCCGTGCCTGTTCCCAAGCCCCTAGAGCCCTCCTCCCCTGCTGACCCTGTCCGTCCGTCTGTCTGGGCGCAGGGGGCACCTACTTCTTGATCTCGCGCAGCCTGGGCCCCGAGCTGGGCGGATCCATCGGGCTGCTCTTCTCCTTCGCCAATGCTGTGGCTGTGGCTATGCATGTGGTGGGCTTCGCCGAGACTGTGCGCGACCTGCTGCTGGTAGGTGGGGCCTGGCCCTGAACAATAACCCTAACCCAGGGATGGGCAAACTTTTTGGCCTGAGGGCCACACCTGGGGATGGAAATTGTATGGTGGGCCATGAATGCTCACACAATTGGGACTTGGGGTGCAGTCTCTGGGTGGGGCCAGAAATGAGGAGTTCAGCGTGCGTGAGGGGGCTCTGGACTGGGGCAGGGTGCGGGTGCGGGGGTGAGGGCTCCAGCTGGCGGTGTGGGCTCTGGAGTGCAGGAGGGTGGGACCGAGGGGTTCGGAGGGCGGGAGGGGGATCAGGGCTGGGGTAGAGGTGCTGGAAGGGGTCAGGGGTTCAGGCTCCAGGTGGCGCTTACCTCAAGCAGCTCCCGGCAGCAGCGGCATGTCCCCTCTCTGGCTCCTACGTGGAGGCACGGCCAGGCAGCTCTGCACGCTGCCCCGTCCGTAGACACCGCCCCTGCACTCCCATTGGTCATGGTTGCTGGCCAATGGGAGCTGCGGGGGCAGCACTTGGGGTGGAGGCAGCATGCAGAGCCCCCTGTCTGCCCCTACGTGTAGGACCCGGAGAGGGGACATGCTGGTGCTTCCGGGAGCCATGTGGAGCCATGGCACACGCAGAGCGGGAAAACCCCCGACCCCACTCCCTGGCAGGAGCTCGAGGGCCGGATTAAAACGTCTCAAGGGCCGAATGTGGCCCCAGGGCCGTAGTTTGCCCACCCCTGCCCTAACCCCTAATCCTTAACCCTAACCCTTTACCCTAACCCCTTACCCCAACCCTAACCCCGAAATCTAACCCTAACCCCTAAACCTTAACACTAACCCTAACCCCTAACCCTAAACCCAACCCTAACCCTGAACACTAACCGTAACCTCAAAATCTAACCCTAACCCCTAAACCTTAACACTAACCCTAACCCTTAACTCTTGAACCTAACCCCAAACCCTTAACCCCTAACTCTAACCCCGACCCTAAATCTAACCCTGACCCTAACCCTGAATGCTAACCCTAAACCCTAACCCCAAACCTATCCCCTAACCCTAACCTTGAATGCTAATCCTAATCCCAATACCAACCCTAACCCCTAACCGTCACTCTAACCCTAATCCCAACCCTAACCCTCACCCTGAATGCTAACCCTAACCCCTAACCCTAAACCCTGAACGCTAATCCTAACCCACCCATACACCTGAATCATAGAATATCAGGGTTGGAAGGGACCTCAGGAGGTCATCTAGTCCAACCCCCTGCTCAAAGCAGGACCTAATCCCAACTAAATCATCCCAGCCAGGGCTTTATCAAGCCTGACCTTAAAAACCTCTAAGAAAGGAGATTCCACCACCTCCCTAGGTAACCCATTCCAGTGCTTCACTACCCTCCTAGTGAAAAAGTTTTTCCTAATATCCAATCTAAACCTCCCCCACTGCAACTTGAGACCATTACTCCTTGTTCTGTCATCTGCTACCACTGAGAACAGTCTAGATCCATCCTCTTTGGAACCCCCTTTCAGGTAGTTGAAAGCAGCTATCAAATCCCCCCTCATTCTTCTCTTCTGCAGACTAAACAATCCCAGTTCCCTCAGCCTCTCCTCATAAGTCATGTGCTCCAGCCCCCTAATCATTTTTGTTGCCCTCCGCTGGACTCTTTCCAATTTTTCCACATCCTTCTTGTACTGTGGGGCCCAAAACTGGACACAGTACTCCAGGTGAGGCCTCACCAATGTCGAATAGAGGGGAACGATCACGTCCCTCGATCTGCTGGCAATGCCCCTACTTATACAGCCCAAAATGCCGTTAGCCTTCTTGGCAACAAGGGCACACTGTTGACTCATATCCAGCTTCTCGTCCACCGTAACCCCTAGGTCCTTTTCTGCAGAACTGCTGCCTAGCCACTCGGTCCCTAGTCTGTAACAGTGCATGGGATTCTTCCGTCCTAAGTGCAGGACTCTGCACTTGTCCTTGTTGAACCTCATCAGGTTTCTTTTGGCCCAATCCTCTAATTTGTCTAGGTCCCTCTGTATCCTATCCCTACCCTCCAGCGTATCTACCACTCCTCCCAGTTTAGTGTCATCTGCAAATTTGCTGAGAGTGCAGTCCACGCCATCCTCCAGATCATTAATGAAGATATTGAACAAAACCGGCCCCAGGACCGACCCTTGGGGCACTCCGCTTGAAACCGGCTGCCAACTAGACATGGAGCCGTTGATCACTACCCGTTGAGCCTGACGATCTAGCCAGCTTTCTATCCACCTTATAGTCCATTCATCCAGCCCATACTTCTTTAACTTGCCGGCAAGAATACTGTGGGAGACCGTATCAAAAGCTTTGCTAAAGTCAAGGAATAACACATCCACTGCTTTCCCCTCATCCACAGACCCAGTTATCTTCTCATAGAAGGCAATTAGGTTAGTCTAGTTACCCCTAGAGCTAAGTCTACACTAAATCCTAACCCTCGATCTAACCCCTACCCTGACCCTAGAACTACTAACCTAGCCCTTGACCTCAATCCCAACTCTAACCTTAATCCTAGCTCTAGCCTCAATCCCTAACCCACCCGCCGCACACCTGCACAAGCCCTTTTCCCAGCTGTGCTGCCCCTCACCCTGCCACCCCCAGCCCCACCTGTCTGCCGTGAGAATGTGGCCTTATCTAGAGCACGCGCCACGGGCTGCTAGTACGTGGGCTCCATTGAGCCCCCAGCCCTGCCCCACCCCACACCCTGTCCACAATCTGCTGTTGGTCTCTGTCTGCTCTCCCCCACCCAGGCTGGGCCCAGCTGTCCCGCTTCCCATACTTGGCCCCCTCCACTCCCTTCTCTGACTCCCCACCCTGCCCTCTCCCCTCCTGGCCCCCACAAACTCGTCTCCATATACCTGCCCCCCAGGAGTTCGACGCGGTGATGACGGACCCTGTGAACGACATCCGGATCGTGGGCGTCATCACGGTGACAGTGTTGTTGGGCATCGCGCTGGCTGGCATGGAGTGGGAAGCCAAGGTACTGGAGGAGGGGCTGGGAGCCAGGACTCCTGGGTTCCATCCCCAGCTCTGGGAGGGGAGTGGGGTCTAGTGTATTAGAACGGGGAAGGGGCTGGGAGCCAGGACCCCTGGGTTCTCAGCCCTTCTCCCTGCCCTCTTACAGGCCCAGGTTGTCTTTTTCTTCGTCATCATGGTCTCCTTCATCAACTACTTCGTGGGGACCCTGATTCCAGCCACGGAGGAGAAGATGTCCAAAGGCTACTTCAGCTACCGAGGTAGGGCCAGTGGAACTCCCCACCACTGGAGGCCCTCTTGGGCAGTGCAGCCCCTCTTAACCTTGCCCTCTCCCTTCCCGCAGGGGACATCTTCCTGGAGAACATCGGGCCGGAGTGGCGGGGCGAATCGGGCAACTTCTTTGGCATGTTCTCCATCTTCTTCCCCTCGGCCACTGGTATCCTGGCCGGCGCCAACATCTCAGGCGACCTCAAGGTGGGCTCCTGGCCCCCAGGCCCAGCAGGGGCTAGGGGAACTGGTTCCCCTGAGAGTTATGGGCCACAATAACCATCCCATTATCCTCGTTTGTAGGACCCCGCGGTGGCTATCCCCAAGGGCACCCTGCTGGCCATCTTCTGGACCACGCTCTCCTACCTGGCCATCTCAGCTACCATAGGTAACGGGGCAGAGAATGGGGGGCAGGGCTCTCTAGGGGGCGCCATACTGCAGGGAGTGGACAGGGGCTCTACATCCTGGTGGAGGTCATTGGGGGATACTTGGTTGCCAGGGGAGTTGCTGGGGGGGGGGCACTAGGTCCTGGGGGGGTGGTCACTCATTTTCCCCATCCCCCCAGGGTCGTGCGTGGTGCGTGATGCGTCCGGGAGTCTGAACGACACGCTGGGCTCCCCCAACGCCACGGACGGCTGCCTGGGCCTCGGGTGCGGCTACGGCTGGAACTTCACCGAGTGCGCCCAGGCCGGCACCTGCGAGTACGGGCTGGCCAACAACTACCAGGTAGGGTGGAGGAGGCAGCAGGGAGGAGGTGGGACTGAAGGAGGAGCCAGCAGTGAGGAGAGAAGCCAGCACTTCGCGGGTCGGGACTAGGGGAGGAGCCAGCACTGAGCGGGAGGAGCCAGCACTGAGGGAATGGGGCTTGGGCGGAGCCAGTATTGAGTGGGTGGCACTGAGGGAAGAGCCAGCAGTGAGGGGGTGGGACTGGGGAGGAGCCAGCAGTGAGGGGGAGGAGCCAACACTGATGGGGATGGGGAGCATTTGGGGCATGGGATGGGAGCTATGGGTGATGGGAGAGGCAGGCCAGGGATGTCTCTCTCTGATCCCGCCCCCCGATCCTGGGGTCTGTCTCCCTCCCAGACCATGAGCATGGTGTCCGGCTTCAGTCCCCTCATCACGGCTGGGATCTTCGCCGCCACCCTCTCCTCTGCCCTGGCCTGCCTGGTCTCAGCCCCCAAGGTCTTCCAGGTGAGTCCGGGTGTCAGGGGTGGGGGCCTAACAACAGAACACCCCAGCTACAGCCTCCGTAACAACAGCACCCCATTACACAAAGTAAAACTATTTCCCCATGCTTATTCCCCCCCCTCCCAGTTCCTCATATCTCCTTGCAATTGCCGGAAATGGGCCATTTTCATTACCACTACAAACGGGGTTTTTTTCTCTCCTGCTGGTAAAAGCTCACCCTAACTGATCACTCCCCTTATAGTGTGTATGGTAACACCCATTTTTTCATGTTCTCTGTGTGTATATATATATATATATATATATATCTTCCTACTGTATTTTCCACTACATGTGTCTGATGAAGTGGGCTGTAGCCCATGAAAGCTTATGCTCAAATAAATTTGTTAGTCTCTAAGGTGCCACAAGTACTCCTGTTCTTTTTGTGGATACAGACTAACACGGCTACTACTCTGAAACCAGCACCCCAACTGACACCCAAACGTACCTCTTCCATCCCACACCCGCAAAACAGCGGCCCACCCAACACCACCCTCAATGACGTGCTCTGGAACGCCCCCAAATCACTGCCAGAGACACCCCTACTTCTGAAAACCCCACCACTTCCAGTGACCTCCCCCAAAACCCCAAGAGCACCCCCACTATCCCTCCAAACAACTCTTCAGTCCTCACCTCTTATTTGGATCATCGCAGCCCAAATCCATCTCTACCCAGCCTCCCACCCTGGGCTTGTGCTCCTTCTGTCCCCCATAGCTCTGCTAGCACTGAACCCCATGCCTTGCCTGTGCCTGTCCCCCGCAGTGCCTGTGCCAAGATAAGCTGTATCCCGTCATCGGCTTCTTCGCCAAGGGCTACGGCAAGAATAACGAGCCGCTCCGGGGCTACATGCTCACTTTCGTCCTGGCCATCGCCTTCATCCTCATCGGTGAGTGGGGTCACTCTCCCTGCTGGGGCCAGGTGGAAGGGGACCATCTCCTCCCTGCTGTGGGATAGGAATGCGCCCCCATATTGACCCATCTCTCCATTGCACCCACAGCTGAGCTCAACACCATCGCCCCCATCATCTCCAACTTCTTCCTTTGCTCCTACGCTCTCATCAACTTCAGCTGCTTCCATGCCACAATCACCAACTCCCCAGGTACAGCAGGAGCCCCAGCAGCCATAGGGGCAGGGGCACAGAGGGCTTTGCTGAGGTGTTCAGCTGATGTTTGTCACGTCTGGCACCAGGGATCAAACCAAGCATGTCTTGAGTGCAGGGGGTCAGGCTGGGTGTCTGGCATGGGAATTCTTGAGCAGAGTAGGATGGGGCAGGTTGAGTTGGATCAGATAGGTTGTTTGTGTTGAATTGGGAGGGTGGGTAGAGTGAGGTTGGATTCTGTTGATTGTTGTTGGGTTGAAAGGGATATGGTTATTGACATAGGGCAGGGTGATTGGGGATTGAGTAGGGCAGAGTGGGTTGAGTTGGAGCTGGGTAGGCGAGAGCTGAGTTCAGTTCTAAGGGTTGGCCTGAGAAGGGCAGAGTTGGGTTGGAAGGGTTGGGCTGAGTAGTGTAGAGGTGGGTAGGAGTTGGAAGGATTGAGCTGGGTTGAGTTGGAGGAGTTGTGCAGGAAGGAGTTGAGTTGGAGATGGGTAGAATACAGTTGGACTGAGTTGGAAGGGTGTTGGGTTGAGCAGAGAGTTGGAGGAGCTGCATAGGGCCGAGCAGGTTGGGTTGGAGGAGTTGGGCAGCGTAGGGTTGAGTTGGGTTGGAGGATCTGGGCAGCGTAGGGTTGAGGAGCCGGGCGGTGTAGGATTAAGCTGGGTTGCAGGAGCCGGGCGGCGTAGGGTTGAGTTGGGTTGCAGGAGCTGGGTGGCGTAGGATTGAGTTGGGTTGCACGATCCGGGTGGTGTAGGGTTGAATTGGGTTGCACGATCCGGGTGGTGTAGAGTTGAATTGGGTTGCACGATCCGGGTGGAGTAGGGTTGAGTTGGAGGAGCTGAGCAGTTGAGTTGGGTTTGAGGAGCCGGGCGGCGGAGGGCTGAGGCGTTCGAGCTGGACATGCTGAGCTGGGCAGGGTGGTTACTGTTGCCCCGGCCATGTGGGGAGCTAGGTTGGGTTGGAGGGGTCTGACACATGGTGCTGGGCACAGCCTTTCACTCTCCCTCCTCCCAGGCTGGCGACCCTCTTTTCGCTACTTCAGCAAGTGGAGCGCCCTCTTTGGGGCCGTGGTCTCCGTGGTCATCATGTTCCTGCTGACCTGGTGGGCGGCTCTCATTGTGGTGGGCATTATCCTGGTCAGCTTGGCCTACGTCAGCTACAAGAAGCCAGGTAAGGGAGGCGCCGGGGCAGTGGGAGGGGATGGGGAGACTTGGGGGGCACCCAGACCGAACAAGCTTTCCTCTGCGTCCCTGCATCCTCTTCATCCTCCCCACAGATGTCAACTGGGGCTCCTCTGTGCAGGCCGGGACCTACAGCATGGCCCTGTCCTACTCCGTCAGCCTCACCCAAGTGGAGGAGCATGTCAAGAATTTCCGGTAGGTCTGGCAGGCTGAAAGCAGGGGGGGCTGGGAGTCAGGACTCCTGGGTTCCATGCCTGGCTCTGGGAGCAGAGTGGAGTCTAGTGGTTAGAATGGTGGGTGCTGGGCTCTATAACTAATTCTGAGAATAATGCTTGGGCATTGGGGGCAGCAGTGTCTCTGCGAGGAGAGTGCCGCCCTGTGGACTGTCCCAACTCTCCCTCTCTTCCAGCCCCCAGTGCCTGGTGCTGACGGGTCCCCCCAGCTTCCGGCCAGCTCTGGTGGATTTCGTCAGCGCCTTCACCAAGGGGGTCAGCCTCATGATCTGTGGGAACGTGGCTGGAGTGAGTATGGGGATGCCGGAGGGGGCTCAAGGAGGTGAGTTTGGGGCCTGGGATCCTGCCCCCTAACCCTCCCCTTACCTCTCCCAGCTGCAGGACACCCCGGGGGACAGCGACTCAGAGGAGCACGTCGAGTGGCTGAACAAGCGCAAGGTGCGATCCTTCTACACCCTCATCACAGCCCCAGACCTGCGCAGTGGAGCCCGCAGCCTCATGCAGGTGTGTGTGTGTCCCAGCGCCTCCTGCTGCAGGGGCTGAGCCCTGCTGTGTGTGTGTGTGTCCCAGCGCCTCCTGCTGGAGGGGCTTAGTCCTGCTCTGTGTGCTGCCCCCTCCTGGAGATGAGCACTGTGCTGTGCTGCACCGCCCTGCCCCCTAGTGAGTGCAGCCTGCCATGCTGCGCTGTGTGTCATCCCCCCCGCGCTGCCCCAGCCTCACTGACGATTTTCCCCAGGTGTCTGGGCTGGGGCGTCTCAAACCAAACACGATTGTGCTGGGCTACAAGCAGAACTGGCAGACGGACTCACCCCACAACCTGGAGAACTACGTGGCCACCATCCAGTAAGGGGGCTAGGTTGGGGGGGCAGCAGTGGGGTGAGGGGCTGGGGTGGATGCCCTGGAGTGGGGGGCAGCAATGGGGTTGGGGACATCTCTGGAGGTGGGGAGACTCCCTGGGAGGCAGCACCTCCTTTCTGGCACCTCCCAGGCAGTACCAGGGCTGAAGGCCCTTGGGGGGCCTGGGACCCCCCAGCAGCACCCCCTGACCCCACTCTGTGCCCTCAGCGACGCGTTCGACAGCCGGGCTGGGGTGTGCGTGCTGAGGATGAAGGAGGGGCTGGATGTGTCGCGGACGGTTCGGGCCTATGGTGAGTAGTGGGGGTGGGCTGGGGGAGGTCAGACGGACACAGACCAATGGACATGCCTGGGCAGGGCCTGGCCCTGCCAGTAGGGGGTAGTAGTGACCTCCACCAGTGCTCTCTGCCTGCCCCCTTCCCCTGGGAGGGCAGCTGTGCAGCCAGGTGTGGCCGGGGGGCTCTCCTCAGCTGTATAACCCCCTTCTCCCCAGTGAACCCTGCGTTTGAGGACCCCGAGGCAGCGCTGCAGGGGGAGAAGCTGAGACAGGAGTTGGGCAATGCAGGTGAGGGGGGCAGCAGGTGGGGAGGAGATGGGGAGGGGGGCAGGGATGAGGGGCTGCTGGGGGCTGTGTAGGGGGGCAGGGCCTGGGCAGTGAGGGAGGGGGCTGTGGGTGGCAACCAGGGGCACTGGGCCCGTGCCAGGCCAGGGGAGCCCCTGGGGGAGGGGACACCATCCTGCCCCTAGCCTAGGGGTTGCCCTGCCCCACCTGCCCCATGTGCCCACAGGCAACAGCGTGAAGGTGCTGGGCGCGGACGAGCTCACTGAGACCCACTTCCAGGCCCAGCAGAAGAAGAGATGTGTGGATGTCTACTGGCTCTTTGACGATGGGGGTGCGTGTCCCCCAGCCCACACCCCGCCCCTGGCAGCTCCCCAGCCCGCCCCCGCCGGCTCCAGGCACCAGCGCACCAAGCAGGTGTTTGGGGCGGCCCATGGAAGGGGACGGCACGTCCGGTTCTTCGGCGGGAATTCAGCGGCGGGTCCCTCGGTCCCTCTTGGAGGGAAGGACCTGCCGCCAAATTGCCACCGAAGAATGAAGCAGTGGCGGTAGAGCTGCTGCCGAAGTGCCGCCCATCGTGGCTTCCCCCCCCGCCGCTTGGGGCGGCAAAACTGCTGGAGCCGGCCCTTCCCCTGGCAGTTCCCCTACCAGCCCCCTTGCCTCTGGCAGCCCCCCAACTTCCTCCATCAGATCCCTCCCCTGGCAGCTCCCCCACCACCCTCTTGCCTCTGCCAGCCCCCCAACCTCCTCCCTCCATCAGACCCCCACCTCTGGCAGCTCCCCCACCGCCCTCTGGCCTCTGCCAGCCCCCAACCCTCCTCCCTCCATCATACCCCCCCCCTGGCAGTCCCCCTACCAGCCCCCCTGCCTCTGGCAGCCCCCCGACTTCCTCCGTCACATCCCCCCCCTCGCGGCTCCCCCACCACCCCCTCACCTCTGGCCGTCCCCCCACCCCCCCCACTCCCCCCCCCCCCCCGGCCGTCCCCCCCTCCCCCTCCCCTCCCCCCCCCCGCCCTCTCCTCCCCCCCCCCCCCCAGCCCCCCCCCCCCGCCACCCCCTCACCTCTGCCAGCCCCCAAACCTCCTCCCTCCATCAGACCCCCACCCCGTCAAGCCCCTTCCTCCACCAGCCCCTTCTCCCTACAGCCCCCCTCCGCTGCCAGCTTTCCACCCCTCAGACCCCCAACCTCTGACAGTCCCCGCCCATCTCTTCTCCAGCCCTCTCACCTCCTGGCAGCCCCCAGGCCCCAAGAGCCTGCCAGTCCCCCCGCCCTTCACTCCTGGCCTGCTCCCCCCGCCGGCCCCCCCCTGACACTGTCTCCCTCCAGGGCTCACCCTGCTGGTCCCCTACCTGCTGAGCCGCCGCAAGCGCTGGAGCCGCTGCCGGGTCCGGGTCTTCGTCAGCGGCCACCTGGGCAGCGCCGAGCAGCAGCGCCAGGAGTAAGGGCACCTGCCTCGGCCCTGCGGGCCCCCGAATTCCCACNCCCACCAGCCCCCCACCCCTGGCAGCTCTCCTACCAGCCCCCTCACCTCTGGCAGTCCCCGCATCCTCCTCCCTCCATCAGACCCCTCCCCTGGCAGCTCCCCCACCACCCCCTCACCTCTGCCAGCCCCCAAACCTCCTCCCTCCATCAGACCCCCACCCCGTCAAGCCCCTTCCTCCACCAGCCCCTTCTCCCTACAGCCCCCCTCCGCTGCCAGCTTTCCACCCCTCAGACCCCCAACCTCTGACAGTCCCCGCCCATCTCTTCTCCAGCCCTCTCACCTCCTGGCAGCCCCCAGGCCCCAAGAGCCTGCCAGTCCCCCCGCCCTTCACTCCTGGCCTGCTCCCCCCGCCGGCCCCCCCCTGACACTGTCTCCCTCCAGGGCTCACCCTGCTGGTCCCCTACCTGCTGAGCCGCCGCAAGCGCTGGAGCCGCTGCCGGGTCCGGGTCTTCGTCAGCGGCCACCTGGGCAGCGCCGAGCAGCAGCGCCAGGAGTAAGGGCACCTGCCTCGGCCCTGCGGGCCCCCGAATTCCCACCCGCCCCTCTCCCCCCTCCCGCTGGCCCCCGCATTCCTCCTGCCCCTCTCCCCCTTCCCGTGGGCCCCACAAATTCCCACCCACATTCCCTCCCCACCCAAGGGCCCCACCGCATTGTCCCTGCTCCTCCCCCCGCATTCCCCCTCCGCCCACGGGCCCCGCCGCTCCCCCCCTCCCGTGGGCCCATCGCTCCCCCTCTGCCCCACAGGATCCAGCTGCTGCTCAGCAAGTTCCGCCTGGGTTTCAGCGAGGTGCTGGTGCTGCCCCACGCGGCCTGGCAGCCGGAGGAGAGCAGGTGAGTCCCCCCCACAGTGATTCCCCACCCCCCACTTCTCAGGGGGGCCTCAGGCCTGCCCCCATTCCCCAGGCTCCCCACTGCCTGGATGGGGGCACCAGGCCCGGTCCCAGGGCCTAACAGAACTCCTGAAATGGACCCCACCTCCCTGGCACCACCCACAGTGAACGATCCCTACAGCTGTTTGGGTGAGGAGAATAGAACCCAGGAGTCCTGGCTCCCACTCCCCTCCCAGAGGCAGGGAGAGAACTCAGGAGTCCTGGCTCCCAGCCCCCACTCCCTACCCTAGAGGAGACAGGTACCACCCTAGGCTGCCCAGCCCTCCAGGTGGGGCCAGCTGTCCTCAGCCCTGTGCTCTGCCCCCAGCCTGAAGGAGTTTGAGGACCTGGTGGCTCCGTTCCGGCTCAACGAGGGGCAGCGCAGCCCTGAGGCCACAGAGGCCCTGCGGAGGGAGACGCCCTGGAAGGTGTCGGATGAGGATCTGCGAGCCTACAAGAAAAAGGTGAGACTGGACGCCTGGGTCCTAGCCTGGCTCTGGGAGGGGACCAGGGGTCTAGTGATTGGAGCTGGGACTCCTGGGTTCTGGCCTGGCTCAGGGGGGCTGGGCACTGGGCACACCACAACCCCCTCTCACTCTTCCCCCACAGTCGGAGCAGCAGGTCCGGCTCCACGAAATCCTGCAGGAGAATTCCCGGAATGCCACCCTGATCGTCATGTGAGTGCAGGTCCCATCCCCGCGTGGGACAGTGCCCAGTCGGCCTGTGTGATCTTGGCCCCGTCTCACTGCAGAACCAGGGATGGGGGGGAGACCCCCTGCAAGCAATGGGGAGTGGGGGCTAGTGGATAGAGCAGGTGGCTGGTGGGGGACCTGGCCTGCATGCACCAGTGCAGCAGGAGGGGCAGACCACAGGGGAAGGGCTGTGCCCTGGGATCCCTGGCTGGCGGGAGTGATCATTGCCCTGGGGGATTGCCCCATGGCCCTGCGGAGTGCCCCAGGGGTTGGTCCTGGGGCCGGTTTTGTTCAACATCTTTATTAATGATCTGGATGATGGGACAAGTGCAGAATTCTGCACTTAGGAAGGAAGAATCCCATGCACCGCTACAGGCTGGGGATGACTGGCTAGGCAGCAGTTCTGCAGAAAAGGACCTGGGGATTATAGTGGACGAGAAGCTGGATATGAGTCAGCAGTGTGCCCTCGTTGCCAAGAAGGCCAACAGGATATTGGGCTGTATAAGTAGGGGCATTGCCAGCAGATCGAGGGAAGTGATTATTCCCCTCTATTCGGCACTGGTGAGGCCACACCTGGAGTACTCATCCAGTTTTGGTCCCCCCACTACAGAAGGGATGTGGACAAATTAGAGAGTCCAGCGGAGGGCAATGAAAATGATTAGGAGGCTGGGGCACATGACTTTTGAGGAGAGGCTGAGGGAACTGGGGTTATTTAGTCTGCCAAAGAGAAGAATGAGGGGGGATTTGATAGCTGCTTTCAACTACCTGAAGGGGGGTTCCATAGAGGATGGAGCTCAGCTGTTCTCAGTGGTGGCAGATGACAGAAGAAGGAGCAATGGTCTCAAGTTGCAGTGGAGGTCTAGGTTGGATATTAGGAAACACTATTTCACTAGGAGGGTGGTAAAGCACTGGAATGGGTTACCTAGGGCAGTGGTAGAATCTCCATCCTTAAGGGTTTTTTTAAGGTCAGGCTTGACAAAGCCCTGGCTGGGATGATTTAGTTGAGGTTGGTCCTGCTTTGAGCAGGGCGTTGGACTAGATGACCGCCTGAGGTCCCTTCCAACCCTAATCTTCTATGATCCCTCTGGCCCTGCCCTGGGGGTGGGAGCCCTCGGGGGTATCCCCATGCCCCCCCTCACTGACCCCCATCCCTCCCTGCAGGAGCCTGCCTGTGGTGCGCAAGGGGGCCTGTCCCAGCGCTCTCTACATGGCCTGGCTGGAGACTCTGTCCCGGGATCTGCGCCCACCTGTTGCCTTCATCCGGGGCAACCAGCAGGATGCCCTGACCTTCTACTGCCAGTAGGGGGCGCTGCGGGCTTAGCCTGGAAACCTGGGTTCTTTCTCCAGCGGTGGTGCAGCATCCCCGGCCCAGCCTGGCTGGACGGATCATGCCCCTGCTGGGCCGGGGGCTGATACTGGTGCTGCCGTCTCTGCACCCTCAACTGTCCCCTCTGACGTTGCCACGGGGACTTGGATGCCTGGGTCCCATGCGCAGCCAGGGCCTGTTGTGCTCTGCCCCTGCCGGAGGGTGGCCCCCACCGCCCTGCACTGTAAATATTAAATATTGTTATTTACACAGCGACTGACACCTCGTCAATTGACGCGCGCCCCCCCCCCCCTTGCAGGTTCCCCTCACTCCCCACCCATAGCCCCCTGCTAGCCCAGCCCCCCCCAGCCCTACCGGTGCCCCTCACTCCTGACCCGCAGCCCCTGCTAGCCCAGCCCTGCCGGTGCCCTTCACTATCAACCCGCAGCTCCTGCTAGGCCAGCCCTGCCAGTGTCCCACACTCCTGACTCGCAGCCCCCTGCTACCCCAGCCCTGGGCTGCCCCCCAGCTCTGCCGGTGCCCAAGTCCCAACCTTCAGCCCCCTGCCCCCGCCCCCCCAGCTCTGCTGGTGCCCCTCACTCCTGACCCGCAGCCCCTGCTAACCCAGCCTTGTCCCCCATAGCTCTGCTGGTGCCCCTCACTCCTGACCCGCAGCCCCTGCTAACCCAGCCTTGTCCCCCATAGCTCTGCTGGTACCCCTCAGTCCTGACCTGCAGCCCATGGTAGCCAGGAAATCAGCCTGAGTACCCCAACTCATTGCCCCAGTGGCAGGTTTCAGGCCGCATGGGGCCCGCTGAGGGGCTGGGGCCAGGCCCAGAGGCCGCTCCCTGCCCAGCCCCCCGGGGTCAGGAAAGGAATCCCAGTTACAAAAGCAAACGTCTTTATTGTGTCTTAGGGCTGAGTTCCAGCCAGCGGGGCCCTCGAGCCACGGCCACCCTGCTCTGCGCGAGCCAGGGGCAGCAGCCACTTTGGGGCCCGTCCTTTGCGTGGGAGGGAAGGGGTTAATCGCGCCAGGTCACCTCCACTTCGTCTGTCCGGTACCTGTGGGGAGAAGAGAGAGTCAGGGGGCTGGGGTCTGTCCCATGGCTGAGGCCTCCCGCCCTCGCTCCCCCCTCCCCTACCTCTGCGTGATCCACGAATCCTCTAGCTGCGTCACCTGCCCCGTGCGGAACATCTCCCAGCCAGCCTGCGCGATCATCGCCCCATTGTCAATGCAGAACCTGGGGATGGGCGGGGGGGAGATGAGACCTCCTGCAGGCAGCGGGGCATGGGGGCTAGTGGTTAGAGCGGGAGGGGGCTGGGAGCCAGGACTCCTGGGTTCTATCCCCAACTCTGGGACGGGAGTAGGGTCTAATGGTTAGCGAGGAGAGGTGGGGGGTTGGGAGCCAGGACTCCTGGGTTCTCTCCTGGCTCCGGGGTAGGGGTGCCAATGCCCTAAAGCACCATAGCCCAGAATCTCCCAGGGGAATCCAAGAGCTACTGTCTGGGGGGATAATCCCACCTCTCCCACCAAGCTAAGGCGGGCTAAGGGGTTGCTGGGACCCTAGCTCCACAGGGCAAGCTGACGGGCAGTCGGTACCTCTCATCTGTAGCAAACAGCTTGGCTCCCCTCTCTGCACACATGATCCGCATCATCTCCTGCAGCCGCATGTTACCTGGGGGAGGGGGCAGGATTAGAGCTGGAGGGGCACAGGCTGGGGAGGGGGCAGGTTTCAAGCTGAGACCCCAGTCTCAGGACACAAGTGACACGAGCTGCGATGGCCTCAGCTGAGCCCAGGCACCAGCCCCAGGCTGCGCCTGCCAGGATTGTCGGGGAGAGCCCAGCGAGATGGGGGAGAACCCAGCGAGCCCCTGCCCTAGGGCAGCGATCCCAGGGGGAGGGAGGCAGGGGGCGAGTGGGGAAGCAGGTGGGGGGCTAAGTATGGGGACTGGGGGGGAGGCAGGGTTCCCATGCAGTGACCCCACCGCCCACCCCATGGTCCCGGCACGTACAGCCAACGCCGCCCACGACGAGGGCCTCCTGTGAGCCGCAGTGCGCCATGGCCCGCTCCGTGATCTCCACCAGCATCGCGAAGAGTGTCTCCTGGGGGGGCAGCGCAGCTAGGACAGTGCCACTCGCTCCCGACCTGCAGCCCGCCCCTCCTCAGCGCTTCTCACTCCCGACCCGCAGCCCCCCCCACAGCTCCCACAGTGCTCCTCAGACCAGACTCGCAGCCCCCTTCCCCAGCTCCCATGGTGCTTCTCACTCCCAGCCTGCAGTCCCCACCTCCTGACGTCCAGGAATGGTGCTCCTAACTCTCGACCCACACCCCGTGCTCTCCCAGCCCTGAGCTGGGCCGTTCCTCACCTGGAGAGAGAAGCAGAGATCCTCCGGGGTGCACTCTCCTGATGCCAGCATCTTGTGAGCCACCTCCTACAGGGCAGAGAGGGGGTTCAGGGCTCCTGGGTTCCCTCCCAGCTCAGGGAGGGGAGTGGGGCTAGTGGGTAGAGCAGGGGCTGGGAGCCAGGACCCCTGGGTTCCTCACCTCTATGTGGGACAGGATCCCTGAGAAGGACACATCCATTCCCTTCACTGTGTAGGGCAGCTCCACCAGCTTCTGTCCCCTGGGGGGGAGGGGGAGAGGAGACTTTGTTAGACCCTCCCAGAGCCAGGGATCTAACCCCGGAGTCCTGACTCCCAGCCCTGCTCCAACCCCCTGGACCTCACTCCCCTCCCGGAGCTGGTACCACTCACTTCTTCGCCATCTGTTCAATGTTATAGCCAGGGCTGGGGTCATTGGATATCTAGGAGGAAGAGACACCAAGGGGGGGGTAAGGCTGGATCTGGGGGTACCAGAAGGCCCCATCCCAACCTCCGAGCCCCCCAGACCCCACGGTGACCAACACCCCCACCTTTGCTTTGGTCCATGGGGGGGGGGGGGGGGGGGGGGGGGAAGCCACCCCTGAAAAACCCCCCCCCCTTTGCTTTGGGCCAGGGGGGGGGGGGGGGGGGAGGAGGGGAAGACACGACTTGAAGACACCAGCTCCTTTCAGGCCAAAACCTTTCCTGCAGCAAGGCTCAGGGCAAGGGGCGTTCTGGTGGGATTCAGGTGAAATCAGTCCCCCTCAGTTTTGAGCTACAGAGAGGGGAACGAAGCCCAGGACCCCTTTGCAAAAGCTCCGTATTGATTTACTGCTAAATCTCACAATCATTTTCCACTTCACTTGCAAAGAAACAAGGAAATTCCAGGCCAAGAACCTCGGTTAGTGCTGAAGATTCCCACAGCCTGCTCCTGGCTTTTAAAAGCAGAAAACTGAATGCCAAAAGTCTTAGATTAATGTTAAAATTAATGCAAAGTCTCCAACTAAGTGAGCGCAGATTATTTGACAAAAGTATCTAATTTTATGCTGGCTTTAGCTGGAAATGTTTGACTGTAAAGTTACCATTAACCTTAGATTTCAGCATTTAATTTTCCCCAATTTCAGGGAGAAAGAGAACAAAAGTTACTGTTTTCTTTAAAAAGCAAGCAAATTCCATGCCAGAAAACCTCATCTTCAGTTGCTCCTGCCACAGGGAAGAAAAGGATTTTACAAGAAATCCAGGAAATTGGGTGTGAGGTTTTTAAATAATGGAAGGATATAGAATGTTTGTGATAGAGATTGATTTCAAGTCTTATATAAAGCAAGTTATATGCTAAATATCGTCTGATTTTGTACAGTATTCTTGGATTATAAAGAGAATAAAATTGTGTGTTTGTTTAAAAAGCAACCAAACTAAGAAAATTCTTGTTTGTCTTTAGAAAAAAATCAAGGAAATTCCACTCCAAAAAACTTAGGTTAAGTTTAAAATTGCACCGAGTATTTTTCGACTAGTGTGTGCATAAAACCAACACTAATCTGGAATTCCTTTGCGTTTAAAATTAACAACAACTTCACCCCAAATACACTAGAACTTGGAGTCATGTGACTGTTAAAATCTTGAAGCGGCATTTCTCCAATGTTGCTGTCGCTAAATGTTGCTAGTGAAGGAACCAGGGGGATTGGGGAAGATTTCTCTTAGGGCTGGCGCCTTGTTTTTTAAAAAGCAAGGAAATTCAATACCAAAAAACTTGTTAATGTTGAAGTGCCACAATCAGGTAACGGAGAAACTCTGGGTGACTCAATAAATGGGAATAGAACCAGGAATCCTGACTCCCGGTCCCCTCCGGCTCTAACCACTAGACCCCACGCCCCTCCCAGAGCCAGGGATAGAACTCAGGAGTCCTGACTCCCAACCCTCTGGCTCCCCACTGCCCTCTCACCTTCAGCACACGGGCGAAGCGGTCCAGGCAGTTGCCCACGGCGATGTCGATGGTCTCCCCGAAGATGCGATACCGGCGCTCCGAGTACGCGATGACCTGGGCAAGAGGAGCAGAGCGGGGGGATGTACAGGGCTGCTGGGATCTCCAGGGTGGGGGCCTAGTGCGGCACTGGGGGGAAGCATCAGCCCTACCTGGGTGTTGCCCCCGCTGACGTACAGCACGGTGGGGTTCTGGGCGCCCGTGATCAGCCGGCCCATCTCAATGTGGCCCACGCAGTGATTGACGCCCAGCAGGGGCTTGTTCCAGAGCTGGGCCAACGTCCGGGCCACCACGGCCACTGTCACCAGCGGGGCGCCCATGCCGGGGCCTGCAGGGAGAGCGCGGGGTCAGCACAGGGCCCTCAGAGGGCCACCCACCCACCCACACCCCCACTCACCCTGGGCATAGGGCCTAGCCCCCCGGCCCCACCCCCACTCACCCTGGGCATAGGGCCTAGCCCCCCCCGGCCCCACCCCCACTCACCCTGGGCATAGGGCCTAGCCCCCCGGCCCCACCCCCACTCACCCTTGGTGTAGGCCACACAGTCCACATCTGCTGGCTCCAGCCCTGCCTCCTGCAGAGCCTCCCGCAGCACGGCCAGCACACAGCCCCGGTGGTGCCTCGCTGTCTGCCCCGGCAGGAACCCTGACCCAGAGAGACAGCGTCAGCGGGTGGGGCTGGCAAGGACCAAATGCAGGGGGAGGGAGGGAATAAAAGGGATCGGATGTGGAGGCCTGGAGAAGGGAACCAGACTCATCCTGGCCCGGTGGGGAAAGGGGGCGTGCGTGCGGGGGGGGAGGGGAGATCAGGAAGCCTGGATTCACCCTGGCCTGGAGAGGGGGTTGGATGAGGGGCCAGACTCACAGAGGAGTGAGAACCCAGGGGGGAGGATGGGGAGCTTTGGGGAGGGGGGTCCCAGGGAGAATCCTGGCAGGGTTTGGGACGGGGAGGCCCGGGGGAAGGGGAGGGAGGCCCGGGGGGGGGAATGCTGGGGGGGTGCCAGGGCAGGGGGGCAGATGGATAAGGATGGAGGAATGGGTAAGGACAGGGGGTCCTGGTGGGGGTCCCTGCAGGGCTTGGGATGGGGAGGCCGGGGGGGGGCCGCAGGCTGCAGGGGAGATGGGGATCAGGGGAGAGGTTGGGGGGGTCCCAGAGCAGGGGTGTGGACGGAGGGGGAATGGGTAAGGATGGGGAGGCCTGGGGAGAGGTCCCGGGGTGGGGTAGGGGCGCAGGGGAGATGGGGGGGCAGATGGAGGGGGAATGGGTAAGGACTGGGGGATCCGGGGCGGGGTAGGGGGGATGGGGAAGGACGGAGGGGGGATGGGGAGCGGCCCCGGGGGGATGGGTGAGGACGAGGGGGCCCGGCGGGGGTCCCAGGGCGGGGTAGGCAGGATGGGTGAGGACAGGGGGGCCCAGGGCAGGGTAGGGTGGGATGGGTGAGGATGGAGGGTCCCGGGGCAGGGTAGGGGGCATGGGGATGGGGGCGGGCAGAGGAGGAATGGGTAAGGACGGGGGTCCCGGGGTGGGGG
>QXTE01000301.1:1364311-1394043 GCA_003942145.1 Platysternon megacephalum
GGGTCCCGGAGCGCAGGGGGGGGTGGGGGCGGACGGAGGGGGAATAGGTAAGGGCGGGGGGGGGCCGGGGTAGGGTAGGATGGAGGGTCCCGGGATGGGGTAGGGGCGCAGGGGGATGGGGGGCGGACGGAGGGGATAAGGGCGGGGGGGTCCCGGCTCACCCTGGCCCGGCGCGGGCACGAAGGTACGGCGGGGGTTGCTCAGCACCCGCCCGTCCCGCACCAGCCCCGCCCCAACCTTGTTGGCGCTGCCTTCTAGCCCCAGCACCGTCACCGCGGGCATGGCCGGTCCGGCGCGGGGAGGGCAGCCCGGGGGCCTCCCGCTGTCACGTCAGAGCGAAGCCCAGAACGCCTCGAAGCACGTGACACCGGAGTGCCATGACCACTCCCGCCCCGCGTGACACCGGAGTTCCTAGCCTCTCCCTCCTCACGTGACACGGGTGTCCCGCCCATTCCCGTCCCCCCTCAGTCCGCTGCAGTCCCAGGCCCCTAGCACGTGACAGCGCGGCGCTCTAGCTCCGCCCCTCCCCTGGCACGTGACCCTGCCGCACGTGTCCCGGTCGGACTCTGGTACGCTTTGTTCCCGGACGGGCCGTGGGGCGCACGGGGCTCGGAGCGGGGCCTGATTGGCCGGGAGCCGGGCGGTGAGAGACGGGTGGGTGTTTATTGTGCAAGGAGGGCTGCGATTGGCCAGGGAGGTGGGTGTTTATTGTACAAGGAACTCTGTGATTGGCCGGGGAGCGGGTGGGTATCATGCTACGCGGGCTATGATCGGCCAGGTAGGTCGGTGTTTGTTGGCCATGGGCGTGGGTGTTAATTGGCCAGGGAGGACTGTGATTGGCTGGGGAGCAGGGGGGTTTATTGTGCAAGGAGCTCTGTGATTGGCCAGGGATTGGGGAGACTAACACAAGAAGGTTTGTGATTGGCTGGGGAGCGGGAATGGACATTTGGCCTGTCCTCCCTGGTTCTCTGGACTGCTGGGTCCGTGGCCTGTGCCCCTGGTGCTGATTGCCTTGTGCCCACCCCGCTTCCCCCACAGGCTGCCCCCAGGATCCTGCGGCTCGTGGCTCAGCGGTGTCGGCTCCTCAGCGCAGGGCCCAGCTGGTGGTGGGAGATGCCCAAACGGGGGAAGAAGGCAGAGGATGTGGACAGCACGGACAAGCTCGAGGCCACAGGTAACCGCGGCCCTGTGGCATGGCGCCCCCTCCCTGCTCCCTGGCGCCCCCTCATGTGCTCCCCACTGCATTCCCCGCGGCATGGTGCCCCTTTCTGAGCCCCACCCCAGTCCCTGCGGCATGGCGCTCCCCCATCATTTCTTGTGTATCGTGCTAGGAGGGCTGGATGGACCTTTGGTTTGACCCAGTAGGGCCATTCTTATGTTCTTGGCACCCCCCAGCTGCTCAGCGCCACATCCCAGCTTTCCTTCTCTCTCCTCCTCCCCAGAGCCCGAGCCAAAGAAGAGCAAGAAGGGGGCAGCCAAGGGCCCCAAGGAGAAGGTGGCGGAGGGCCCCATCCTGTACCAGGATCCGCCCAACAAGCTCACCTCCCCCGGTGGGCAGAAGTACACCCTGAAGGTCACGTCGTGGAATGTGGACGGGCTCCGGGCCTGGGTCAAGAAGAAGGGGCTGGAGGTAGGAGTGGCTCTCCCAGGCGCTGGGCTCTGCCAGTCCTCGCTGGGCTAGGCAGCTCCTCCCCAGTTCGGACCACCCGGGTTGGGGCCCTGGTCTACAGCAGGTAGTACCAGGGTGCCAGGGGCTAAGGCCACCCCTGCCCCCGGCAGAGCCTGCAGCGTGGCCTAATGACTACAGCTAGAGAGCTTATAGCAGGGGGGCTGGGAACCAGGACTCTTGGGTTCTATCCCAGCGAGGGGAGGGGGGTCTAGTGGGTTATAGCAGTGGGGCTGGGAGCCTCTGCCATTGACCTGCTAGGTGACCTTGGGCCAGTCCCTTCCCCTCCTTGTGCCTCAGTTTCCCCACCTTTGTAGTGGGGATAAGGATCCTGACCTTCTTTGAGCTCTGCTGAGAAATGCTCTAGCCGAGTTAGGGATTGGGATTTTTTTCCCTGCAGAAAAAAATCTTCCAGGTTCGGGGGGGATTTCGCAGTGAATTTCATGGGTCAAATTTTCAACCTGGAGTTTGGATTCCCACATTCACAATTTGGGGATTTTTTGCAAATCCAGAAATTTGGGATTTTTAGATTTATTCCATTTTCCTCTCCTGCTTTGTGCCTCCAAGTTGAGCACAGTGAACAATGGCTGGGCTGTGGGAACGTTGGCGTGCGCTGGAAAAGTCACCTAGTGTCAGAGACACAGAGCTTCTTAGTGGCCCCTCCCGCTCTGCTGCCCTGGACTCCTAGGTCCCTTCGACACTCACTAACTCTTCTCCAAAATTAGAGACATTTGGAGACATCCTAGAATAAGAGAAAAACAGGCAATTTGAATCCTAGGCATCCTGTCTCTGTTACATTTCCATCAGTAAATGGGGATTGGGGCCGGGGGGGATGTCCTAAATCTCCAAACACGTTTGCTTTTCCTAAGCCAGAATGAAATTTTAACTCAAAATTGACATTCGTCATCCCCCAAATCCTGCTGGACAGGGGGAAAATGATGCAGCTGTAAAAACTGAAACAGTTAACATGGGTTCATGAACGGCTGATTCCCTCAAGCTTGGTCAACAGCTGGATTTGTACCTGGTTTGGTTCCACTGGGATCGTTCAAATGGGTCTGAAGTCTGGAAAAGGTTTGGGGGTGAGGACAGATAAGCAGCTGGGTAGGAGCTTGCAGGACATCGCTGGGGCCTGCAGGAGTCATACGACTCCGGGATGTAGAAACAGGCAAATCTGGAGTAGGTGCAGAGAGGTTATTTTACTTGTGGGAGCTGAAACTCACAAATGCAGCCTGGAAATAAGGGGTACATTTTTAATAATGAAGGTGACTATTTGGAACAATGTGCCAAGGGTCGTGGTGGATTCTCCATTCCTGGCAATTTTGAACAGCTCTGCGCTAGGAATTGTTGCAGGGCGGTTCGCCAGCCTGTGCTATCCAAGCGGTCGGCCGAAATGATTCCACTGGTCCCTTCTGGCCTTGGATCTGTGACTGTCCATAGTGTGGAAGCAGTTTTACTGGTCTCAAAGTGCTGTTGCTGATCCGGCTGGTCCCCAGCAAGCAGCGCCGGAGATCCACAGCCAGGGGCAGGGAGGACGCGTGTGCTCCGAGGGAAGGGATAAGCCAGAGGGAAGTGGGGTGGAGCTGGGGGAAGGATACCTGGGTTCTCTTCCTCATCCTATGAGGTTCCCAGAGAAAGGGGTCTGGGGGGTTCCTGAGAAGAGGGGGGCAGTAGCAGAGTCAGAGAGCAGTGGGGCACCTGTGACATCATGCTCTACCCAAGGGATGGACCCCAGGAATCCTGGCTCTCATGCCCCCCCCCAGCCATTTGCTCCACTCCTCTCCAAAGGCTGGAGAGGGAACCCAGGTCTCCAAGCTCCCAGCCCCGCTGACCCCGCTCTCCCCACACAGTGGGTGCGTGAGGAGGACCCCGACGTGCTGTGCCTGCAGGAGACCAAGTGTGCAGAGAAGCTGCTGCCCCCTGAGATGCGGGAGATGCCAGAGTACCCCCACAAGTACTGGGCCTGCGCTGGTGCCAAGGAGGGCTACAGCGGGGTGGCTCTGCTCTGCAAGACTGAGCCGCTCAGCATCACCTACGGCATCGGTAAGGACCTGCCCCGCCCCCCAGCCTCTGCCTGCTGAGCCCGTGCTCTCTGCCCACTGTGCCCTCTACCAAACTCTGCCTGCAGACCCCTTTGCCCGCTGCCAGGCCCTCTGCCTGCCGATCCCTCTCTGCACCCCCTACAGCCTCAGCCAGGCCCTCTGGCCTTTCCCCTTGTCCCCTGGCCGATGCATCCCCCCACACCCATGGCCCTTTCCCTTGACCCCTGCCCATGCCCCCCGTGCCCAGGGCCTCTCCCCTTTGCCCTCTGACGCGCACCCCGTGTCTCCCGGCAGGTGAGGAGGAGCACGACCAGGAGGGCCGGGTGATCACGGCCGAGTTCCCCTCGCACTTCCTGGTGACGGCCTACGTGCCCAACGCGGGCCGGGGACTGGTGCGGCTGGAGTACCGCCAGCGCTGGGACGCCGCCTTCCGGGCCTACCTGCGGGGGCTGGATTCTCGCAAGCCCCTGGTGCTGTGCGGGGACCTCAACGTGGCCCACGCCGAGATCGACCTGAAGAACCCCAAGGGCAACAAGAAGTCGGCGGGCTTCACGCCCGAGGAGCGCCAGGGCTTCGGGGAGCTGCTGGCAGCCGGCTTCACCGACACCTTCCGCCACCTCTACCCCGACACGCCCCACGCCTACACCTTCTGGACCTACATGATGAATGCTCGTGCCAAGAACGTGGGCTGGCGCCTTGACTACTTCCTGGTCTCAACACGCCTGCTGGGGGCGTTGTGCGACAGCAAGATCCGCTCCCAGGCCATGGGCAGCGACCACTGCCCCATCACCCTCTACATGGGCCTGTGAGCAGGGCGGGGGGGGGGACCATATAGCCTGATATGGTCCCAACACCCCTATACGGCCCTGGGAGCGGGGTGGCCCATGCAGCCTGATATGGCCCTGACACCCCTGTAGCCATGTGAGCAGCTTGGGGGAGGGTGGGCCATACAGCCTGATATGGTCCTTGTGGCCCTATATGGCTCCGTGCGCGGGGGAGGCCATACAGCCTGATATGGTGAACACCCCTGTATAGCCCTGTGAGTGAGGGTTGGGGCCATACAGCTAGGTATGGGCTCAACACCCCCTCTATAGCTGTTGGAGTGGGCCCATACACCTCTCTATGGCCCTGTGTGAGGTGGGGGGATCCCTATGGCCCTGCCCCCTCTCTCTAGTCCTGTGAGCAGGGTGGCCCGTACACCCCTCTATGGCTTTGTGAGCAAGAGGGGATTGGGCCCATGTGCCCCTATATGGCCAGGGGGAGTAGAGGGAAAGGGCCCCCCACCCCATGATCAGAGGTGACTTCCCCCCAAAATGAGACCTGATTCAACCCCCCAACTTGTGGGCCCTGGGGCAGCAAAGCCCAGAATATCAGCAGATCCCTCCCCATCCCAGAGACCATGAGCCCCCAAATTCAGCCCTGAACCCCCAAACTCACCCAGTGACACTCCAGTCCCAGAGGCCAGGAGCCCCCTCCCCTGGCTATGAGCAGAGCCCCCTGAACTCATGTACCCACTGAGGGCCATCCAAGCAACCCCCCCATATACCAGCCTCCCCTCTTGCTGCCCCCCATCCTAGCCTCCAGAGAATTCCTCACCCCAGGAACTATTTTTTACCTGTAGAATTAAGCTGCTGCCTCACCTTGAAACCAGCCCCCCCTTCTTTGTAGGGGGGCCACAGAGCTGCGAGGAGCATTGATTAAAGGCTTTGAAAGGAGATGCTGTGTTTCATCCCCCCCTGTGGGGGAGTGAGGCGGGGCTGGGAGACATTCACCCTCACACTGTTCCTTGGCCTTTCTAGCTGGGGTCCCCCATGGGAGGCAGCTGCGAGGCTTTGTGGGGGGCAGAGATGGACTGGGGTCCCTGCCTGGGACATCACAGCCTAGAACGGAGGGATCCCTGCAGACACTCAGCTTCCAGTTACAGAAATAATGGCTAGGCAAGGAGGAGCTGCCCTGAGTGTGACATGCTGCCTGGGTCTGCAGACAGTCGGAGCCCTTTGCTGGGCAAGGGGGAGGCGCCCTCAGTGTGACCGATGCTGCCTGGGTCTGCAAAGAGCCTGAGCCCATTGATGGAAGAGGGAGAACTGTCCCATGCCTCTCAATGGGGTGTTCCATCCCAGCCCCACTGCTCTGGGGGAACCCCACCAACTCCACTCCTGAAGGGGGGGTTCGGGGTGCAAAAGGGGTGAGCAGAGCCCTCCGGCTCCTGGGGAGGGCATGGACAGGGGTTGCCTTAATCCATCCGCGGCTGGTTCAGCCACACGTGGGCCAAGAAGGAGTTGGGGTCCTATAGAGGGACACCCTCAGGGGGCCCCCACGTCTCCAGCAAAGGGGTGGATCCAGCCCCAGCCCGGTGGGGACACCAGCCCGCCTACAGGACACTTCTCTCCAAGGACTCTTTCTACACACCCTGCCCCTCCCACCCCCCAGAGCTGGGAGAGAACCCAGGAGTCCTGGCTCCCAGTTCCCTGCTGTAACTACTAGACCCCACTCCCCTCCTAGAAATCCACATCCAAGCGAGGAGCAGGAGGCTCTAGGGGGTGCCAGCACTCAGAGGACTGAGCTCCAATCGGCCCCCTAGCTGGATACTTCAGACACCTTCAACCACCGCCAACCTAGGGGGCGCCAGCCCCATGGCAGGGGACCTGCTGGCTCAGGGGGTGGGGAATGGGACATGGGGCCTTTTCCCTCTGGAGGTACCAGCTCAGATCAGCCCTCATGGTGCGGGCTGGCTGGCTCAGGAGTATGCCCCCCGGCTGTTCTTTTGGCCCTGTGGTGTAACGAGCTGGTGGGCTCTCAGCCTGGCAACAGGCCCCACAGACCCCCCCCCCCTCCCCTGGGGCAGAGCGAAGGAGTCAGGCGGGTGGGTGGCGTATGGAATCTCTTTATTTACATTGTCAGGGCGTCCATCAGTCAGGCCGGCCCTCCCCAGGGCTGGGACTGACACACCGGGTTAAAGTAGCGCTGCACGGGGTGGGGTGGGGGGAAATCGGGGAAGAAGCCCGGGGCTGGATTTAAATAGCTATGTACGGGGAGTGGTCAGTATGTACAAGCCAGAGCAGCAGGGAGCCACAGGAAAGGGGGTGAACCCCATGTCCTACCCCCGAAAGATCCCTGAAGAAGCGAGGCCAGAGACGTTCCATTCTCTCTCCCTGAGCGGGAGGCCAGCGCCAGGCACCCCTCATCACCAGCCCTCTGGGGAGCTCACCCCTGGTCCCCTGCATCCCACTGCGGGTCCTCAAACCACACACCAGAGGAGGCAGGGCCCAGCCAAGGGAGCCGCTGCAGGGGCGTGTAGAGAGGGGAGGAGTTGGGGGTTGAGTTAGGATCACACACCCCCATGCAGCAATGGGGGCAGCGCTCTGCTACCCAGGCTGCAGCGATCAGCCCAAGGGCGGGTTAGGGGCTGGATGGGAAGGGGTGGCCCTGTGGGGGAGCTCAGAGTCATGCTGGGAAGGCTCAGGGCCCCCACGCAAGGGGGCTATTACCCATTGGCTCCCCCCACCCCCGGAATGTGCAAAGAACCAGAGCAGCCATGGGGTGGGGGGAGGGAAGAGCAAATCCAGAGCAGCTTCCCCCCGGGCATCAGAGACAGCACCCCCAGCTGCCCCTGCCAGGGGGAGGATCGGGGCAGGGGCTGCTCCCCACCAGCTCCCCCACCCAAATAAAAGTTACCTTTGGTCCCTAAACAAAGCAGGGGCACAGGCCTTTCCCCTCTAGGCGGCGCCAGCTCCCATCCGGCCCCAGGGCAGACACTGGCTGGCTCGGGGGGGGGGGGGAGGGGGGCAGGGAATGGGGCACAGGGTCTTTCCCCTCTAGGAGGCACCGGCTCCCATCTGGCCCCAGGGCAGGGACTGGCTGGTTCAGCAAGGAAGGGAATGGGACATGGAGTCTGTTCCCTCTAGAGGGCGCCAGCTCCAATGTGGCCCTAGGGCAGAGGACTGTCTGGCTTGGGGGCGTGGCTGACAGAGCACAGATCAGCGGGGTGAACGGTGGCCTAAGAGATGACCCCACCATGAAGCAGCAGTGAGCTGAATCCTTCTCATCCTCCTCTCCCCTGGTGTCAGCTCCCCTCCCCAGCGGGTCCCATCCCCCCCAGAATGTACTCAATGCCCCCCCACTGTGGGGCCCCCTCCCGCCCCACTTCCCTGCAGGCCAAGGGGGTGCTGGGCATGGCAGTGCCCCCATCAGGAGGGACGTGGGACCCCAGTGACTCAGCAGCCATAGGGGCTTCCTTCTTCCCTCCGGCCACCTCATCCTGGGCGGTGGGTCACTGCTCTGTCAGCCAGGGTCCCTTGGATGCGGGGGGGAGGAAGGAGGAGGAGGTCCCAGTTCCATCGTCCAGTGTCCCTTAGGTACACAGGGTCTCAAGGGTGGTGGGTCCCATCTCCATTGTCCAGTGTCCCTTGGGTGGGGGTGGTGGGTCCCAGCTCCATTGTCAAGGGTCCCTTGGGTGTGTGGGTCTCCGGGGTGGTGGGTCCCAGGTCCATCGTCCAGTGTCCCTTGGGTGTGTGGGGTTTCCACGGTGGTGGGTCCCAGGTCCATCGCCCAGTGTCCCTTGGCTGGGGAGGGAGAAGGGTCGGGTCCCATCTCCGTCACCCAGTGTCCCTTGGCTGGGTGGGTTCCCGGTCTCCTGGGTGGAGGGTCCCAGCCGAGCCACTGTAATCCAGCTCCCTCTCGGGTTGGTCCAGACAGAGCTACCATAGTTCAGCTGCCCTCTTGGCCTGGTGGGCCCCTTGCCCTTGAGACAACTGCAGCTGCCTCCATTGGTCACGTCCCGTGGGGGTCTCCTGCTCAGGCTCCGGCGGGATGGGAGGGGAGCAGGACCAAGGCGAGAGGCACAGGAGCGGACCAGGGGGCTGGGCAGAAGCTGGCTGAGATGGGCCGGGCTCCCCGCGGCAGGGGCAGCTCAGGAGAAGTTCTGGACGGGGTGGCTGACTCGCATGCAGGCCCAGTACATGGCCCGGCCCAGACACAGCACGGCCAGGAGAATGACCAGCGCCCAGGAGGCGTAGATCCCACCGTACCGCCGGGCATGCTTCCACGTGCCAAACTGCGCAGAGAGAGACAGCAGGGTCAGGACTCCTGGGTTCCAGCCCGGCTCTGTGCGGGGAGGGGGGTCTAATGGTTGCGGGGGAGAGGGGTTTGAAATCAGGACTCCTGGGTTCTATGTCCAACAGGCCCTTCCCCACTCAATGCCCCCTTTCTCCCAGGGCAGCACAGAGACTCAGATGCCCTGGGCAGTCCTAAGGCTCCATCAGCACGGCCCGCTCCCCTGCCCCGGTCACACACTCACCGCTAGGCCTGTGGCAGCTACAGCCACTAGGACACCCAGGAGGAGGCAGCAGATGCATCTCTTCCGGGGGTACCTGCGCCCGATGGAGGAGCTGGGGGGAGAGAGTCAGAGTCAGACATGGACACCCATGAGTCCTGGCCCCCGGCCCCCTAGACCCCATTCCCCTCCCAGAGCCAGGGAGAGAACCCAGGAGTCCTGGCCCCCGGCCCCATTCCTCTCCCAGAGCCGGGGAGAGAACCCAGGAGTCCTGCCTCCGAGCTCAACCACTCCCCATGCCCTTAGACCCCACACTTAGGCCTCGCTTTCAGAGCCCCTTCCACTCCTCGGCCTCCCAAGCCCATGTGGGCCCAGCCCCACCCCCAGGACCAGGCCTCTCTCTAGCCTGTAGCTGTGGCCCGGGGCAATTGATCTCACCGTGGGGAGGGGCAAGAAACTTACACTTTGCGGCAGTGCGGGCAGCGGGCTAAGGTGCGGTCTGTGAACTCTGTCCACTGCGAGAATGAGAACCAGAGAGAAACACACATGGGACGCCCAGCCTCCTGCTCTACACACTACACCCCATGCCCCTCCCACAACCAGAACCCAGGAGTCCTGGCTCCCAGCCTCCTGCTCTACCCACAACACCCCACTCCCCTCCTAGAGCCACAGATAGAACCCAGGAGTCCTGGCTCCTAGCCCTCCCTTCCCCTGCTCTAACCACTAGACCCCTTCCCCTCCCAGAGCTGGAATAGAACCCAGGAGTCCTGGCTCCCAGCCTCCCCATCTCTACTCACTAGACACTACTCCCTTCCCACAGGCAGAACAGAGGAGTCCTGGTTCCCAGCCCCCCGCTGAACCCCACTACACCCCGCACCCCTCCCAGAGCCAGAACCCAGGAGTCCTGGCTGCCCCTGCTTACCAGGAAAGTATTCTTGCAGTGCCCACAGATGACCCGCACTCCCACGGGCTGGGGCTCAGGGCTCAGGGGCCCCGGGTGCACTGGGCCCAGGTTAATGATTCTTTTGCTGCAGCAGGGGAGAGAAAGCAACACAGATGAGACTGGAGCCCTGCCCTGGGTACCAAGCCAGGCTGTGACCCAGGGACCGCTGGTGCCAACTGGCAGGGGGCACAGGGGGTGCCCAGGAGGTTACAGGGATCCCCGGGGTCCGATAGCTGCACACTAATTCACCACTAGACATTTGCATGGCTGAGAGCGAGGGCATTGTGTCTACACTGGAAGTTGTGTTCCTGAAGCGAAGGCCGGTCGGGCACAGACAAGGTTTCCTCCCACTCAGGAACCCCGGGAAGTGTCACCCAGGCTCAGCGTGCCCTCGGTGCCGCCCCTCCTCCTCCCCCCCACCCCCCGGCCCAGCACGGCGGGGAACCCCCCGTGGCTCACCAGTAGGGCCGGGGGCAGGCAATGCGCTGGGACGTCACCTTGCAGATCAGCAGGCAGTTGCAGGGACATCTCACATACTTCTTCCCCGGGGGGGCGTTCTTGATCGGCTGCAGCAGAGACAGAGAGAAGGCCTGAGCGGGTGCTGGAGGCCAGGACTCCTGGGATCTATCCCTGGCTCTGGAGGGGGCACAGCAAGCTCAGACTTTTTGCTCCACTTCCCCTGGTCCCAGCCTCGGGGTCTCCCAGCTCTAGCCAGATCCCAAGGGGGTCTTCAGAGCTGAGAATTGCCATCCCAGCTCTACAGGGTAACCTTCTTCTGATGCCTCCTGCCAGGAGCCAACAGGCAACCCCCAAATCTCTCCCATTCCTGGGGGGCCCCTCAGGGGCCCCAGCCAGGCTCACTGGAGAGACAGGCATATGGCAGAGAAAGAGAGTAGTAGGACCTTATGGGGAGGTTAATGGGGGATCCAGCCCCCCCACAGGGACAACTGCAAGATCACCCCAGCCTAGCCTAGCCCCCACAGGGCTCCCAGCTCACCGTGGCCTCGTTGCAGACGCTGCACTTCACCACGTGCTGGTGCATCTTGCCCTCCACGTTGATGAGGCTCTGGCAGACGCGGCAGGTGATCATGGGGGCGCTGCCACTGTCAGGGCTGGCCATGGGTGAGTAGGGCGGGGGGTCCTCGCCGGGCAGCACAGCCGGATGCCCGTCCGGGAACGGTGGGAAGCCTGGGCAAGGGAACCACAGGCTACAGCCTGCCCTAAGCCCCTTAGCCATGGCCACCTCCCCAAGTTCCTTCCCTAGTCCCAGTCCCACCCTCCAGCCATTAGCTCAACAAAGCACATAACTCCTCCCAGTTCCCTTAGCCCCGCCCACCAGGCCCACTAGCCCCTCCCTGACAGCTGCAGCCCCCCACAGCCCCGCCCACCGAGACCCCTAACCCCTCCCCAGAACCTGTAGCCCCCACAGCCCCGCCCATACGGCTCCTCCCCACACGCCCATTAGCCCCGCCCCTGCGGGGCCGGGGGGCGGGGCCGCTCACCATGGGGCGGGACTGGCTTCCCTCCCGCGGGGCCCCCGTAGGGTGGGAGCGGCGCGGAGGGAACGAGCCCGCCAGGCCCGGCCAGGGCCCCGCCCGCCCCGGGAGTGCCCGGCTCGCCAAGCTCCGCGGGCAGCAACGGGGAGCGTTCGCCGTCCCCCGACATCGCCGCTTCCCGGCTGCCGTAGCACCCGTCCCCGGCTCCCCGCAGTGACGTCCTAGGTCACGTGAGGGGGCGACCGCCTATTGGCCAAGAGGTGACTGGGTAGCCGTCATGTGATGCTATTGTCACGTGAGCCCATGCCGTCCTCTCATTGACTGGCGGCGGGCAATTCCGAGCACGTGACATCAGTGCTCCACGCCTGTTGGCTGGATTCGTCGCCCTCCTCATGTGATCCGAACTGGGCTCCCTCAATGGCTCGACCAACGGCGCCTTCCCCCACGTGACCCCGGAGGCTTCTCTTACTGGTTGGCCCCCGCAATCAGTCCCACATGATGAAGGCGGCATCCTCTGATTGGCCAATCGCTCAGCCCGTCGCATCGTCAGCACTTTCACGCCTCCTGATTGGCTGGGCACAGCAACTACCCCTCCCGCGACCCCGCCAGCCCCCGCCGTTGGCGGGCGTCCAAATCGCCCTGCCCATGTGAGTCTCCACCAAGCCCCGGCCCCATTGGCCGCTCCGCTTCGCCCTCCAGGCGCAGTGCGCCTCGTTGGCTGTTTCCCATGTCAGTTGAGTCGGGCCCTGTCCCGTTTGCCATCCCCCTCCCCCTCCCCCTAGCGCTGGCCCCTCCCACTGCCTGGCAACGACCTTCCTTATAGCCCCGCCCCCCGGGGGAACTCGGCCTGTAGGGCGGGACTGAGCGCGAATGGCCCCGCCCCCGATCTCACAGCCCCGCCCGGGGATTTCCCGTCCCCCCAGTTCACTTCCTAGGAAGCATGTGCCCCCCCCCCCACGGGGGTGGGCTAGTGGGAGGCGGGGGCGTTCTGCTGGCGATCTCGGGGGTCGCTCCAGCGCCGGGAGAGGGCGAACAATCAGGAGTCGGGGGCGGGGGTTACAGTTACTTGTATAAGAGAAAGCCCCGAATATCGGGAGGTCTGGTCACTCCCCGACGCCGGGGGGCTGGATTGCGGGGTGTCTCTGGGGGATTGGGGGTGTCTCTGGGGGATTGGGGGTGTCTCTGGCGCTGGGGGCCGGGGAATGGGGGGCTGGAATGGGGGTGTATTTTTCGCTGCGGGGATGGGTGTAGGGGGGCTGGAAAGGCGGGGGGTGTCTGGTGCTGGAGGACTTGGAGTAGGGGGGCTGGATTGGGGGGTGTCTCTGGTGCCGAGGTGTGGGAGTAGGATTGGTGTCTCTGGCATTGGGGGTCTGGGAATGAGGAGGGGCTAGAATGGGGGTCTCCCCCGATGCTGGAGGGCTGGGTGGGTGTCTCCCCAGGTGCTGGGGGGCTGGAATGGAGGGTCTCCCCTGGGCACTGGGAGTGGGGGGGTCTAGAATAGGCGTCTCCCCCAATGCTGGAGGGCTGGATTTGGGGGGTGTCTGGCGCTGAGGGGCTGGGAATGAGGAGGGGCTAAAATGGGGGATCTCTCCCCTGGGCACTGGAGGGCGGGGTGGGGGGCTCTCCCCCGGAGCCAGGGCAGGGTAGGGAGTGGGGCTGGCGGGGGCGGGGCGAAGCAGCCGGAGTCACCCGGCCCCGGCCGCGCCCGGCTCAGCATCGCCCGGACCCGCCATGGAGCCGGCAGCGTCCGAGGAGTCCAGGTGTGCGCGGGGGGAGGGGTGGACTCCTGGGTTCTCTCCGGGAAGGCTGGGGACCAGGACTCCTGGGTTCTATCCCCAGGGATGGGAGGGGAGTGCGGTCTAGTGGTTAGGGGGGGAGCCAGGTCGCCTGGGATCTCTGCCACTGATGCTAGGCGCTGGGGGCTGGTGAGTGTATGCGGGTGGGGGTGTGCCGTGCAGTCTAACGGGGGAGCGTTAATTAGCCCCGGCACTAACAGCAGCTGGCACTGGGCCCAGGACCCCAGGGAGGGGCTGGGGTGATCCTCTAGTGCTGGGCAATGGGTCTGCCAGGGGAGAGCACCCCCTACTGTGCCCCCCCTCGCAGCTCAGCACCCCTGCTGTGCCCCCTGCTGTACGCCCCCCCCTTGCAGCCCGGCGCCCCCTGCTGTACGCCCCCCCCCTTGCAGCCCGGCGCCCCCTGCTGCACTGCACCCCTGTAGCCCAGCGCCCCTAGCTATGGGGAGCCCTGCACAGTGACCCCAGCCTGGTGCAGTAGGGCTAGTTCTGACCCACTCGTAATGGGTGAGGGGCCATCTGCTCCTGCAGGGAAGGTGGGACTCTCCCTGACCCCTTACTGCCCTGCTGGCGGGGGGGAGACGGACTGGATGGCTCAGGTGGGGCGGGGAATGGGGCACGGGGCTGTTCCACTCCAGGGCTGGCCCTGATTCGGCCCCTGGCAGCTGCAAGGAGAGTTTACCGGTGCCCCTGAGTCCCGACCCACCGCGCCCTGCTATTCCACTCCTTGCTAAGACCGGAGTCTCACGTTCATGGCGCCTCCAGGCGCCCCCAGCACCCGGATGAGTCAAAGCCGCCTGACCCAAACAGCCAGCTTGGCACGTTTCCCTCCAAAACCCAGCATGTGACTCAATCCGGGGAGAGGGGGGGGGGGGGGCAGCAGGGATCTGGGGCAGAGACCTTCTCTCTATTCCGGGAAACCACCGCCCAGATGGCAGCCTGCCAGTGCAGGGCCCCTGGGGCAGCCACTTCCCTTCCAGTGGCCTGGGCTGACCCCGCCCCTTCCCACACACCCCTTGAGTTAACGATCAACCCAGGCCAGCCTGCCTGACTCTGCAGGCTGCCTGCCCCCAGCACCTTTCTCCACCCTCCAGTGATGGAGATCAGGCCCAGGCTAGCGGGGGCTGCGGTTTGGAGTGAGGGGCACCAGCAAAGCTGGGGTGGGGGGAGATTTCCCCACTTGCCCTGGCAGGGTGGATGGTGCTGGTAAAATGCCGCCTCGTGCCAGGCTGGGGCCCTTCTCCTGGGGATGAAGAGCAGGCAGCTCCCTGCAGGACCGGCCCAGGAGCCTGGCAGCTCAGAGGTCCCTGCCCTCGCCCTGGCCTCCCTGGGGTTGGCGCCTTGCCCACCCCCTGGGCCCCGTCTCTTCCCCTTGCTCTGCAATTCCGTCCCATCCTCCCACCCCAGCGTCCTCCCTCTGGCCCAGCCTGGCTCCAGCCCCCTGTACCCCTGCAACTCTGCACGCACACACACACACACACACCCCACGCCAGCCCCTGCCAGGCCTCTGAGATGGGCTGGGAGCTGGATGAGGGGGTGTGTGTGTGTGTGTCCCTGTGCCCCCTGCTGGAGGGGATCAGCCCTGCTGTGTGTGTGTGTGTGTCCTTGCGCCCCCTGCTGGAGGGGATCAGCCCTGCTGTGTGTGTGTGTTTGTGTGTGTGTCCCTGCGCCCCCTGCTGGAGGGGATCAGCCCTGCTGTGTACGTACATGGCTCGGTTTAACTCTCTCGCATCTCTCTCCCCCGGCAGGTACACGTACGAGCAGCACAAGGAAACAGCCGATTGGCTGCTGGATCACACCAAGCACCGGCCCAGCTTGGCCATTATCTGTGGCTCTGGCCTCGGGGGCCTGGCTGACCAGGTGAAGGATCCGGTGGTTTTTAACTACACGGATATTCCCAACTTCCCCCAGAGCACAGGTACCTGGCGAGGGGTGCCTATAATGTATCATGGGCACTAGGGGCAGCAGAGGGCAGGGGTGGGGAATGGGCGGCTATACTGTATAATACAGTGTTTTTCAAACCGTGGGTCACGACTAGGGTGACCAGATGTCCCAATTTTATAGGGACAGTCCTGATATTCAGGGCTCTGCCTTATATAGGTGCCTATTACCCCCCACCCACATCCTGATTTTTCACACTAGCTATGTGGTCACCCTAGTCACAACCCACTACTTGGTCACGACATGTCAGGCGCTGGGCCACCTTGCTCTGGTCAGCACACCCGACTGGGACATTAAAAGTCCTGTCGGCGGTGCTGCCCGGCTAAGGCAGGCTAGTGCCTAGCTTTCCCACACCATGCTGTGCCCCGGAACCAGCCAGCAGCGGGTCCGGCTTCTAGGCAGGGGGCCACAGGGCTCCGTGCACAGCCCCCGCTCCAAGTACCGGCTCCGCACTGGGGGCGTTGTGCCTACAGGTGAGAGTCACACGGAGCCGCTTGCGCACCTCCGCCTACGAACCAGACCTGCTGCTGGCTGCTTCTGGGGCGCAGCGCGGTCCGCAGTAAGTCTGCGCCCGCACCCCAATCCCCTGCCCCACCCCAGAGCCTTCACTCCTAGCCCAGAGCCCTGACCCCCTCCCACACCACAACCCCCTGCCCCAGCCCTGAGCCCCCCCCCCAAACCTGGAGCCCCTCCTGCACCCCAAACTCCTCATCCCCAGCCCAGAGCCCTGACCCCTTTCCTCACCCCAAGCCCCTGCCCCAGCCCTGAGCCCCCCCCCCCAAACCCAGAGCCCCTCCTGCACTCCAACCCCCTCATCCCGTGCCCAAGCCCAGATACCCTCCCACACCTTGAACTCCTCATTCCCGGACCCACCCCGCAGCCCTCACCCCTGCACCCCAACCCTCTGCTCCAGCCCTGAGCCCCTCCCACACCCAAACCCCTCATCCCCAGCTCCATTGGGTCGTGGGCATCAACAGTTTTCTTCAACTGGGTCCCCAGAAAAAAGTTTGAAAACCACTGGTATAATGGGCACTAGGGGCAACAGAGGATGGGGGATGGGAAGGGGCGGCTATACTGTATAATGAGCAATATGGGGCGAGGGTCAGGGGCTGTAGAGGGCAGCGGGTGCAGAGGGCGAGGGTGGGGGGCTGCACAAGTCGAGGTGTGAAGGGGTGCAGAGGTGAGGCAGGACCTACGCTGTGTAAGAGGCTCTGGGGCCGGCGTTTAACCCTTTCCCATCTCTGGCAGTGACAGGCCATGCGGGGAAGCTGGTGTTCGGGACGCTGGCGGGGGTAAGCTGCGTGGTGATGAAGGGCCGGTTCCACATGTATGAGGGGTACCCGCTGTGGAAGGTGAGTGGCTCCCTGTGGGGGAGGTGGTCTGGGGGGAGCCCAGGGCTGGGCTAGCAGGGGGCTGTGGGTCGGTAGTGAGGGGCACAGGGGGGTGGGGGGGGTTTGGGGGTGAGGTGAGGGGGTTGCAATTCGGGAGTGAGGGGCATGGGGGGGAGAGGAGCTGCGGGTCGGGAGTGAGGGCTGGCCTTTGGCCAGGACGATAAGGGCAGCTGCCCAGGGCAACGTGCTGATGGGGGTGCATTTGATACTGACCTTACCTGCAGCCAGCCAGCTGGGCTTAAGGAGTGGAAGCACTCCTGCCAGCCCAGCCAGGGTCAGGGAGGGAGAGAGAGAAAACACACATCCAAGCTGCAGCTTGAGGTACTCACTCACTCTCGGGTAACTCCTGGTGGGAGCAGCAGCAGGGCTGGGTGCCTGGGGGGGGGGGTCCCCCACTCTCCCAGGACAGAGGGCCCCCTGTAGAAACCATGGGGCAGGCTGTGCTGGGTCCTGACCTGATGTCTGGGGTGGGTGGCTGAGGTTGGGGGCAGGTGTTGAAGGAGGAGTGTGTGTGCAGCTTGTCTCCGTCTGTTCCGGCTCACTGGGGGTTTGGAGCAGCCCTGCTGTCTGGTTGTGTGTTAGTGTAGAGCAGGTCCAGGTCCACCCCCCTTCTCTTCCCCTTCCCCACTAGAAGCCCCACTTGTCCAGGGAAGGGCTTGCTCTTCCCCCTGGCACTGCCGGCACATATTTAGCTCCGCACAGTGAGCACCACCAGGGGCGCTGCTGCAGCCTCCCTGCTGAGAGGTGACCCATGCGGGGGCAGGCACTGGATCACATTACCCCCATTACCCCCCTGCCTGCCCCAGTTCTCTGCCAGGATTAGCCTGCCCAGCTCTCCCCCTCCCTGCCCTGCTTGCTGGAGGCAGCCTGGGCCCAGGACAGGAGAGGTAAACAAACAGCTGAAGCAGCAGCCTGGGAGCAAGGGCTGCTGCTTCAGCTCTGCAAGGGAGAGGTTAGGTAGGAGGGAACAGCTGCTTTCCCACAGGAGATGTGAGGGCAAGGCCTGGCTGCAGGGGGGAGTATGACACTCCAGCTTTTTGCAGGGGAACCTTTAAATTGTGCCCCGCCCCCATCAGCAGCTGAAGGTCCTGTCCTCCCTGCTCCCCCCTAGCTCAGAAGCTTCACTCGCTTGGTCCCAGGGGGGCTGCTGTCTCCCCAGAGTCAGGCAGGCAGGTGCATAGGAGATCATAGAATATCAGGGTTGGAAGGGACCTCAGGAGGTCATCTAGTCCAACCCCCTGCTCAAAGCAGGGCCAATCTCCAGACAGATTTTTGCCCCAGATCCCTAAATGACCCCCCGCAAGGATTGAACTCACAACCCTGGGTTTAGCAGGCCAACGCTCAAACCACTGAGCTATCCCTCCCCAGTGTGACTGACATCAGCTCCCCCATGTGCCCTCTTCCCTCCCCACCCCACCCCACCATCTGAACAGGAGTGGGAATGGGAGTCACAGTGGGTGGTGTCTGCCTGCCTGCTGTGACCTCCTTGAAACCCATTTACCTTTCATTCAATCCCTGATTGCTTACCCACACCCTCAGGCTTTCTTTTTTCAACTGTTTCTGTTTCCACTACAAGTTGTACTTAACAGTATAGTGAAATTCTTCGGGGCAGGGCCTGGTCTAAACTGTTGGGCACAATGTTGTGTACATTTCTATACTGCATCAAGATTAAGAATAAGGAAACTCCTTTCTTTGCTCCCATCTTAATCCCATATCCTGCAAACCTCATTTATCCTCTGGAAGTCACTGGGGGTTCCTGCTGTTAGTGTGAGGATGGAACTGAGGATAATGTGTGATTGTTGTGATTTACAGTTTCAATCAGGCCTTTAAACTGAGAGAGAACTCTAGTGGGGATAGGTTTCAGAGGGGCAGCCGTGTTAGTTTGCATCAGCAAAAACAACGAGGAGTCTTTGTGGCACCTTAGAGACTAACACGTTTATTTGGGCATAAGCTTTCGTGGGCTATAACCCACTTCATCAGATGCATGGAGTGAAAAATACAGTAGGCAGGTGTGTATATATATACAGCACCTGAAAAGATGAGTTGCCTTACCAAGTGTGGGGTCAGTGCTAACGAGGCCAATGCAATCAAGGTGGACGTTGCCCATTCCCAAAAGTTGACAAGAAGGTGTGAGTATCAACAAAGGGAAAATTATTTTTTGTAGTGACCCAGCCACTCCCAGTCTTTATTCAGGCCTAATTTGATAGTGTCAAGTTTGCAAATTAATTCCAGTTCTGCAGTTTCTTGTTGAAGTCTGTTTTGGAAGTTTTTTTGTTGAAGAATGGCCACTTTTAAATCTGTTATTGAGTGTCCAGGGAGATTGAAGTGCTCTCCTACTGGTTTTTGAATGTTACAATTCTTGATGTCTGATTTGTGTCCATTTATTCTTTTGCGTAGAGACTGTCCGGTTTGGCCAATGTACATGGCAGAGGGGCATTGCTGGCACATGAAGGCATATATCACATTGGTAGATGTGCAGGTGAACGAGCCCATGATGGTGTGGCTGATGTGCTTAGGTCCTATGATGGTGTCCCTTGAATAGATATGTGGACAGAGTTGGCAATGGGGCTTGTTGCAGGGATTTGGTTCCTGGGTTAGTGTTTCTGTTGTGTGGTGTGTAGTTGCTGGTGAGTATTTGCTTCAGGTTGAGGGGCCTGTCTGTAAGTGAGGACTGGCCCACCTCCCAAGGTCTGTGAGAGTGAAGGATCGTCCTTCAGGATAGGTTGTAGATCCTTGATGATGCGCTGGAGAGGTTTTAGTTGGGGCCTGTAGGTGATGGCTAGTGGCGTTCTGTTACTTTCTTTGTTGGGCCTGTCCTGTAGTAGGTGACTTCTGGGTACCCTTCTGGCTCTGTCAATGTTTCCTCACTTCCCCAGGTGGGTATTGTAGTTTTAAGAACGCTTGGTAGAGATCCTGTAGGTGTTTGTCTCTGTCTGAGGGATTGGAGCAAATGCAGTTGTATCTTAGGGCTTAGCTGTAGACAATGGATCGTGTGATGTGGTCTGGATGAAAGCTGGAGGCATGTAGGTAAGTATAGCGGTCAGTAGGTTTCTGGTATAGGGTGGAGTTTGTGATCATCACTTATTTGCACTGTAGTGTCCAGGAAGTGGATCTCGTGTGGACTGGTCCAGGCTGAGGTTGATGATGGGGTAGAAATTGTTGAAATCCTGGTGGAATTCCTCAAGGGCTTCTTTTCCATGGGTCCAGATGATGATGTCATCAATGTAGCGCAAGTAGAGTAGGGGTACTAGGGGACGAGAGCGAAGGAAGCGTTGTTCTAAGTCAGCCATAAAAATGTTGGCATAGTGTGGGGCCATACGGGTACCCATAGCAGTGCCACTGACTTGAAGGTATAAATCATCCCCAAATCTGATATAGTTTGTGGGTGAGAAGAAAGTCACAAAGCTCAGCCACCAGGTTTGCCGTGACATTATCGGGGATACTGTCCTGACAGCTTGTAGACTGGGAGTGGCTGGGTCACTACGAAAAATAATTTCCCCTCTGTTGATACTCACACCTTCTTGTCAACTGTTGGGAATGGGCCACATCCACCCTAATTCAATTGGCCTAGTTAGCACTGACACCCGCCCCCCCCGCCCCCACTTGGTAAGGCAATTCCCACCTTTTCATGTGCTGTGTGTGTGTGTGTGTATATATATATATATAATATCCAGGTACCAACATGACTCAAACAGCAATAATCACCAAGTTATAATCAGTTAATATCATATGTCAAGATATACAAAATAACTATCTGAAAACCAGAAAGGATTTGTTGATTTAACTATTCATTCACTAGTCCATTTGTAACAAGCCCAATTTAGAAGTTTATATCACTGAATTTTGACTCTAACAAGTTCTCAAGCAGCATTTTTCTGGCTTTCCCTATCAGTAAATAAATTGTTTATTACTGATGGATATATTTGTGGATTTCTGTGTGTACAGTGAAATCAACAGCTTATTTCTAAGTTATCCGCAAAAAAAAAAGTAGAGTTTTCACTACAGCCCCCTCACCCCAGCACCCTGTAGTGAAAGTACTACATACTGAAACTCAAGGGGCACCAAAATATAAGTTCGCCCAGGGCGCCATTTTCCTTAAGGCCAGCCCTGAGGGACACAGGGGGCTGTGCTTCAGGAGTGAGAGGCATGAGGGGAGGGGAGCTGCAGGTCAGGAGTGAGGGGCACCGGCAGAGCTGTATTGGGGTAACCAGGACTGGGGAGTGTCTGGCACTGGATGCTGCTCTCCCCTCCAATTTTGGAGGTGGCCACCCCCCCCATTCCTGCCTGCCCCCCCACAGGTGACGTTCCCGGTGCGGATCTTCCGCCTGCTGGGTGCAGGGACCCTAATCGTTACCAACGCGGCCGGCGGCCTCAACCGCAGGTATCAGGTGGGCGACATTATGGTGATCCGGGACCACATCAACATGCCTGGCCTGGCTGGCATCAACCCGCTGAGCGGCCCCTGCGACGAGAGGTAGGAGCTGCTCCCCCCCGCGCTGAGCACCCTGCACCTCCCCTCCCTGCCCCCCTGCTGCTCTGCCCCTCGCTGCCCTGCCAGGCAGCAGGCCCCCTCCTGCCCCCACTGGGCACCCAGCACACTCCCTCCCTGCTGCTCCCCTGGGCACCCAGCGCCCTCCTTCCCTGCTGCCCCCCACTGGGTTCCCCCCTGCTGCCTCCTACTCCCCAGTGTTTTCCTACAGCCCCACTGAAGCTGTGCCCCTCCCTTGCCATGGTCAATGGTGGCAGCAGTGTAAAGCCTGGGAAATGGGTGGGAGCCCCTAGGCGGGGATGGGACCCTGAGTCCTGGCCAGAGACCTCCGGGAAGGGAGGGGGGGGGGGGCGCGCCTCCGTCTCCGACCACCCCACGAGCTCTCTCCCCTCCCCCGCAGGTTCGGGCCCCGCTTCCCCGCCATGTCAGACGCCTACGACGAGCAGCTGCGGGGCCTGGCGCTGGCAGTGGGCAAGGAGCTGGGCTACGGCCCCAGCCTGCACGAGGGCGTCTACTGCACCTTGGGGGGGCCCAACTACGAGACCATCGCTGAGTGCCGCTTCCTGCAGCAGCTGGGCGCCGACGCCGTCGGTAAGCTACGGACGGGGGGCGGAGGGAACGGGGTGGAAGGGAAGGAAGGAATGGGGCAGAGGAGGGAAGGAAGGAATGGGGCAGAGGAGGGAACGGGGAGGGAAGGATGGAAGGAACGGGCAGAGGAGGGAACGGGGAGGGAAGGATGGAAGGAACGGGCAGAGGAGGGAACGGGGAAGGAAGGATGGAAGGAACAGGGCAGAGGAGGGAACGGGGAGGGAGGGAGGGAAGGAACGGGGCAGAGGAGGGAACGGGGGGGGAGGGAAGGAAGCAACGGGGGAGAGGAGGGAAGGGGGAGGGAAGGATGGAAGGGACGGGCAGAGGAGGGAGCGGGGAGGGAAGGATGGAAGGGACGGGCAGAGGAGGGAGCGGGGAGGGAAGGAGGGAAGGAGGGGGCAGAGGAGGGAACGGGGGGGGAGGTAAGGAAGGAACGAACGGGGGGAGGGAGGGGGGGGGGCGGGAGGAAAAGGGGGGGGAGGGAAGGGAAGGAAGGGGGGGGGGGGAAGGGGGGAGGGGGAGGGGGGGGGAGGGGGGGGGGAGGGAAGGAAGGAAGGAAGAGATGGAGGGGAAGGAAGGAAGGAGGGAGGACGGGAAGGGACGAAAGGAGCATAGGAGGAACGGGAAGAGCAAGCGGTTGCGGGGTGGGGGCCGGGCGTCGCCGGCTCTCTGTCACCCCCTGCAGGCTGACGCAGGCTCTGCCCCCAGGGATGAGCACGGTGCCCGAGGTGCTTGTGGCCCGGCACTGTGGCCTGCGCGTCTTCGGCTTCTCTCTGATCACCAACAAGTCGGTGCTGGAGTACGGGACCCGGGAGAAGGCCAACCACGCTGAGGTGCTGGAGGCCGGGCGCCAGGCCGCTGTCAAGCTGGAGCGCCTGGTCTCCGTGCTGCTGGAGCGCATGAAGGGCAAAGGTCTGGTGTAGCCGGCGGGGGGGGGGTCCTCCCTCCCGGGGTCCCTCCCCTGGCACCCGCCTCAAATGCAAACTGCTGCCCTGCCCCCTCCCCCGCGGCTTGCTCTGCTAGCCTGCCCCCCACTCTTGATTTTGTGGCCGTTGCTCCTGGCTCCCATGTACGCTGATCTCAGCCCAGAGCCCCCTTGGGCAGCCCCTGACCCCCATCCCTTCCCCCATGGGGGGCGTCCGAGCCTGGCATCCTGTGGCGCTTGCGGCGCGGCCGCTGGAGTCCCGCAGACCACGGGATTCCCGCCCAAGCCCGTGTCTCAGCTCTAACCCCCACTACCGCCCCCCTCCAGGGATGCAGCCTGGGACGCTTCACTCAAAAGCACCTGCCTCGATCGCTGGTGCTACCGGGGAGCGTCACCTGGCCGGTGACCCTGCAGAAGACCCTGCGTTCGGGCCCGTAGGCTGAGATGTGCTGGAACGCCGCTTCTAAATCCCCTGGGCGGTTCGCCTGTGCCGCCCACTCACAGGTGGGGGATCATCTTGGGGTGTTATCCAAACCCCCCCTGCTGGGGAAGGGACCAACCCTCGGCTCAGTGCCGAGGAGGTGGGGACGGCTGTCCAACCCCCTCCGGGCGCCAGGCCATGTTCGGTACAGGTGGGAGCCAGCCCCCTCTTCACATTCCCACATTGGACCATTCCGTCTCTTCTGCAGTGATGTGTTTTGTTACCAATGCTCGGTTTGCAGCTGGGATGATTCAGAGCTGCCACAGAAATGGGGAGCCCCCAATGAACTGGGGGTTCAGCTCCCCCAATACCAGGCAGCTCTGCCCCTCCCTGCCCTGCTGCATTTTATCATAGGACCACTCCACGGCTGCGTTCTGTCAGTTGCGCGCATTGCTAACAATACAACAATGACAGAACAAGGGAGTCTTATGGCTGAGTTTTTGACAGCATTTTGGGGCGGGTTTATGCGTTGTCTTGTAGGGTTGGGGCTTGGCTTGCGAGGGGGGTGGTCTATTTCTGTGTCCTCTCCTGTCTTCCCCCACCCCGCAGCGGCCCCCCACCTCTGTATGCTGGAGGGAGGGGTTGGGTCCTTGGCCGGTTAACGCCAGTTGCCACAGTGCAGGGCCACCTGCCCCATTGGCTATTGATGGGTGAAACCCCCTGGGTCGGGTCCTACAGAACCCGGGCAGGCAGGGGGAAGGCTGCCATCGCCAGTCAGCTGTCACATTATGTCCCCCATCTCTGTCCCCTGAGATACCTGTCCACCCATCCCCGTGTGAACCCCTTTAGCCCTCCCCTCTGAGCATCTGAACCCCTTGGGCCACTCCTCCGTCCAACCATCCCAGGCTGGACGGGAGTCATGGCTGGATTAACAGGAGCGTCGCGTGGCAGACAGGGTTGGACAAACCACCAACAGGGCTAGTCTAGGGTCACTTGGCCCTGCCTCAGCGCAGGGGATGGACTAGATACCGCGCGAGGTCCCTTCCCGCCCGCCGTGTCTGTGATTACAGGACCCCAGCCAGCCCCCTATAGGGGTATCTGAACCCCTCTCGTCTCCTCTGACCCACCCCTGTGCACATCCTCTCTCGGCACATAGACCCGGCGGCTCCTGCCGCTGAGTGGGTGGACCCAGCTCTCTCTCCAGCTCAGTGGAGCGCCCACGTCCTACGCTAGAGGGGCCCAACTAGAAACCCCGGGTGCTTTCGGTGCCCTTTGCCCAGTGGACCCCCGTCTTGTAGCTGCTGGGCCCTCAAATCCTGCCCTGCGGGACCCGGTGGAGCTGGTCCTGAACCCCTCACAGATTTTCCCTTGCCTTACTAAAGGTGTCCCAGATGGGAACCAAACTGGGGCCTGTCCCGGGGCGGCCATCCCCTGCGGTTGCATCCTGGCTCGTCGAGCGTTCATCTGCACCCGGTTCTGGGGACAATAACCTTGGCTGAGTGGGCAGAAGAGAGACAGTCGTGGGGAGGGGGCTGGCAGGCAGCAGCTGCTGAGGAGAGCTCAGCATGATAAAGCGTCAGCCAAGGCCGGGCGCTTGGGTGCCTGGATGGGGCTGCCACGCCCGCCTGGATCGGTCCCGGGGGTCCCTCTCGGAGAGTGCCAGCCAAGTCAGGGGAAGGCGCCAGCCCCCTGTGGTAGCAGACGAGGGACAAGCTGCCCTCACAAGAGGGCTCCGGCCAGTCTCTCCAGCTTCTTATGGCCTGGTTCGAGCCGTGCTCTGAAACCCCTGGACCGAAGGGTCTCCAGAGGCAGTGGAGGCACCGTGCCCTGCCCCCAGCAGCAGCAGAATTTCAGCCCCTTTCTCCAGTGACTGGGTTTGTTTCCCAGACCTGAGAGAGTCAGAGAGGCCCAGGGGGCACCGGCTGCTCCGGTCCCTCTCTGTGCCCCACTGTGACTATGGGTCTGGTCCAGCCTGGGACAGCGCCATGACTGGCCCCCTTGCTCCGCAGTGGAGCCGTGGGTCTGATACAGGGCCTTCACATGCATCTCGGGGGCTCCCAGGCAGAGCAAACTTTCTTGGCGTTAACGACCTCTGAGAGGGCCTCCCGGGGCTTTGGGGTCCTGGTGGGAATGGGTCTGCCAATTAGCTCTGCCTTGGTGCCCACCAGGGGCTGATTAAGACAGCGTGGCTCGTTAGCATCTATCGGGGGCAGAGGGGAGAAGGGAGCTTGTTTGCTCCACTAATAACCTCCCCTGGGCATCAGCCTAGCTGGGAAAATATTAGACTGACTGGCGACAAGCCGAAATGGGGCAGAAGGGGCTGGTGCATAAGCCAGTGGAGCGATTGGCCCAGGAGCCTGGCAGTGGGGCGTCCGGAATGGGACTGGCAAGGGGCCTCTAAACCCCTGACTGCCAGGCCACTCAGGGATCTCAGCCACGAGCCCTCCCCTAGAGCTTGGTGCCAGCTCAGGGAGATGGGGAGAGACGCCCCCTTGGCATCCAGTGGCCTGGGCATGGCACAGGGGCCGTGTGAAAACTGGTTCCAGGGCTCTGGTTTCCCACCTCCCAGGATTACATAGGAGGCCAGTGTGATGGGGTGTGCTCCCCATGCTGGCTGTGAGAGCACAGAGGTGGGCCAGGCAACAAACGGGCAATTCAGGGTGGAAGGAAAAGCCCTAATTAGGGGGAGGCACATCTTAGCAGGGGTGGGTGGGGCTAGTCTAAACCCAGGGAGCTGGCAGCAGCAAAGGTTGCTGGGAGATAGTTGGCAGTCACCCTCTGTGTAGTAGAGAGGGCAGGAGGGAACCTGGGGAGCGTGGGGGATCCTGGGGGTCTAGCCTGGAGGGAGGTGAGATGAGATCTTGTGGGCTGCAGGGTGGGAAGCAGCAAGGTTGGGGACTTAGCAGACCTTAGCTGCATGTTGTAGAGTCCTTGGGCTGGAACCTGGATTAGTGAGTGGGCCTGGGTTTCCTTACTGCTAGTGGGTAAGGGGCAGTGGTGGGGCAGTGAGCTGTGTCGCTGCAGGAGTTACTGGGTGAAGGCCTGGTGCTGTCCGGATGCCCCTCCAACAGAAGAGATTTGGAACAACTCTTCACGGAAGGTGGCAGCACTGGGGGACCTGGCTGCGGGGGCCGAGGCATGGAGAGGCTGCAGCAGCAAGATACGTTTGTCCACAGGAAGGGACGTCAGCCTCACGGAGCTAATCCCTGGGACGGCCAGGAGGAGGCGCCGTTCCAGCGGTGAGCAGGACCAGGGAGAGTGGGCCGGGAGTTCGGGGGCTCCCCTGGGAGTCCTGGTTTCTCCTAGTACATTACTGACGCTGAGCAGAACAGCGCCACTGGGACAGGCTGCGTGAGCGCGGCCCCTGGGGCTGGGACAGGCGGGGGAGGGGTAATGTGAGGGCTTTGGGGCACCAGCCTCAGGACAGATGGCACAAGCCCCAAACTGGTGATGGGTCCTAGAACTCAATTTCACTGATCAGTTGTGAACACTTCATACCTTACCGTGGGGAGAGCCCAGGCTGGCCTCCGGGGTATCCCAACGCCCCTTTGCCAGAGCTGGTCCATTGCACCAAAAATCACACAAGATCCAGTGCCAGTCCCTGATAAGAGGTCGAGTGCACTGCAGACCTCCCCCCAAACCAACACCTGCAGCTAACCCTGTAATTAACTAACTAAAGGCTTATTAATGAGGGAAAGGGAACCAGCGAGTGATTTGCAGGTTAAAGTTGGTAACAAGTACACACATACGAGTTCGTCTGAGGTTCCAGACAGTAACAGACGCAGCTGTAATGCGTCAGCTCTGTACGTCCTTTAGAGCTAACCCCGGCTAAGCAGCCTGGAGATCCCTGGCTCTCTCCAGCAGCAAAGTGATGACAATTTCTTCTTGACAGGGATTTTTACACCCTTCCTGCAGAGCTCGAGCGGTGATGGGTCGAGTGTCTGTGCAGGTCCCTCTTCATAGGGGTGGGGAAAAGAATCAACCACGTCATCCGTCCATTGGTGTCCCATGATGATTCGTCGGGGGTCTATGGGTCTTCTTTTGCTGGGCACGAGCTGCCGCCTCTCGTGGTGAATGAGCAGCTCACGCTTGGTGTTGCTTCTCTCTTGTCTGGGGGGCTGTCCAGTTTCCTAGCAGACACATCTGTAGTTACAGAGCAAACACTGGGACATAACGCGGGATGCAGCCGGTGTGCGTGAGCTGAACGCCGGCAGCAGCTCCCAAGCCTTACACAAAGACCAAACACTGAACGCAGCCTTAGAAATGTAGCATCTATTTTAACACTGCTAATGCCAGGTGAGCCAGCCTGGGTGCCAGCCGTGCATTCGCCAGGGATCAGCGGGGCCTTGGCATGAGCTGCCACTTGGTCTGCCAGCGTCACACACCTTGGCTCTTGCATTGATCTGCTAATCAAGCCACCCAGCTGTCCCCAGACACCCCCATTTGCTGGGGGGAGGGATAGCTCAGTGGTTTGAGCATTNTCAATGACCTCCCTTCCAGTTCTATTACATAGCTATATCTCCATATATTATAATCTGCCCCACTCGCTTTCCCCAAAGTCTCCAAGCCCACCTGTAGAACAGGCCCCCAAAGGCAGAGCTTGGGTCCCCATTTACTGTCTGATGCATTTCTTGGCTGTTGAAGCGCGCTGGAGCCCAGCTGGAGAGACACCTTTCCACCAGGCAGCGCACCGAACCTGTAATTGTGACGGCTTCACCTTTCCTGGATTTATAAACCAGCCCAAGAGCATTTCACTGTTGGCTTTCAATGGCAGCAGGGTTGGTGCCTTTGGGGGCCGTTGTAGGTTTTAGTTTTGCAAGTTGCCTTTAGAAAGCGGCTCCAGCCAGGCAGGGCCGGATTAACCTTTTGTGGGCCTGGCGCCAAATATATTTGTGGGCCCCCATGGGGGCAATGGAGCATGGCGCGTGGAGATCGGTCCCCGGAGTGAGGGGCTGGCCAGGGGCATGGTATGGCCGGATGCTGGAGATGAAAAGGAGCAAAGAGCTGGATTAGACAGTGTAGCAGGTAACTAAAGGAGCGATACGATCTGTTGATCACACAGAATTACCTGCTCTAATACTGAGCATTGAGCGCAGCCCAGTATCACAGACGATAAAATGATTAACGGAGGCTGGAGAAACAGTGTCACAAAGTCAGTCTAAGTGCACAGGTCACCCCAGCGACAGGATAGAGTTGTTCAATTCGCCACTTACGGAACAATGTCACTGGTAAGAATGACTGGAAAGAAGCCAGCGCTGGACGGAGGCAGGGAAACTCTCCACAGCCTTAGTACAGCTGGCGTCCCATCCTGCCAGCCAAGCAGGAAGCTGTGGATCACTAGAGACGGGAAGGAGCCCTGTGATGGCCTGGGGCTGAAGTGTCAGCCTGAGTAACATCCAGTGGCAGGGAGTTCCATGGGCTGATGCCAACGCCGGAGACATCAATGAGAGGCGGAGCCTGAAGAGTGCAGGCAGCCATTGAAGAAGCAGAGGTGCCTGAGGGCAGAGTGACACACCTGTCTAAGAGAAGGCCCTGCAAGGCTCTTATGCCTCTGGCTCATTGGTCTAGGGGTATGATTCTCGCTTTGGGTGCGAGAGGTCCCGGGTTCAAATCCCGGATGAGCCCAGCTATTAGATTTTTGCAAATGGCCTGCAGGAAAAGGCGAGAGCCAGAGACAGGAGCAGACCAGGCTGGATGGCCACAGACAGTTAACGAGCTCCAGAGGCGCTGTGGGTGGGTTGGAAAGTCCTGCTCTGCCAGCTCCTAATTCCCTTAGGCTGTTCTGAGACCAACCCTGAATGTCTAAACCCAGCACCCGTCTCCTTTGTGCGAAGCTCTGTGGAATCTCTCTGAAAGGGGGCCGGGGGCAGCGGCTGGATTTGAATTGAGGTCACCAAAGATCCTGGCGCCTAAATCCGGTTCCTGAGACCACTCGGCGTCATCCCACCGGCAGGGCGGGTCTGCTCCCTCTTGGACGGTCTGGGGGTGTGATTGGTGCTTTAGATACAAACGATCAGAGGCTCGAATCCTGAGTGAGTTAAATTGGATGCCCGTGTTCAGTGCCCCCTGTGGGGCGGCCATCCCAACCAGCAAGAGGCTGTCACCACCTGCCCTCTAGTCCTGGGTGCCTCCCCATGCTTTGCTGGTGTAGCTCCCGTCTCAGCTGCTCACAACCAGCTGCTCAGTCCGCTGCCGGTCTGGGGTTCCATCCACCGGCTCCTGCCAGCCGGGGTCCCAGCCGCCCACCCCGCTCAGCCTGCTCAGCCCACTGCCAGCCAGGGTCCCGGCCGCCAGATCCGCTCAGCCTCCTGCCGGCCTGGGTGAACGGAACCCCAGGCCAGCAGGAGGCTGAGCGGGGCCGGTGGCCGGGACCCCGCCTGGCAAGGGGCTGGCAGCCAGAACCCCAGACTGGCAGCAGACTGAGCGGGGCCGGCGGCTGGGACCTCAGCCCACTGCCAGCTGCGGTCCCAGCCGCCGGCTCCGCTCAGCCTCCTGCTGGCCTGGGTGAACGGAACCCCAGGCCGGCGGACGGAACCCCAGACCGTTCACCCAGGCCGGCAGGAGGCTGAGCGGAGCTGGCTGGGACCCCAGCAGGCTGAGCAGGGCTGGCGGCTGGGACCCCGGCTGGCAGGAGCCAGCCCACTGCTGGCCCTGCTCAGCCCGCTGCCGGCTTAGTGAACAGAACCCCAGGCCGGCAGCAGGCTCAGCAGCAGCCAGGACCCGCAGCCTGCCATTAAAAAAAAAATCGGCTTGCGTGCCACCTTTGGC